>CM034298.1:51919726-52254471 GCA_019925795.1 Dendrobium chrysotoxum | reverse complement strand
ATTACTATCATTACTACATTAAATATTCATGTTATTATAATGTTAATAGTTCATTATTATTATTAACATTATTTTAACATTATTAAATTATAATATTTATTATTTTAATAATATTGTTATATTGTTAATACTTTGAAACTATTTGACATTATTTTTATTTTTTTTTTATGCTTTAAAGTTATTTTATTGTTATTTAAATTTATTTTAAAATTCAGATATTTTATATTTGATTTATTTTTAAAATAATTAATTATTTTCAAATATTATTATTTTAAATTATTTCAAAATTACCTTTAAATCTATTTAAACTTCAAAAATTCATAACTTTCTCGTTTTAAATCGGATTTTTGCGTGCAATACCTCGTTCTTTTCAGAAAAATATGAATTTTAATTTAAAATTATTTCCTATATGTGATTCTGTCATTTCTAGATGTTTTCTGTATTTCTATTTTTTTTTTTAATTATTTAAATATTATTTAATTAATATAATTGATTATTTTAAAATAAAAAAAAATTATTTTTAAAACCCCCTTGGTGGCTGGTAGACCTCCCATACTTATGAACTGAAGTATTTTCAATTATCTTATTTTAAATTTACATTATTATTATTTATAATATTTATGTATTTTAAAAATGATTTTAAAATTACATATTATTTAAATCCCCCAATTTTGGGAGGTCCACCCCTTATGAAATCTTAAACCTAGGCTATGTATATGAAGAGCAATTCATGTGGGAGAAGGATTAGTGAATGATTGTGTCCCAATCATTCACTAATCACTTCATTAGGCTTCTTTACTTAGTGTTTTCGTAGTCCTTGCATGTGTAGGTTGCACAAGCACTTAGCCTAGGCTCTCCTAGATCTAAGGACATGGCTTGGTGTGTTTATATTTGCTGCATTTACCCTCTGTATTATGCCTAAGGGTTAGTTACTTCATTCACTCCTATATAACGTAGTGACACCCTAAGGACAACAATTAAGGACCCGTCTAGCAAACTTAGAAAAATTCCAGGAATTAGGGTAGAACCCTGAATACTTGAAATTTGAAACACTTAAACATAGTGACATCTGGGACCCTCTAGAATTTTCTAGGAATTTTCTGGACTCTTTAAAACACTTAATTAGCAAACCCTAATTACCCGTTAATTAAGCCTTAGAAACTTCAGAAAAATCTAATAAATCCATTTTAAATCAGAAAAATACCCATAATACCTCAAACTCTCCAGAATTCAGTCCCCAACCTTAGATAATTAGGGCCCCTTAATTGGACCTTAATCTGGACTTTAATTCAACCTTAATCAAAAATCACCTTTTTGCCTTAATTAAATCATTAAAAATTATTAAAAATCCCAAATTTTCCCCAAACACTTGGGAACACCTTCTTAGGTCATTTCTGACCTTTGGGGGTGATTCCAATCAGTTTGGAGCTGATTTGGGCCAAAACCCCAAAATACCCCTAATTAGGCAATTTCGATAATTCCTTTAATTGCCCCAACTTCTAAAAATCATAACTAATTATAGAAAATTCCAAAATGGGCAAACTAAAAGGCACCTAACTCTAATTAAGGTCTAGTATTTGTTAAAAATATTAGGTGTCCAGAAATCAACCTAAAACAAAAAGTCAACTCTTCGGTCAACCGTAGCCTATAGTCTAGGGCCCGAAACTTCTAAAATTCATAACTTTGCGTAGGAAACTCCAAATCTAGCAAACTAAAAGGCATTCAACTCACATTAAGGTCTAGTATTTGTTAAAAATATTAGGTGTCCAGAAATCAACTTAAATCAAAAAGTCAACAATCCGGTCAAACTTAGTTCAAAAACAAGACCAAAACTTCAGAAATTCATAACTTTGGATAGAAGAATCCAAATCGGGCATGCTAACTGTCTAACTGATCAGGTTAAGGCCTAGTATTTTATAAAAATATTAGCTGGTCATAAATACCCTTTAATCAAAAAGTCAATTTTGGACCCCCTTTTACTTAGTGTATAGGTGGACCCCGAACCCCCCTAAAACTCACTAATGCAATTTAAACTTTAAATATTATTACCCTAAGAACTAAAATTGATCCACACATTAAATCAACTAAGATAGATCTCAATTCACTAATATTTGGACTTTAATAAAATTCACTTTTCAGACCTACAACCAACCTGGACAGTAGGCAATTGTAACTAACTACCCAGCTTAGGATCTACCTCAGCTACACAGCTTTTCACACACATCTAGATGTTTGTTAGGGCACCACTTCTAGATTAGGCTAGGCCGGTGTTTACTTTTCTGCTGCGTGCCGAGATTTTGAGATTTCATTGCATGTTGTGATTGAACTATTGGTGTGTTTGTTTACTTTTACTGCACTCTGGGAATTGATGTGATTGCACGATAGACTACCCATAGGTTAGGATCGAGGTTGATACTAATGATGTTTTCTGCAGGTGGCCATGCTCATGCAGCGCTAAATATAAGGGGGGCAATAATCATGATTTAAAAATTAATGTTGTTTTATGCAGGTGCTTCAGAAATTGCTCAGCCCCCCTAAATAAATGAGGGCTAATTGAAAATCATTATAAATTGCTACAGGTGCTCCAGAGCTTGCTTAGCCCTCAAAATTTAAGAGCATGGCCAAGTGTGGCTGTGATGAGTATTTTCATTTCTATATAAATTGCTTGGGATAATATAAAATTGCTTGGGTTGATTTTTTTAGGATAACCTTGCAGGAGAGTCTAGATTTACTGCTTTCATTTAATGTAAATGGTTTGTAACTTGGTATTGAGTTGTGAAAGTTTATTTTGAGTGGGGATACAAGAATCCAAAGGTTGGATGCCCAAAGAGAAAAGGACACCCAATATGAGGATAGTCCTTTTCTGTTTGGGAATCCAAATTTGGATTATTCTACTACCCGAGGAGTCCAAGGAAGCTGAGGTCCAAGGAGTCCGAGGAAGCTCAGATCCAAGGAGTCTAAGAAAGAGAAGATCAAGAAGATGAAGACCAAGAGTATCCCACTCAAATATAACTTGCGTCAATCTTAGGATTAGAAATCCGGGTTGTTGGCAGTGGTGCCCGGCCACTTTAATTTTCTGCAGACCCTGGGTTGTAATTAAGGGCAGTTGGCCTATGGACATTTATTAATTTGTTTGGATAATTTTGATGTGTTTTATGATTGTGTGCCTCTAGGATTGTTTGCTTTTCTTAGTTTCTTGGCGTTTTGCATGTCGCTTTTGTTTTAGCCTGGATTTCGTTAGGCTCTTTAAGGACTAAAACTTTTTCTACTCCCAACTAACATTCAAATTTTAAGATTTAAATAATTTAGAAACTTAACGACCTAGGGAATTGCCGGAATCGTCCGGGGTAGCATGCATATCGTTGCATTTCTCTCTTTCCTTCTATAAGACACTTCCCCGCCCGTGGGTAGAGTCCGGATAATCTGACCTATGAGGATGAGGTGCCGGACCTGGGGAAGCCCAGTCTAATTCCAAAAATTATTTTTATAAGCCTTTTTAAAGTTCTATGCATACCTGATTCGGATACTCTAACTAGCATGCATTGCATTAGAAACTAACTAAATCAAAATTTTAATTGCATTAGTCTTAGGAGCATTACACCCTACATAAGTCCAGGGCCAATTAGGAAATCCTCTAGATGTCGGCCCTATCTCCGAGAACTATAACCCACCTACCCATCCTTCATAAATGACTGGACAGCATGGTTTTAAAGCGATTAGGTGGTTAGCTGGCTCCCCCTTCCAGGCCGGGGTAAGTCCAGGTTTTACATTGCATTATTAGTTAGGACACGGGTGTTAGTGTTGCGTAGAGAACACTAAACCCACCATAGATTCAGGATTCAAGGCTACTATTGTTCCGTAGTACGCCTCATCAGTAGGTAGGTCTTCTGTCTTCCAGAGACCCTAAACCCTACATATCCGCGTCACACGGATGACGCCACCTCCATCCTTCCCTCCTGCATGTTTCGAGTGCATGATTTATTTATTTTTCTCCAGTTTCTTCTCACTACCTTAGTCCCTCCGGATGCTGATGTGAGCCGTGCATGTTGACTAAGCCTAGTTGAACCTCTCTTTCCCTTCGAGTAGGACTTCCTAGTCTTCGCCCTATGTGCCAATCCCAATTTGAAAGAATAATGTAGAATCCTTAATCGAGAGTATTCTCAGGCTCCGGCTTGAGATGTAATTAACCACGGGGGCTTGCGCCCGTGGGAAACCGAATCCCACTCTCAAATAAACCCCATTCGAGCTAATGTATCGGGTGGGGGAAACCCGTTGTGATTAGATCATATATATTATTATCCATCGGGGTGTGCTGGTGAGAGCCGCTATCCTCAATGGTTAATCGTATGTGTGATCGAATCTGCCCTTCCATTGGCCAGATACTGTCTCCCCTCGCGGGGCGATGGTGTCTGTAGTCCTTTCGGAGGTCCACAGGTTTCTGGCGACCACGGTGGGACAGGTTTCTCTCTCCATCTTTGGATTCTATATTATTCTTTCTTGTGTGTACTCCGGGATTGGTACTCCTTAGATTAGGTCCGTCCCACTCTTAGTTAGGGTCCTTCCTTAGTTAGGATCGTCCTTCTTTTTCTTAGTTAGGGTTCCCCCCCCCTAGCTAGGTTTCTTTCTTTCCGTTCTTCTTAGTTAGGGTTTTCCCCTAGCTAAGCTTCCTTTCCTTCTGACCTTCTAGGTCATTCCGTTCCCTATCTATCATTCATCTTCTCGTTATTTCTTACTAATCATTTTAAATTTCTTTTCTTCTTCTTGGCAGACAGTGCCATGGCTTCCTTCGTGCCTTCCGTTACTTTCAGTTTTGGTTCTGACGCGCGGGTGACACTTCCTGAGTCCCTGCTAGCCAGTCCTCCCGCTGGAGGAATCACTTTTGGTTCCTTCACTGACTCGGCCTTCGTCACTCTTGGCGGGCCGACCCCTGCTGAGGCTGCTGCCTACTCTCCTCCCCAGAGGAGGGCTCGCGCAGCCATGCGACCTTTTGGACGTCCAGTTGCTCGGCGGACAGCCCGGGCACCTGCTCGTCCTACTCCTGTTCGTGTGCAGCCGGCACACCCTGTGGTTAGGCAGCCAGTGCCTAGACCACTCCCTGTTCAGCCCACTCGTCCAGCGGTTAGGCGACCAGTGCCTATCGCACCTGTTGTTCAGGCTGCCCCGGCCCCTCAGCGCCGGCAGCAGTAGTTACCCCTGTTGTTACTCCGGCAGAGGTAGCTCGTGTTCGGGTTCCCCCTCCTTCTTCCTCCAGGAAGAGGGGTGCCCAGACCGAGGCTCCTTCGCCTTCCTCCCGTCGGGTTTCAGCTTTCGCTCGACTGTCTCACCCAGAGACCCTCGTGCAGACCCCGACACTTCCCGTACTTCCTGTTCCCCCTGCCACTCAGGTGGTGGGTTCAGATGTTGCTTCGTCTTCCGCCTCCGGCCTTGGGAGAAGGGCCCGGAGGAATAGAAACCGTAGACTTCGGTTGGCTGCATCCGAGGCAGATAGACAGCGGATGGCAGATTCGTTGGCTCACCAGGAGCCAGTTCAGAGGAGAGTGGTCCCTAGGCAGCGGGCACCACGACCAGTTGCAGTTTCCCCTACCCCGGACGTTACAGTTGCCCCTGAGATAGCAGCGGTTCAGGGAGGACGCTTCTCCCCACTGACACACAGTGTGTGATGAGGAGGACGTTGCTCGCATTGCGGCGGCCCCTCCTGTCGCTACTACTTTACCACGCGCTAGGGTCCCCAGGGATGATGCTGCTCGAACCCTCTCTCAGAGGATTCGGAGTATTATCCGCTTAGCGCGGGGTCGAGGCCCTGTCAGTCGAGAGAGGTTACTCCACCAGATTTCTCAGGCGTCCGTTCAGTTGCAGAGACAGACTGCTAGACAGAGGTACAGGTGGCAGAGAGGACAGCCACCCAGGCAGCCTGTTAGTTCAGTTCCGTTGGCGAGACCACAGACAGTTACTCCGGTTGTTGGACGACGCCCACGTCGTCGTGGACAGAGGCAGCAGTTGGAGCCTCCCAGACCCCAGCTCCCTTCAGTTGTAGTAGCCCCGCAGCAGTCAGTTGCCCTACTGGGTCCCGTCGCAGCAGATGGGTGTGGAGACGACGACAGGCAGAGTCCCCTGTCGATGCAGTACAGCCAGTTCAGGCAGTTGAGCAGTTAGAGGCAGTTGTTCCTTCCGGATCAGAGGCAGTTCCGATGGTCTGTGATGCAGCAACGGACGATGATGTTGCAGTTTCTCCTAGATGGTTCACCGGTTCGGACAGAGCCAGCCCTTAGCCCTTACGAGACTTCTTCCCCTTTGAGTCCGTATGCAGAGGACTTCCATCAGACCCTCTACGAGGATGAGGCACTTGAGGATGACTTACTCGAGGGAGGAGTCAGATGGAGACATACCGGTACACAGAGTGTGTGTGGTTACTAGACGTGGCCACTCAGACGAGCAGATAGAGGCAGATGATGATGATGAGCAGGGAGAAGCTGAGGTAGGAGGATCTCCCCGGTCAGTTGAGACAGATGCCACAGTACTACAGTTACAGACTCAGATGGCAGAGATGGCCAGGGCCATGGCAGCGATGACAGCTCAGTTGACAGCTTTGGGGGCGATGCCCCAGATGACGGGCGTAGGCACTCCTGCTACGTCCAGGGACGAGCCAGCAGCACCACCTGTAGTAGCACCAGGTCCTGTGGGAGTAGACAGGGCCCAGAGAGCAGTTCCAGTGGCACCGACAGCAGTTGCTTTTACTACCCCAGGTCCAGAGTCAGTCAGTTCAGTTGTCAGCCGGACAGATTCAGGATCTGATTGCCCAGAGAGGTCGAACAGGCCATTTCCTCCAGGAAGTCTGGAGAGGTAGTTAGCAGGGGGCGTCCTTACCCAGTAGAGTACGAGCACGAGCCCTACCCCCCTGGTTTTGTCCCTCCTAGGTTCAGAGTCTTTGATGGGTTTGGGAACCCGAGGCAGCACGTGGCCCAGTACCGAGCCATCTGTTGCAACATAGGAGGGAACGATGCACTGATGTTGAGACTCTTTTGTCAGCAGTTTAGTTGGGGTGGCCTTTGCTTGGTACGCCGACCTCCCCCAACGATTCAGTACGCACCTTTGCAGAGTTGGAGCAGTTGTTTGTTCAGAGGTTTGTCAGTGCAGAGCACCGAGTTACAGTTGGAGAGCTAGTTGTGACTAGACAGCGGCCCCGAGAGCCTCTCCCAGATTACATAGTCAGATGGAGGAACCTCAGCCTACAGTGTGAGCCCCAGTTACAGGAGCAGCATGCAGTAGAAATTTTATTGAAGAATATAGATGGTCCGATAGCACCTTATCTGAAGGGTTCAGCATCAGAACCTTTCAGAAGTTGTTGACAAAGGTGATCAGTTTGCAGGACAGCATACCCGATGCAGTCCCTCCTAAGGTTGAGAGTCAACCTTCACGTAGACCTCAGCGGCAGGAGTCATCAGGAGCACCTCCACCTAGGAGAGGAGAGGTACACAGTACTTATGGGCCATCAGATAAGGGCAAGAAGCCCTTAGTCAGTTCAGCACCACCTCAGCAGTCTCACACACCGGGCCAGTCAGCAGTGCAGTCTAGACCCTCCCGTAGGACCCCAGAGAGTCAGCAGTACCTACGGGAGAAGCTTAGTAAGGAATATCCCTTTAAAAGGGAAAGTGTGATGAAGATCTTCAAGTTCCTTACTAAGAGAAACATCTTAACATTCCCGAACAACAATAGAGTGGAAGAGGAAGGGCAGACAGAACACCCACTCTATTGTCCATTTCACAGACATATCGGGCATGTTATAGAAGACTGCTATGTGTTCAAGGACAGAGTTGAGAAGCTCATGGCTAGTGGGCAGATCCACCTACAGGACAGCGACCTGGTTCAGCCCAAGGGCAAGACACCTCAGACAGTTCAGATGATCTCGGGCTCCAGTAGTTGTAGTGACAGCCAGAGTGGCAGACAGAGCAGTCGTAGCAGATCACCCAGAGGTTCTGAGGGGGAGTGGCAGTTAGCACTCTCTCGGAAGACGAGGCAGATGATCCGGCAGACAGTTCAGAGTTCAGAGGCAGTTGAGAGGAGGCCTACCCAGGCCAAATCGACAGTTGCCAGCCCAGTTTCTTCGCCAGCACCTTTTTCTTCTCCTGTTGTAGTGCCTACTGAGCACATTTCTTTTCCTATTTTATGTAATAAAAAGATGTATGAAAAGGAAAAGTTTGTTGTAACTTCTGAGGGGAAGACGGGACGCCTTCCAGCACTTACGCTGAAGGATTTCGTTCTCCCTTCAACTGATGATGAAATAATAGAAGAAGGTGATTCTGGCTACTTCTGGTGTTCGGCTCCTACTTTTATTTCTTCTAGCACTCGCTCTTTCAATATTCTACATGTTTCTTATGATGGTTCTGTATGTGATGAAGAGTCTGAGTGTGATGAGGAACCAGTCTTTATGATTCCGGAGGGTGGTTGTTACATGGATTCAGAAGATGAATCCGAGAACCCACTCCAGTCGCTTTCCTTGGAGCCAACACAGGCCGTCACCGCTGAACCAAGTGAATCTCCTGTCAAAGATGACTCGATACAGGAAGTTCACTTGCGTTCAGGGAAGGTTCTTCCACCTAGGATGGCTAAGAATACAAAAGAGAAAGATAAGAACATTGTTACCCAGCAGGACGATCCTATCCCTTCCTCCCAAGAGCAGTCTAAGGAGAAAGGGAAAGGCCCTCAGCTGGAGGTCGATTACAATGTGTTGGCCCATTTAAGGAAAATTCCTGCCCTTCTCAGTGTCTATGACGCTTTGATGATGTCTTCTGACTTGAGAGAGACCCTGGTAAAAGCACTACTCGAACCAGAGTCCTATCAAGCCTTCTTTGCTTCCGAATCTGTTGGAGATGCATGCCTTTTGAGAGAGATGCCGTGCATTACCTTTTCAGATCGTGATCTCCTCTTGGGTACCTCTGATCACAATCGTCCTTTGTATGTCACCGCTGAAGTCAATGGTTATGAGTTGAACAGGGTCCCTCATTGACCAAGGAGCTTCAGTAAACATCCTGAGTTATGAAACTTTGAAGAGCCTCTCCCTGGGTCATTTGAAGTTAACCTCCGATAAGATTATGTTGAAAGGCTTCAATGACCAAGGACAGCGTGCCCTAGGGTCCATCACCCTACCCCTGAAGTTTGGAAATTTCCTTACTGAGGCGAAGTTTCATGTGATCGAGGCAGATACTTCATACAGGGCTCTCTTAGGAAGGCCCTGGATTCATGAGTATGGAATGGTGCCCTCTACCCTGCACCAATGTATGAAGTATATGAGGAATGAAGTCGAGTACTCCATTCCCGGGGATACCCAACCCTTTTCCGTGCATGAGGTCTCTATTTACGATGATGCTGAGCATTACATACCTCGTAAGAAGAGTAAACCTCCTTCTGCCCTGTCACCAGTGACACCTGCCAGTACTGTACAGGGTCCTGTACAGCTACCTGTGCAAGGTCCGTCACAGGTTGGTATTGAGGCAGATACCTCCACTGCAGATCCTGTTAGATCTCCTTTCCAATTTGCAGTTGGGCACGATGTTCCCCCTAGTAGAGGAAGGGGAGAGCGAGGTAGAGGTAGAGGTAGAGGATCGACTCGCCCGCCGCGAAACTACGATACTCAAATCCCTCCTCCCTCATATCTTTATGCTTCTCCTTTGACTGTCGAGTCCGACTCCTCTGACGATGAGATGATCACTACCCCTCATCGCTCAGCTCCCTCACCAGCCCCGGACTTCACTGATTATAGTTCACTGCCTACCTTTTGTAGGTACCTGATACCCGAGGGTGGTTTAGTTATTGACAGTGGTTCAGACGAGGAAGTAGACCCCCGACGTCAGACCACTAGTCAACAGTCCCTTTCCCGTCAGATACGTGGAATAAGAGTTGAGGAGTCTCACCAAAGATCTTTGGTTACCCCCTCCACCAGTGATGGTGGCGCACTACAAGTTAGAGGTCGCCCTCCGCCTCCTCTGTACGAAATCTTTGTGCCACCACGAGCTAGTGAGTGTGCCTCGTTATCCCATAGTGTAGGTGCCCCACTGGGTCCTGGGAGTCAGGGTTCAGCGGAGACCGCTATAGATAACAGGGTCACAACTGCCCCTCGTTATTTTTCCCCTTTCGTGGAAGACTATGTAGAGCGGGGTGTAGTCATCTCGACTTGGTCAGATGAACAAGCTCTACGACAGGCTCGTGTTTGGCGGACTGATATGCCTCAAACTAAGCAAGGTTTAGGTTATGTCGAGCAGAGCTCACCTAACCATGCTAACATCCGAACGGTTTCCCACTCATACCCGGTTGTTTCTCTTACCGATAAAGAAGACCCGGGTGATGATGAGGATAGAGTACTTGATGCTCCTCAAGAGTTTGAAGATGACATCACTTCTGCCATGGACGAATTGTGTGAGGTAAACTTAGGCACTGAATCAGATCCTAGACCTATTTTTCATAGTGTCTTGTTATCTGACTCAGAGGCTCAAGAATACATCGAGCTACTCTCAGAGTTTAAAGATTGCTTTGCCTGGAACTACACCGAGATGCCTGGTCTAAATCCAGATGTAGCAGTCCATAAACTAGCCATTAAGTCTGATGCAGTCCCTGTTAAACAAGCACCTCGTAGGATGAGGTTAGAAATAGAACAACAGGTGATCGCTGAGACTAAGAAGCTTATAGAGGCCGATTTCATTCGTGAAGAGAAGTACCCTACTTGGCTTGCCAACATTGTTCCAGTCCGGAAAAAGAACGGGCAGATTCGTGTCTGTATCGACTTTCGTGATTTAAACAAGGCATGTCCTAAGGATGATTTTCCTCTTCCTATCCCCGAGCTTATGGTGGATATAGCGTCGTCCCATAGCATTTTCTCCTTCATGGATGGTTCATCTGGTTACAATCAGATAAAGATGGACCCCGAAGAGGAAAAGTTTACTGCGTTTCGCACACCTATAGGTGTGTTCTGCTACAAGGTGATGCCCTTTGGTCTCAAGAATGCCGGGGCCACTTATCAACGTGCTATGACTGTTATCTTCGACGAGATGATACACGAGCAAGTTGAATGCTATGTGGATGATCTGGTAGTCAAAAGCAAGGTCCGTGGAGATCACCTTCGAGATCTACGAATCGTTTTTGAACGCCTACGCAAATACGATTTGAAAATGAACCCTCTAAAATGTGCATTTGGAGTTAGTGCAGGAAAGTTCCTGGGGTTTATAGTTCGCTACCGTGGCATTGAGATTGATCCTTCCATGATCAAAGCCATAGTAGATCTAAAACCCCCTAAAAGCCTTACCCAGCTAAGGTCTTTTCAAGGAAAGCTAGCCTTCCTGCGGAGATTTATCTCCAATTTGTCTGGTAGATGTCACCCCTTTGCTGCCCTGGCAAAGAAAGACGCCCGCTTTCACTGGGATGAGCGTTGTCAGGAGGCCTTTGAGAGTATAAAGCGCTACCTGATAAACCCCCCTGTTTTAGCTGCACCCATCCCAGGGAGGCCGTTGATTCTCTACACTACGGCCCTGGATGAGTCCTTGGGTGCATTATTGGCTCAAGAGAATGAGGAAGGCAAGGAGAATGCCTTGTACTACCTCAGTAGACGGTTGATACCCGCAGAGCTGAAGTACCCCGCGATGGAAAAGCAGTGTTTAGCTTTGATCTTCGCGGTACAGAAGCTTAGGCATTATATGCTTTCACACAAGGTCAACCTAATCTCTCGAGTCAACCCCTTGCAGTATCTGATGACCCGTCCGACCCTCTCAGGTCGTCTGGCACGATGGTCTATGATCCTACTGCAGTTTGACATCACTTTCGTCCCGCAGCGGGCCGTCAAAGGACAGGCTCTAGCTGATTTTCTTGCTGCTCACCCGATCCCTGCAGACTCCCCACTCAATGATGAGCTGCCTGACGAGCTAATCATGAGTGTGGTGGAGCAGGAGTCCCCTACTTGGGAGTTTTACTTCGACGGTGCGTCGTCCGTTAGAGCCTTGAGCCCGAATGAAACTCCTATAGTTAGGGTAGGTCTGGGCCTCATTTTCGTATCCCCTGAAGGTCACACTCTGAGATATTCCTACAGTCTTTCAGAACCTTGTACTAATAATGAAGCTGAGTACGAAGCTCTGATTTTAGGACTAGAGTTGGCCATTCAGATGAATGTCATGCGGGTGAAAATCTTTGGAGACTCACAACTGATCATAAATCAAGTAGCGGGAGTCTACAAAGTGCTTAAACCTGAGCTCTTGCCTTATCACAGCAAGGCAATGGAGCTCTTGTGTTTGATTCCTGAAGTGACCTTAGCTAAAATCCCTAGATCTGCCAATGGCAAGGCAGATGCATTAGCTAAGTTAGCAAAGGAACTGGCTGACCCAACTGGCAACCCACTGTCTATCGTTGTCCAGTGCCGTCAAGCCCTGTGCCCCGCAGACCTGTCTTCTCCCGATCAGACCCTCACAGTGTTCTCAGTTGAGGAAGAATCAGACTGGAGAATACCCTTTATAGAGTATTTGAAGCATGGCAGGCTTCCAGATGATAGATCTCTTGCTGCCCAGGTCAGAAAGAGAGCCTTATCATTCACTTATGTGAACGACACCTTGTATCGACGCTCTTTCGACCAAATGTGGTTGCGTTGCCTTAACAACGAGGAGGCTCGCAAGGTCATGGGCGAGATACATGAAGGTCTTTGCGGTGCCCATCAGTCCGGACCAAAAATGAAAGGCAGAATTAAACGCCTCGGTTACTATTGGCCGACTATGATCCGTGATTGTATGGAGCACGCTAGAAAGTGCCACCAGTGCCAAATTCATGGCACGGTGATTCACCAACCCCCTAATCCGCTGCACCCTACTGTATCATCTTGGCCATTCGAGGGCTGGGGCACGGATGTAGTGGGTCCTATTGACCCTCCTTCCTCTAAGGGCCATAGATTCATTTTAGCTGCCACTGATTACTTCTCTAAGTGGGCAGAAGCTGTGCCACTTAAGGAAGTCAAATCAGAAGATGTGATGCGTTTCTTTCGTGATCATATCGTCTATCGTTTTGGTGTCCCGCGCCGTATCATCTCAGATAACGGCCCGTCATTTAGAAGCACCAAAATTGCCAGATTTGCCCGCCGTCATAACATCAATTGGCGATACTCTTCAATTTACTATCCCAAGGCTAATGGCTTGGCGGAAGCATTCAATAAAACTCTCGTGCAATTAATAAGAAAAATCCTGGTTGCAAACAAACGAGAGTGGCACGATAGACTTCCCGAAGCACTATGGGCCTATAGGACTACATACCGTACTCCTACTCAGTCTACCCCATATGCTTTGGCTTTCGGGGTCGAGGCCGTCCTTCCACTTGAGGTCGAGCTCCCCTCGTTACGTGTGGCAGTCAGCCACAGTCTTTCCCACGAAGATAACGCCCGACTACGGACAGAAGAGCTTGATGGTTTAGAAGAGCTTCGCCTACAAGCTTATCAGAACCTCAAACTATACCAGGCACGTATGGCTCGATCACATGATCGCCTTGTCCGACCCCGTGCTTTCCGGGTTGGCGAGTTGGTCCTTGTTTTACGCAGACCTATCATTTCGCGCCGTCGCCGAAGTGGTAAGTTCGAGCCTGTTTGGGAAGGCCCCTTTGCTGTAGAGCAAGTTTATGAAGGTGGTGCCTACCTACTCGTTGATGCCAATGGTGTTCACCCTATGCCTGTCATCAACGGGCAGTACTTGAAAAAGTACTATGCCTGAGTTCGCTCTTCGAGAGGGAGGGGGTCTCCTTACCGCCTGCAAATACTCCCCTGTGTATGTACCCCCTTTGGAGGGGCTTCTTCACTTTTCGACAGTCTGTGTGGCCACGACGATTTGTCCTCTACCACACGATGTTTGTTGCGAGAAGTATGAGGCTATCCTTAGGGGTGATGAGGTGAGATGATATGATTCGTACACTGACATAAACTCTAGTCTCTATCATCTCCCTTGTCTGAACTCTTCTAGGCCAGATCTTGACCCATATCAGTCCAAATACAGATTCAAGTTCTATTTTCAATGGTGGGATCTTTAAATTTAATATGCAAAGTTTTTAAAAGAAAGATTAATCTGAGAAAAGTCTGAGAGATTAAAACACGAAGTAAACCTTTTAGAGAATTTTTTCCTTGTAAAGTACAGAATTTATTTTTCCTAATGAAAAATTTACCCCTGTCTTCTTTAGAAAATTAAGTAATTGATGGTTGACTTCTCTAAGCCCTTGAAGGAAAATTATAATGATTCAAAAGAAAAAATGTATGCCTTCTCTCTCATCCCTTTCTTGGGATGATTTCCTATTTTGAACTAAAATCTATATCAAATTGAGATTAGATTTAGAGACGCATATTTTCTCAATCGTCTTGCAGTTTTCTATCTCATAGGCATCTTTCGCAGGCCGATGAATCCATCTCATAATTTTCTTATTCAAGTCGTTCATTCTTATCATAGGATTGGATTTGCTTTGTGGATTCTTCTTCCTCGCACGAGAGAATGAGTTCTTCTTCTCTTATGTTTGGAAGATAATCTTACAACTGAGAAAGTTTTCCTTTAGAGGTTTGGAAAGGGAGCCAGTTACAAAATGAAAGATACACAAAGTGTATCAAAAGTGAAAAGATGCGCAGTGCGCCAAAAATCAAAGATACACAAAGTGTATCAAAAGTGGAAAGTTGCGCAAAATGCGCCATAAAGTTAAAGATGCACAAAGTGTATCAAATAATTAAAAGATGCGCAGTGCGCCAAATCAAGTTGAGGGGCTCAAAATGAGCCCAAAGTGGATAAGTAAATGGCTTCCCTTTCTTGTAAATCTCTAAGTCTCAGAAAATTCATACCCCTTGATATTTGTGATACTTGAGTTTGAAAATCATGATTTTGGATTCATCATCGTGCAAGGATGTTCTATTAGATATAAAAATATTCTCATGCAAGAAGATTGAGAAGATTCAGTTTCTCTCTCTAATTTACACCCTTTTGAATTAGATATTTATTCAAAATATATAAGGGAGAAAGCCCAGCTTAGCTTGTAGGGAGCTTAAGCTGGGTTAGCAAAATTTAAATCCCTAACCTTCTCGGGTTTAGATGGAGTCAACCTATATTGCTGAACTTTCTGAACCTTTTCTAAGGTTCAAGACGATTCAGGGGTTAATTTTTCATTTCTAAAAATAGTTCTTTTACTCTCTGATAAAATTTTCACTCTTTAGGAAATGTGTGAATCAGACTTCTCTCAGATTGATTGGTAAGGGCTTAAACACCTCTTAGTGGTCCCACTATTGAGTTTGTTTAAATGCTTGCCATATTCTTTTAAAAATTCGTGCACGAAAATATTTTGACCCCACCATCTGGTTATAGACCATTCTTAAGGACTGATAAGAGTCTCGCATTTATTGTACTTTCCTCTTCTGAGTTCTGGTAATTTGGGAGTTTCCCCCTCTCTGTTCCCCCAGTTTCACTTGGTGCTCCCAAGTGTGGTCTGGGATATCAAAACCAATTCAGACTCCTTTGGTACTGGGTCCATACCAACCTATGCTAGCTAGGGATGGTAATATTGATCCACTATCCTAATCTAAATTTCACTCACATATCAATCGTGTTATGGTTGTGCCCCCAGTTTTATTCATGTGGTGAATGTGGCCTGGGTTATCAAAGCCAATCCTATATCCCTCTTTGAGTTCCAATCATTAGAGGATGTCCCATACTAGGAGTAACACACGGATATGGTAA
The DNA here is from genome assembly GCA_019925795.1 of Dendrobium chrysotoxum. Classification (NCBI taxonomy): domain Eukaryota; kingdom Viridiplantae; phylum Streptophyta; class Magnoliopsida; order Asparagales; family Orchidaceae; genus Dendrobium; species Dendrobium chrysotoxum. Next base: position 52,238,755 of record CM034298.1, on the reverse strand, counting down.
ACGTTCTCTCTACCGGGTGTTATCTTCGACAGTACGAGACATATTTAGTCTATGATTGTGAACATACAAAAATATGCATCTATACAATAAAAGAGGGAAGCTCTTAGTAGAGTAAAACCGGTTGCCCTTGTCACAGGTGGAACCCGGTAATACTCTCTAAGAGCTCAAATTCCCCAAAGTCTTTCTTTCCTTCTCCTACGAAGCGTCTGAGTGATTGCTTCAAGGATGAGTTTGCACTTGTGATTATTATGATCTTTTACAATCATGATAGTCCTTGTTAGTGGTGTGATACATCTTGCTCAAGATGTTAACATCCCACCTTCGCGAGCTCTGATTCCCTAGTAGGGAATCAGCTCTCCGGTTTCTTTTAGTGACCTACTTTTTCACCCTTGCCTTGCTCTCAGCTACTAGAGCAGTCCTATGGGTTTGGTAGTGTCGCTCCTGCCTCTCACAGGGTCCCCCCGGTCAGGGTGAGTGTTACCGCTGTGATGTTTGATGTTTATTGATTTTACTCATAAATCATTTCCCTCAATGACGAGTGTGTCTCCTCGCCATCTTGAGTTGTTTCCCCAGTAGTGTTGCAGTACGCCTGGTTACCGGCGTTAGCATCACTGACTTGAGAGCTCTGATTTTCTGGTAGAAAATCAACTCAGTTTCTACTTTACTCTCTCTCTCTCATTCGTACTCTACCCTCAGCTGCTGGGGTAGCTCTACGGATGCACTGATATTATTCCACTTCCCACAGGGTCCCACCAGTTTGTGTGGGTGCCACTACTGTGGGCCTTTCATAAATATTATTCCTATGCAATGTTACTTCCCTTAGTGGCGAGTGTGTCCCCTCGCTACCCTTGTGTGCTTTCTTAGTTGTGATGCAGTACATCGAGTCTCAGATGTTAGCGTCGCTTCTTAGTGAACTTTGATTTTCTAGCAGAAAATCACTTCACTTGTCTTAGAGTGACATACTTTCCCGCCGTGACCCGACTCCTGGTTGTAGAGCGGTCCCTTGGATGTGTTTATGTTGCTTTCCACCTCTACAGGGTCCCACTAGCTTACGTGGGTGTACCACTGTAGTCTTCTATGATTATTTCTCATTGATATAGTCCTTTTTTCTGTAGCAAGTGTGTCCTCCTTGCTACTTTAGCTACTCAGTGGGAATGGGAATTACCCCTCTCACACTTTGTTGAGGGCGTACCTTTCCCTATGGTCTCTCGAGGCATCATTCTGGTGCTTCCAAGTTTGTATGATTTTGGTTTCGCCTAGGCAGTTTCACTGGCATTTGGATACTCGTGGCCACGACGACTTGTCCTCTACCACGTGGTACCCAAAACACTAGTTTGAAACTCCTTAGACGACCCTTCTCTCTTTGAAATTTTCCATTTTCTACTCCTCTTCCCATCCCTACACATGTGCGTGTTAGGGAATGGTTGAGATGACTTTCCCCTGAGCGCTCTACTGCAGGCATATGCGCCGGGTAGGCATCAGACTTTACTTGGTTGAGAGTGCCCCACAGAGCCCCTGGGAGGCATATCTCACCACCTCTTTTCCCTGATTGCTCTGCTGCAGGCATATGCGCCGAGTAGACATCAGGCTTTACTTGGTTGGGAGCACCCCGCAGAGCCCCTGCGAGGCATAGCTCACCACACCTTTACCCTGACTGTCCTGCCGCTCTGGTAGACATCAGACCCTTACCCTGGTCGTCTTGCTCTGATCAAGCAGACATCAGACTTTACCCGGTTGAGTGGGAGCCCGACAGAGTCCCTGGGAGGCATTCCCCACCACCACTTTTACTCTGGATGTTCTGTAAAAGACTACGCAGACTCCAATTTCGTGGCTTATTTACTTTTGCTGAGGTCAGGCAGAAATATTGAGTCACCCCTATCCGCTGTTCCGAAAGGAGCAGGAGGAGACGGGATCCTTTCACCTTCTATTCTGCTGTTTGAAATGAACAGTCAGGTAGTTGGTTTTACTTACCGGTTGAGAGAGCCCGACAGAGTCCCTGGGAGGCATTCCTCACCACCCCTTTACTCTGGATGTTCTGTAAAAGACTACGCAGACTCCAATTTCGTGGCTTATTTACTTTTGTTGAGGTCAGACAGAAGTATTGAGTCACCCCTATCTGCTGTTCCGAAAGGAGCAGGAGGAGACGGGATCCTTTCACCTTCTATTCTGCTGTTTGAAATGAACAGTCAAGTAGTTGGTTTTACTTACCGGTTGAGAGAGCCCGACAGAGTCCCTGGGAGGCATTCCTCACCACCCCTTTACTCTGGATGTTCTGTAAAAGACTACGCAGACTCCAATTTCGTGGCTTATTTACTTTTGTTGAGGTCAGACGGAAGTATCGAGTCACCCCTATCCGCTGTTCCGAAAGGAGCAGGAGGAGACGGGATCCTTTCACCTTCTATTTTGCTGTTTGAGATGAACAGTCAGGTAGTTGGTTTTACTTACCTGGTTGAGTGAGCCCGACAGTGTCCCTGGGAGGCATTCCTCACCACTACTTCTTCCCTGATTGTTTTGCTCTGATCAAGCAGACATCAGACTTTACTTGGTCGAGTGAGCCTGACAGTGTCCCTGGAAGGCATACCTCACCACCCTTTCACCTTCCATCTTGTTGTTTCGATGCGATCAGATGGGTAGTTGGTTTTCTTTACTACCTCACCTTTTTCTGGTCTCCCCCTCAGCTCTGCCCTTGCTACAGGGCAAGGTGAGGATGGGATTTCCTTTTACTCTGTCACCCTTTTGTGACCTGTTACTATTTTGCTTTCCGCTTTCTCCTTGGCTCTGCCCTTGCTGTAAGGCAAGGCCAGGAGAAGATCCCCCTTTGCTCTCTTTCACCTCTTTTGGTGCTCTTTCCTAGAACCTTTACTCTACTTCTTCTGTCACATTCGGTCAACGCCAACACGAGCGGTTCACTAGTTTGTTCGCCACTCCTGTTGGGGGTCCGTTTGTTGACCCTGATTTTCTCCCAGGCTTGGTCAAGGGAGTTGACCTGGTCAAATTGACCAAGTCAGGGCCCAAGACCCTCTCCCTTGTGTTCAATGAGTCAAACTGAGTCTGTTGAGCCCAGACCCAGGCCCTGGGTCAACCTGGTTGACCAGGTCAACCCAGGTTGACCCATTAGACCCATATGGGTCTAAATCAAGTCCAAATTAGATTCAAACCCAATCCAGGGCTCTCCAAGCCCTATTCTCTCCTCCACTGGACTCAGTGGGTCAGGCTTGACCCATTGGGCCTAAGTCTTGGTCCTGGGTCAACCTGGTTGACCAGGTCAACCCAGTTGACCCATATAGGCCTTAATGGGTTCAGATCAGATCCCAACCCAGCTAAACCCTCTCTTGGGCTCAAACCCTCACCCCCTAGGCTTAAGTTGACTGGTTTGACCAAGTCAAGTGTTGACTTGGTCAACCCTAGCCTTTAATGGGTCTAAATGACCTATTTAGGTCCATTTAAGACCTATTAAGGCCTCAAAAACTTCCCTAATGCTCTAAGGCTCAAACCACGGCATTAGAGGCCCAATAACCTCCTAATCAAACCCTAGATAGGATCCTAGCCGTTGGTCTTGACCCTAGAGCTTTAAATAGATGGAATTAGGGTTGATTTAGGGGACTTTTACTCTTGCCCGATCTCTAAGCCCCCAAAGCCTGTGAGATTCTGTGTGAGAGCTCCCACGACCCGTCCCCACCTTTTCCAACCCAAATCCGCCACCAAGACCCCGCCGGCGGCAGACTTTCCGGCGAACCGAGGGCTAGAACCTTCCTACGCGAATCCCGTCCGATCCAAGGCGTTTCGAGGCTCGAGATCAACTAGGGGATTACTCGTGGACAGTCTACAAGTTCAACAAGCCCAAGATCGCCCGAATCCACCGTGTGGATTAGGTATAATACCTAACCCTAGTTAGAAACACTTAGGGTTAATTAGCATCGTCATTAGTGCGTTTTAAGCCAAATGAATCATCCCACACGATTTCTGTTCATTCATAGATCACATGTTTAAAATTTCATCGTGTTTGGTTCAGCCGATCTCGAGAACGAGCCAGAATAGTGTATTAGGGTTCGGTCTCGGCTTCTCGTCCAGGGGGAGTTGATCTCCGCCGTTGATTTCGAAATCAATGGCGGAGATCTGGTCATTCCGCGGTTTGGAACGACCGTGGGGATCCCTCCTTGGCATCGGCGCGTCGTCTGACTCCATCACGACCGTCGATTCATCGCGGCGAGAGATCGGACGGCGGGTACGGCCCGCTGACGTGGCTAAGTGGCGGTTCGACCGCGGCAATCATTGCCGTGGTCATTACGGCAATGATTGCCCGCCGCGGCAATCATTGCCCCAGAACCGCGGACCCAATCAGGGCTCGCCGCGTGGCCACCCAGCCGTCGCTGCCGCGGGTTCTCTCCCCAATCATTGCCCGGGACCGCGGAACCAATCCCGGGCCGACACGTGGCTGACCGCCGCCGCACCGAGCCGCCGCCGCCGCCAAATATTTTTTTTTTTAAATAATATTTATTTTAAAATATGTTTTATTTGTATTTTAAAAATCAGAAAAATTTAAATAAATTTAAATAATTATTTAGTTATTATTATTTACAATATTTAAATTATTTATGAAAATTATTTTTTATTATTATTATTATTATTATTATTATTATTATTATTATTATTATTTTAATCTTTTTTTTTATTATCATTATTATTATTATTATTATATTATCATTATTATTATTATTATATTATTATTATTATTATTATTATTTTAATTATGTCTTATCATTACTATTTTATTATCATTATTATTATTATTATTATTATTATTTTAATTATTCTTATTATTATTATTATTATATTATTATTATCATTATTATTTTTTTTTAATCATTTTAATTATCCTTTTTTTTTATTACTATTACTATTATTATATTAATTAATTATTATTATTAATATTATTATAATATCAATATTATGATTAATAATAGTATTATTATTTTAATAATATTATTATTATATTAATATTTATATTATCATAATATTAATATTTATTATCATCATTGGTATTGTTATAATATCAATATCATGATTGGTAATAATATTATTATTTCAATAATATTATTATATTAATATTTATATTATTATAATATTAATATTGATTATCATTATTAATATTATTTTAATATCAATATCATTAATAATAATAATATTACTATCATTACTACATTAAATATTCATGTTATTATAATGTTAATAGTTCATTATTATTATTAACATTATTTTAACATTATTAAATTAATAATATTATTATTTTAATAATATTGTTATATTGTTAATACTTTGAAACTATCTTGACTATTATTACATTATTTATTTTTATGCTTTAAAGTTATTTTATTGTTATTTAAATTTATTTTAAAATTCAGATATTATATTTGATTTATTTTTAAAATAATTAATTATTTTCAAATATTGATCATTTTAAATTATTTCAAAATTACCTTTAAATCTATTTAAACTTCAAAAATTCATAACTTTCTCGTTTTAAATCGGATTTTTGCGTGCAATACCTCGTTCTTTTCAGAAAAATATGAATTTTAATTTAAAATTATTTCCTATATGTGATTCTGTCATTTCTAGATGTTTTCTGTATTTCTATGTTTTTTTTTTAATTATTTAAATATTATTTAATTAATATAATTGATTATTTTAAAATAAAAAAAAAATTATTTTTAAAACCCCCTTGGTGGCTGGTAGACCTCCCATACTTATGAACTGAAGTATTTTCAGTTATCTTATTTTCAAATTTACATTATTATTATTTATAATATTTATGTATTTTAAAAATGAGTTTAAAATTACATATTATTTAAATCCCCCAATTTTGGGAGGTCCACCCCTTATGAAATCTTAAACCTAGGCTATGTATATGAAGAGCAATTCGTGTGGGAGAAGGATTAGTGAATGATTGTGTCCCAATCATTCACTAATCACTTCATTAGGCTTCTTTACTTAGTGTTTTCGTAGTCCTTGCATGTGTAGGTTGCACAAGCACTTAGCCTAGGCTCTCCTAGATCTAAGGACATGGCTTGGTGTGTTTATATTTGCTGCATTTACCCTCTGTATTATGCCTAAGGGTTAGTTACTTCATTTCACTCCTATATAACGTAGTGACACCCTAAGGACAACAATTAAGGACCCGTCTAGCAAACTTAGAAAAATTCCAGGAATTAGGGTAGAACCCTGAATAGCTTGAAATTTGAAACACTTAAACATAGTGACATCTGGGACCCTCTAGAATTTTCTAGGAATTTTCTGGACTCTTTAAAACACTTAATTAGCAAACCCTAATCTACCCGTTAATTAAGCCTTAGAAACTTCAGTAAAATCTAATAAATCCATTTTAAATCAGAAAAATACCCATAATACCTCAAACTCTCCAGAATTCAGTCCCCAACCTTAGATAATTAGGGCCCCTTAATTGGACCTTAATCTGGACTTTAATTCAACCTTAATCAAAAATCACCTTTTTTGCCTTAATTAAATCATTAAAAATTATTAAAAATCCCAAATTTTCCCCAAACACTTGGGAACACCTTCTTAGGTCATTTCTGATCTTTGGGGGTGATTCCAATCAGTTTGGAGCTGATTTGGGCCAAAACCCCCAAAATACCCCTAATTAGGCAATTTCGATAATTCCTTTAATTGCCCCAACTTCTAAAAATCATAACTAATTATAGAAAATTCCAAAATGGGCAAACTAAAAGGGCACCTAACTCTAATTAAGGTCTAGTATTTGTTAAAAATATTAGGTGTCCAGAAATCAACCTAAAACAAAAAGTCAACTCTTCGGTCAACCGTAGCCTATAGTCTAGGGCCCGAAACTTCTAAAATTCATAACTTTGCGTAGGAAACTCCAAATCTAGCAAACTAAAAGGCATTCAACTCACATTAAGGTCTAGTATTTGTTAAAAATATTAGGTGTCCAGAAATCAACTTAAATCAAAAAGTCAACAATCCGGTCAAACCTAGTTCAAAAACAAGACCAAAACTTCAGAAATTCATAACTTTGGATAGAAGAATCCAAATCGGGCATGCTAACTGTCTAACTGATCAGGTTAAGGCCTAGTATTTTATAAAAATATTAGCTGGTCATAAATACCCTTTAATCAAAAAGTCAACTTTGGACCCCCTTTTACTTAGTGTATAGGTGGACCCCGAACCCCCCTAAAACTCACTAATGCAATTTAAACTTTAAATATTATTACCCTAAGAACTAAAATTGATCCACACATTAAATCAACTAAGATAGATCTCAATTCACTAATATTTGGACTTTAAATAAAATTCACTTTTCAGACCTACAACCAACCTGGACAGTAGGCAACTGTAACTAACTACCCAGCTTTAGGATCTACCTCAGCTACACAGCTTTTCACACACATCTAGATGGTTTGTTAGGGCACCACTTCTAGATCTAGGCTAGGCCGGTGTTTACTTTTCTGTTGTGTGCCGAGATTTTTGAGATTTCATTGCATGTTGTGATTGAACTATTGGTATGTTTGTTTACTTTTACTGCACTCTGGGAATTGATGTGATTGCACGATAGACTACCCATAGGTTAGGATCGATTTTGATACTAATGATGTTTTCTGCAGGTGGCCATGCTCATGCAGCGCTAAATATAAGGGGGGCAATAATCATGATTTAAAAATTAATGTTGTTTTATGCAGGTGCTTCAGAAATTGCTCAGCCCCCCTAAATAAATGAGGGCTAATTGAAAATCATTATAAATTGCTACAGGTGCTCCAGAGCTTGCTTAGCCCTCAAACATTTAAGAGCATGGCCAAGTGTGGCTGTGATGAGTATTTTCATTTCTATATAAATTGCTTGGGATAATATAAAATTGCTTGGGTTGATTTTTTTTAGGATAACCTTGCAGGAGAGTCTAGATTTACTGCTTTCATTTAATGTAAATGGTTTGTAACTTGGTATTGAGTTGTGAAAGTTTATTTTGAGTGGGGATACAAGAATCCAAAGGTTGGATGCCCAAAGAGAAAAGGACACCCAATATGAGGATAGTCCTTTTCTGTTTGGGAATCCAAATTTGGGTTATTCTACTACCCGAGGAGTCCAAGGAAGCCGAGGTCCAAGGAGTCCGAGGAAGCTCAGATCCAAGGAGTCTAAGAAAGAGAAGATCAAGAAGATGAAGACCAAGAGTATCCCACTCAGAATAACTTGCGTCAATCTTAGGATTAGAAATCCGGGTTGTTGGCAGTGGTGCCCGGCCACTTTAATTTTCTGCAGACCCTGGGTTGTAATTAAGGGCAGTTGGCCTATGGACATTTATTAATTTGTTTGGATAATTTTGATGTGTTTTATGATTGTGTGCCTCTAGGATTGTTTGCTTTTCTTAGTTTCTTGGCGTTTTGCATGTCGCTTTTGTTTTAGCCTGGATTTCGTTAGGCTCTTTAAGGACTAAAACTTTTTCTACTCCCAACTAACATTCAAATTTTAAGATTTAAATAATTTAGAAACTTAACGACCTAGGGAATTGCCGGAATCGTCCGGGGTAGCATGCATATCGTTGCATTTCTCTCTTTCCTTCTATAAGACACTTCCCCGCCCGTGGGTAGAGTCCGGATAATCTGACCTATGAGGATGAGGTGCCGGACCTGGGGAAGCCCAGTCTAATTCCAAAAATTATTTTTATAAGCCTTTTTAAAGTTCTATGCATACCTGATTCGGATACTCTAACTAGCATGCATTGCATTAGAAACTAACTAAATTAAAATTTTAATTGCATTAGTCTTAGGAGCATACACCCTACATAAGTCCAGGGCCAATTAGGAAATCCTCTAGATGTCGGCCCTATCTCCGAGAACTATAACCCACCTACCCATCCTTCATAAATGACTGGACAGCATGGTTTTAAAGCGATTAGGTGGTTAGCTGGCTCCCCCTTCCAGGCCGGGGTAAGTCCAGGTTTTACATTGCATTAGTTAGGACACGGGTGTTAGTGTTGCGTAGAACACTAAACCCACCATAGATTCAGGATTCAAGGCTACTATTGTTCCGTAGTACGCCTCATCAGTAGGTAGGTCTTCTGTCTTCCAGAGACCCTAAACCCTACATATCCGCGTCACACGGATGACGCCACCTCCATCCTTCCCTCCTGCATGTTTCGAGTGCATGATTTATTTATTTTTCTCCAGTTTCTTCTCACTACCTTAGTCCCTCCGGATGTTGATGTGAGCCGTGCATGTTGACTAAGCCTAATTGAACCTCTCTTTCCCTTTGAGTAGGACTTCCTAGTCTTCGCCCTATGTGCCAATCCCAATTTAGAAAGTATAATATAGAATCCTTAATCGAGAGTATTCTCAGGCTCCGGCTTGAGATGTAATTAACCACGGGGGCTTGCGCCCGTGGGAAACCGAATCCCACTCTCAAATAAACCCCATTCGAGCTAATGTATCGGGTGGGGGAAACCCGTTGTGATTAGACCATACATATTGTTATCCATCGGGGTGTGCTGGTGAGAGCCGCTATCCTCAATGGTTAATCATATGTGTGATCGAATCTGCCCTTCCATTGGCCCCGGATACTGTCTCCCCTCGCGGGGCGATGGTGTCTGTAGTTCCTTTCGGAGGTCCACATACATACTCCAAATCAATTCTAATTTTCATCAAACTTCCCTGAACACCACTCTTAGTGAAATGCCCATGATTGATCACCCTCACACAGTCAACAGTTGACTTGGTCAACTGAACCCAAGTTTGGTCAAACTTGACCTATCTGGGTCAAATCACCACATGCATTCAAATCAAACCCCATCAAGCCTTCAATCTCATTCTATTTCATGGTTTGAATACATTCAAACTCATTATGAGCCAAATCATGGGGAGTTTGACCAAGTTAAGTCAAAATATTTGGTCAAACTCCACCTTACATATATTTATTCATTCATACATTAAACCTAGCCCTCTTGACTCCTTCCAATCCAACTCAAGAGCAACTACACTCCCTCAAGTCCACCTCACCAGTCAACTTGACCAGTTGATTGGTCAAACAATCAACTAGGAGCTTATATGAGTTCAAATAGTCAAATTTCATTGGACCATGCCTTTCTCTCCAACCTAAGCAGCTTAGGTGATTTCTTATTTGCCTAAAAGTTCCCTAAGTCTTTCCCAAACCGAGCTAGGGCCTTGGCTTGGCTTGAAATAGTAAGAGTGGTCCCCCCTTCCCTTGGATCCACCCAATGGGAAACTTGCTTGCTCAGCCCTGCCCTTGCCACCCAACTGCCCTGGACACATGTCCTTCATCCAAGGGTGAGGCCTGATCAATCCCAACCGTCCATCTAAGCCCTCGGGTTTAGAAATCATAAAACACATAAAATGCCTCATTCCAAGCATTCTCACTACCCTCAGCCCCCAAGCCAGAGCTCCCATTTCGTTTTGCATCTACACACATCCCTCAACACTTCCCTAGCTCAAACCCACAAGTTAAAGGCCGCCGACAATGAGTTTTCGGCCACCACTAGCTTGAAGTCCGTCCAACCCTTGTAGCTCGTGATCTAGGCCTTCTTGAACTTCACACTCTTTTAAGGAATTTATCTAGGAAAATCTACAAGCTCAACAAGTCATTGAATGTCCAAAATCATCAAGCCAATCATGGTAAATCTCTAACCCTAGCTTGTAGTGGATAGGGCTAAATAACTTTTTACAAAGCACGTTTCACACCATAAAATCACATCCCCATCATTACTCTTCATCCAAACAAGCTCTATTTAAAATTTCATTAAGTTTGGTTGAGTGTTTTGAGAGAACGAGCTTTTTTTTGTTTCTAGGGTTAAACCGGTTAATGCATGCGCATGTACAAGATCTGAGCCGTTAATCTCTTGATCAATGGCCAAAATCTTGTCATTCCGCCGTTTATCCAAATCGTGTTATCGGTTGATTGCCCCGTTCCCCGTCCGACCTCGATCAGAGTTGTTGATTTCAAACCACGCGGAATCAAAGGCCCTGATTCGTGCTTGCGTGGTTTAGTGAAACCGTGTGAAGCGGTCGACGACTGATTCGTGCCTAACCACTGCCGCAATGATTGTGCGCCACCGCGCAATCATTCCAATCATTGGTCATCGCCGAGCATTTTGAACCGGCGAATCAAAAGGCGTCGCGTGGCCCTTTGCCGCTGCCGCTAATTTAAAATTAATAAAATTATTTTAAAATCAATTTTATTTACAAAAATTTCAAAAATTCATAACAAATAAATTACTTGACCAAAAATTATGTGCAACCACTCATGTTGCTCATAATTTCATGCCCTTTCATTTAAAAATGATTTCAGCTCATGATGATGGGCATTCAGGGGGTAATTTCAGTAAGTTTGTTTTCCTAATTCCCTTAATTACTCTCTTAATACTAATCCAATCAATTTGAAACTTGGTAGGATTAATTCTCATGTTTTATGCTACCCACAATAAAATTTTCAAAATTATTTGACTTGTATTTTGATAGCAATGCACTCATTCAAACCATTTTTGAGATCATTAAACAGAGCTTAAGTATGGGTGAAATGAAACAAGTTAAAGCCTAATGATATAAATGTGTCGAAAGTTTAATATTATATGCTATTTTAAACATAATGATTAAAAAGAATGAGAATAAAAATGAAAGTAAAACAAATGTTTTCATATAAGCAATTGACTAGCATGGTTCATTAAAGGATTTGACAATTGATAGATGTACTTCATTTTCTCATGGATATTCTTGTTTATTGCTTATAACTGAGTCTATTGTACTAAGTTAATTATTTTTATGAATATTAATGCTCACATTAATTCATATAACTGATATAACACAGTATGTCTTTCTTGTATGTTTAAATTTTATATTAAAGTTACTTATCTCACTAAGCATTGAACTTATCAGATATTATAATTATGATTTTAGGAAAATGACAGCAGATGTGGTTTGAGCGTATTGTAAAAGAAAGATATCTATGATGTAAAATAAAAAAATTTAGCACGCATAAATTTATATATGAAGTCATTTTGAACCTCTACCGTCTATTTTGATGATTTTCTTTATAGATAATTTTGTATCAATGTTTTTTGATGGATTCATTAGATAATTGTGAAGTGTAATGTCTATTTTGCGACAATCAAGATAGATTAAGTCATTCGATTATGATTCGTAAAGTCATGATGAATGTTAGTGCGAAATGTGTCTGATTGGATTGTCTGCCCGTGCGAAATGTGTCTGATTGGATTGTCTCATGATTGATTGAAAGAGGTTAAAATGGGGTGTGACAACCCTTGTGATTTAGGGGTTCTTTGGCTCGATGGCATATATAATATGCTATTTAAAAATGTTTGATGCTTGGTTTACTAACATCCTTAAATAATATTTTATAAATAACAAATATGTCCTATTTACGTAGCATCTAAATTCCACATGATTCTGATAGCATCCAATGTTGTGACATATAAAAAATAGAGTTCTTGCAACTAATCATCTCCTATGTTTGGTATGTTTCTTAGCACCTTGCCTCACCTTATCGCACTTCTTTGTTCACCTTGTTTCACTTCTAACAAACATTTTATCAATAAGAGAATGATTTGCCTTAGAAAAAGCTACTGCTACCAAAGATGAAGTGTTTATATCAATAGACATGTGGCGAGGAACTTTTAAGAGTGCCGGGAAAGTGGCATTGGCCTACACTAGGTGGTATTCTCAACAAGAGGCATTGCCACAATGTTCAATCTTTTGATGGATAGAACGCAGGAGTTGCTCGAAAGAGTGGCATCAACCAACATTGACGAGTGATTGAAATCCCCAGTGTTGGCTTTAAAGAAAAATGTAGCTTAAGAAAGATTTATTACAACGATTTGGAATCCATAATGTCGCATGCTTCTCCACTGCTTCAACTGTTGCTTTGTAACTATCATTGTTTTCTTGCTTATGGCTGTTGTTAGAGTTTTATATTTTTTTATATCATTTTTGTCTATGCATGGATAAATAACAAGGAAGATGGCTTTAATTATATATAGAAACAATGTATTATAAGATAGTAACGTCATTGCGGGTGTACGGTAATTGTAAGGATGTCACTGAACCAAACAATTGTCATCTCGATAATGTTGATATCTTTAAATAGAATTAGATGGTACAATCATATAACAGTTAAAGATAGCACTGACATCTAATAATATTGATATCTGAACCAAATAATCTCATCTCAACGTGCAGGCAGCCAATCCAAACTTATATTTTTGTGGGATTTGATTAATAATCCTAACCTTTGGCTGAAATTCGGCTTAAGATCCCAAGACTGAGGTGATTCAAGCTGAGCAAGTTACTGTACTTAGGAACCGGTTCACGCTTAGGATTTTTAAGTGCAACTAATGGAGCTCTAAACTCTTGAATCACTGTTTGGTTTTCCTCCCGCATGAACAATGTTCACGATTTATGCTTCCCAGATTACCCTCTTCCCCGCTCCCCCCCACCCCCCCCCCCCCCCCCTGCGAAAAAAAAAAACACACTTAAGAACTTGTCAGTCATCCTCTTCCCACTTCTCAGTTACTAATCCCTACTGTATATGCCTAACATAGCATTCTCAGTCATTCTTGTCGGGAGATCAATGACAATCTAAGGGAAAAAGTGGCAACCGATCAACTATATCAATTCAAAGGAGATAAGGAGGGAAAAAAAATTAGATGAACTCGACAAAGGAGACCAGAGATGTGCTAAGAGAAGAAAATGGCAGAAACTAAAATATGACCAAATTGAAAACTGCATTGCCGTGAGGCTTTGCAGGCAATCAAGAAACAGAGAACTAGAAGAACAATTTTTGGAAATCAGGTTTATACTTTCTTGATTTCTTTCTACTAGTGTACATCGATATTTATAGAGTTTTACACTGACTTATCTGTACATTTTCCTAACTGAAATAACGGCTGCTCGCGACCTCTCTTTGGTTGATCGTTCTTTGGTGTGTTCTCTGTTAATAGCCCCCTGCAGACTGATGTTTCAGTTGAGACGATCAGTTTGTTGATAAGTTGCTTGAACCTTGAGATAGACAGAGATTTGGTGAACAAGTCTGCTAATTGGTCTTTGATGCTATGTGATGAACTTGAATAGACTTGTTTTTAATGCATTCCCTTATAAAGTGACAATCAATCTCTATATGTTTAGTGCGGGCATGATAAACCGGATTGTTTGCTACGGCAATTGCGGAGGTATTGTCACAAAATAGTGTGGTGGGATGCTGTTGTGTGCAATCTAATTCCTGCAGCAGTCTTCTGAGCCATATAATTTCTGTTGTTGCCATAGCTATAGCTCTATATTCCGCTTCAGTGGAGGATCTTGCTATTGTAGATTGTTTCTTTGCACACCATGAGATTGGAGTGGTGCCTAGGAAATTACAATATCCTGTTGTGGACTTTCGATCGTGGTGATCTCCGGCCCAGTCAGAGTTTATGTATGAGCTGAGTGTGAGTGAACCTGCTGTTATCGGTAGACCGAACTGGAGAGAACCCCTAAGGTAACGAAGGATCCGCTTGAGTGACTCAAAGTTAGATTCGGTTGGATGATGCATATGCTGACAGGCTTTATTAACTGCAAACGTGATGTCCGGTCTTGTGAGTGTAAGATATTGTAGCGCACCCACTAATTGCTTGTATAATCATGGGTTTGCAAACTCCTTTGAGTCAGATGAAGACATAGTCTTTAGTGTGGTTGGAGTTAATACTGCCTTGCTTTTGAGCATTCCTGCTCTCATCAGAATGTTCTCCGCATATCTGGTTTGATGTAAAATCATCCCTGTCAATGTGGTTTCAGCTGTTATGCCCAAAAACTGCTTGAGTGTACCTAAGTTTCTCATATTGAAGCGTTGATGTAGGCGATTTAAGAGAGTATTCATTGACTGAATGTTGTTACATGTTAATATGATATCATCAACATAAATGAGAAGGTACATAATGGTACCATTGTGTCTGTAGAGGAGCAGCGAAGAATCTGAATGACTAGTGGTGAATTTCAGTTCATGTAAGAATCCAGTTAGAGTCTCAAACCACTGCCGTGGTGCTTGTTTGAGACCATATATCGCCTTTTTCAGTTTACACACATAATTGGGATGATTTTCATCTACAAAGCCCACTGGTTGCTTCATGTAAACCGTATCAGATAGGTGACCATGCAGAAATGCATTAGATACATCCAATTGATGTATTGGCCACTTATGATGTAGAGCAATAACTAGTAAAATACGAAGTGTAGGAATTTTAGCTACTGGGCTAAACGTCTCCATGTAATCTAATCCGAATTCTTGATTACATCCCAGTGCTACTAACCTTGCTTTGTAACGTGCAATACTGCCATCTGAGTTATACTTTGTTTTAAACGTCCACTTGCACCCAAGTGGATTTTGATTTGTGGAGGGTGGTACCAATTCCCATGTGCCTTGCAACTGAAGAGCTTGAAACTCTTGTGACATAGCAGAACGCCATTTTTCTGATTTAGCAGCTTGTGTATATGAAGTTGGATCAACATCAGTTGTCTGATGAATGAGATCAAATATGCGTGTTTGTTTGAGGTGCCCTGTTTGCCCCCGTGTTTGCATGGGATGAGATCTAGTCGCTGGTATGGCAGGTTGTATGGGTATTGTTGTTGAAGGTAGAGTTGAGAGTGGACTAGCAGATGGATTTCCAGTGGGGAGATTCGTGGATGAACTGGAGTATGGATTTGACATTTGCTGTGATGCAGAGGTTGCTTGTGATGGCTTAGAATTTCTATAGTTTGAAGTAGGGACAAGCAGCAAAGGTGGGATGTGACTGTGAATGGTTGTGGTATCCAAATGACTGGAATTTGGATGCAGTTGTCTGAATGAAAAGATTTTCTCATTAAAGACGACACGACGAGATACATAGACACGATTTGTACTAGTATCTAAGCATCTGTATCCTTTTTGTGCTTGAGCATAGCCCACAAACACACATGGCAAGGATAAAGGTGAGAGTTTAGATTTAACATAAGGTCTCATCCACGGATAACATAGGCAACCAAAAGTTTTTAAATGAGTGTAGGTTGGAGGCTTGTTGTAGAGTTTCTCAAAAGGTGTTTTATGTTGAAGAGTGGGTGTGGGAAGTTTATTTATGAGATGAATGGCTGTGTGTAATGCTTCAACCCAGAGATTGGGAGGAGCATTGGAGTGAATAAGGAGACTCCTAATGGTCTCTAAAATATGACGATTTTTCCGCTCTGCGACCCCATTCTGAGCAAGCGTGTAGGGACAGGTGAATTGATGCCTAATGCCCCAATGAGTGCAGTAGGAATTGAAGTGTCTGTTTCGGTATTCCCCACCTCCGTCTGTTCTGATAGTTTGAATAGATTTATTGAATTGGCATTTGATGCTTTGATGGAAGTTGGCAAATGTTTGAGTAACTTCAGATTTTTGATATAAGGGAAAAACCCAGCAGTGTCTAGTATAATCATCAATAAAAGAAACATAGTATCTGTATCCTTGTATTGATGGGAAGGGGGAAGGACCCCAAACATCAGAATGGACTAATTGAAACGGTACACTAGTGTGAGAGGTGGATTTAGAAAAGGCTAACCGTCTGCTTTTAGCAAGACAGCATGTATTACATGTAGTGGTAGTAGGGGTACATATATCTGAATGCAGATGAGCTAAATGCTGTAAAATAGGTGCAGCTGGATGCCCGAGCCTAGAGTGCCATAAATCTGAAATGCTTGCAGCTGAAATGAGAGCAAGATGTGGGGAATGGGAGGCTGCATTGATCTTGTATAACCCGTTATGGCAAGGCCCTTGAAGTAGAATACGATGAGTCTTCGAATCCTTTATTTGATATCCAGTGGAGGAGAATGAAACAATACAGTTGTTATCAGTGGTTAACTGATGAACTGAAAGGAGGTTAAATGATAAGTTTGGTACATGATGAAGTTTGTGGAGATAGAGATTACCCGTAGGAGTGGGCAAAAGTCCTCTGCCAGTATTCTGAATGGGAAGTTGGTGACCATTGCCTATGATCACTTGAGAGGATCCCGTATATGGCTCAGTTGCGCTTATTTGAGAAGAGTCACCTGTAAGATGCGTTGAAGCTCCACTGTCGAGGAACCATTCTGCTTGTCGAGTCGCATCTGGTGAGCTGAACAGCGCCGTATTAACTGTCGCTTCGGTGTATGTTGGATCATTGCGATACCAACATCGAAGAGCCGAGTGACCAGTTTTGGTACATATTTGGAAGACAGTGTTGCGATGTGTATTCCGGTCTCCACGTCCGGTCGGTGGGAAGGAACGACAACCCCTGCTCCCGCGAGAGTTGTTGTTTCGTCCTCGGCCTCGACCGCGAGGTGCGGCCAGAGCCATCGAGTTGTCCGCCATGTTTAAGGATTGAAGATCTCTTGTAGCTTCATTGATTTGCATCTGTTCTTCACTGCATAGCAAACTGTAGAGGTCATCTAGATTTAGCGGTTGCAGATTTGTCCGTATTGCCGTTTTAAACGACTGATAGGATGCAGGAAGTCCATTTAGTGTATACAAAATCACATCTTTAGGATCGACTGTGTGACGTGTTGCTGTGATCGCGTCTATTTTGGATTTTATTTCAAGAAGATATTGTGTCATAGTTTTATCACCTTTCGACAGATGATGTAGTTCATTCTTCGGCTGCAGAATCCGGGAGCGAG
Organism: Dendrobium chrysotoxum; assembly: GCA_019925795.1. Classification (NCBI taxonomy): domain Eukaryota; kingdom Viridiplantae; phylum Streptophyta; class Magnoliopsida; order Asparagales; family Orchidaceae; genus Dendrobium; species Dendrobium chrysotoxum. The sequence continues at coordinate 52,221,071 of CM034298.1, read as the reverse complement.
TCGTAGCTTGAAGGCGATGTGCAAGAACCATCCATATTTCATGGCAATGTGTTAGTGTAAGAACGTATGGTAAGATTGATAGCGAGATTACCGAATATAGAGCCGCAGACAGATTTTGATCTATGAGAGTCCAGTTATCATACGAAGTCATAGCGAAGATCGCATATGCTTCGTCTGGACCAGATGAACGCTGAGGACAGGGAAAAGTGCCGGCGAGAAATCCTTTGAATCCGTTTGCACTGAATACCTTGTCCACCTGGGAGCTCCAGATCGGGTAATTATCGGATGTTAGAGAATTCGGGACAAGGTTCTTGATATTCCCCATCAAGAACTTCAGTTGTGATGGAATGGTTATGTATATGACTGATGAGTTGGAGTCTACTGTAGGTGGAGAAGTGGATGATCCAGTCATGACTGAGTAATTACGGAAGGCTTAGATTGAACTAGGAAGATAAAATGGGAAGGAAGAAGAGAAAAAAAAATTTTGATTCTTGCGTCAGTTGCTCTGATACCATGAAAACTGCATTGTCGTGAGGCTTTGCAGGCAATCAAGAAACAGAGAAGAACTAGAAGAACAATTTTTGGAAATCAGGTTTATACTTCCTTGATTTCTTTCTACTAGTGTTCATCGGTATTTATAGAGTTTTACACTGACTTATCCGTACATTTTCCTAACTGAAATAACGGCTGCTCGCGACCTCTCTTTGGTTGATTGTTCTGTGGTGTGTTCTCTGTTAACACAAATGGCGGCAAGGATGGTGGGGAATAGTGAGCCACATCAAGACTCGACATAATGCAGTGCAGACGAAATAAGAAATCAGCAGTGAAGGCAGAGGCAGAGCAATCACCGCAATTCATGAAAGTTGGCTAGTGAAGAGGAGTTTGAAAGAACGAGAACCTGAGTAGAGATTATCCATGGAGTATAAAATTTCCTTCCATGATTTTTTGTCATACTAATAAAGAAGAGAGGAGTATGATTCATCAGTCCGGTAGAACTAGCCCAAAGGATTTTCATGTTGGGTTGGGTTTGGCCATTTCAGTTAGGCCAAGTAACTAAACATGATTTGCCTAGGCCCAAGACAAAAAATTGTAAACCCTGTTAAAGCTAGACCCTCACATTACAGGTTTATTATGAGTACAAAATGTAAATAACTCAATCAAATAATCATTTCTGCCTAAGTCGTCACCTTTTTGAGCATAGATGTCTGTATGGCGCGGTAGTTAACACATGTTGATCGACAGGTGGTATCCAATCAAGAAGTTTAAGTTTGGTAGCATCTTTCCATTATGTAATTAGAGATAAATATACAGAAACTATAGCATTTATTTTGAAGCATGTATCCACTACAGTGAGATCAGACAAAAAAATAGTCTAACCTAGTAAACACAAATGCGAAGGAAGATTTGAAGTAGTGGGATCCTTACCTTTATATGGCCATCTCGAGCTATTAATAAATTGTCTGGTTTAAGATCCCGATGAATGACATTCAATGAATGCAAGTATTCCAGCGCAAGAACCTGCATAAGTGAAATATCAAATTCAAATAAGCATGACATTGGGCTTTTTCTGTGATAAATATTAGATCCAACCATTTATCACCAGAGTTTTGTGCTTACTACTTCAGCAATGTATAACCGAGCCATATCTTCGCCTAAACAACCTAAATTTCTCAATAGAGAATAAAGATCTCCACCATTGAGGTATTCCATCACCAAATAAAGGTTTTCCCTAGATGTGAAGGAATAATAAAACCGCACCTGTTTATAACAACCAAAGTTAAGATCTAAAATGCCTTCTAACATAAGGATCAAAAGAAAGCTTGCATAATCAATTCTGGAAAATATGCGTACCACAAAGGGATTTCGAGCTGAAATAAGAATGTTACGCTCAGCCAAAATACTTTCAACTGCATTCTTACGAATCATATCAGCCTTTTTAAGAACCTATTTCAAGTTTATAGAACATTAGTAACGACAATGAAACTTCCATATGCAGTCAAAAAACTCTTCAAACCTAGTCTTCAGTTAAATAAGAGACAAACTCAATTAGTGGGATATTCCGAAGAGTACATCCTGATTCTGAAGACTTCCAAAGGTGAATGTGCAGGAAAGTCCGAGAAAGCATGAAATTCATAATATACTCAGTTCTTACAGCTATCTATGCCAACAAACTAGCATGTCAAATGTTGCAAATCAAGCCTCAAGCCACATGAAGGATTATCAACAGCAGGGTGAACTAAATTAAAAAGAAGTGATACGCCACATCAAGTTGTGATTAGTTAGAAAATTTAATTATTTACTATGGTATGACATTTAATTTGGATTTAGGTAAGCCTGTATAAGTTTAATTTGGTAAATCTGATAGGTTGAACTGATTTTAGATATTATGGCATTCCATAACCATGTCATAATCATGAAATCCGCTTCATCTCAAAGTATAAATTTTGAACCCTTCAGCTCCGTAGGAGAATTTACAAGGTGATGAATCTTTTTCTTTTCTTTTAAAAAGGGTTTCACAATTTGGGGCCACCGTAAATAGTTTCTCTCACACAAATGATATGAGGTGAATGGCACCTGAAATTCTTCCTAAATCTGATTTTCACAATTCATGATGGTTGTTTTTTTTGAAAAGGGAAGTCAAATAAACCATACGTAATAAAAAGAAGGAAGAATCCCTACGATAAAGAAAAGAACAAAGATGGAAAGAAAAATGAAAAAACAAATTGAAAGAAGAAAATCCTAACATCACTCTTATGCCAAGTAGAAAAGTAGAAAAATAGAAAACGCTATTTTTAATTTTATAGCTTGATTATGTACAAATTACAGACTTATATATAGACTTCTCTGATAATCTTACAATGAAAATAAAACAAAACTACTTACAAAATATGAAAAAAGTTTCGAACAAAGGCCAGCAAATAGAAGAAGAGGAGGCCCACAGGTTGCAATCTAAGGAAAATAAGAGGATCGATCCAATGGTTAGAATCTATAATTCATATGCTAAAGGATCCCTACCAAGATGGGTTGTTTTTGGATCCCACGATCATTCAACAAAACCCTTTTAAGTTGAACATTCAACTTGGAAATTTACAAGTGAACTCTATAGGCAATTATGCATGCAATTTGAAATATTAAAACGTGTTGGATGTTATTGGTTATAAGATTTCTAATACAAATCTAGCATAGAATGCAAGGTTAAGCTAAATTAACCTCTTTTCATAAAAGCTTTTCATTAAATGCAACCATCTTATGCAATAAAACATGCGATTATAACCAAAAAGCAAGCTAATAATCTCAAATAATAATTTAACTACTATAAATGAAAATAACAAATGCATTGTAGAGTGATGGAAGAGATCATACAAAATCGAGAGAATGGTTTAGCTTGAGAATTCTGAACGCAAATAGCTAAAAAAAGAGTTCTTGTTGAAACAAAAAAGACCTAGAGGGGATAAACCACTCAGCAGCAAGAAGCATTTTCTTTATCATCGAGCATCATCCATCATCAGCCAACCATCTTCAATTCACTAGCAAAAATGGAACTTCTTATAGGAATCACAAGCCATGTCCTAAATGGAGCAAGTGTAGCGATCTTGACCAGTCCCAAACTTAGACCCGAAACCCTAATACTAGCCGCTCGAAACCCTTCACCCTACCTTTCTTGAAGTACAAATCACATAAATCCTGAGCTCGTTGCTTCCTCCACTCCTAATTTAAAGATGCACAAAGCTAGGGCATTCCAATCCCCTTCATTTCTCTTCTTAGCAGCCGACAAATCTCATCCTCGTCTTCTTCATTTGTTGACCCGGAGGCACCTACATGTGTTCTCCTCTTTTTTTTTCTCTTACAATTTAGAGCTAGCTCTCATTTCATCTCTTCCTCTAACATATGTGATATCTCCCTCAGTTCTCTATAACTTTCCCTTCTCCACTTCTTCCTCTTCAACCATAAGGCAGCGAAATTGTTCTATTTTTTCTTCTTAATCTTCTACTAATAAAATATTTATTCCTCACTATTTTATGATAGGTTTTATAGGTAGTTATTTTAATTCTTTTAAATTTAGACTTTTTTATTTTTTATTTTTAATTTAGACTTAAGATTTGATTTGAATTAATTTAGGTTTGGTTATAAAATAAAGATAAATATTATAACTGTCATTCTATGATAATAAAAATTAATTTGGATCAATTATAATTGTACTATGTTAGAAGCCAATTTTCAATGCTTATGGGTGTTTGTGCAATTGATTTATGGTTCTTATTTTATAGGACCTTTGAGTCGATTGTTCATCAAATGAGATTGATTGGATTACAATAAACTTTGAAATTTTGTATTATTCATGTTAATACGACTAATTATTAGAGGATAAATGTATATGTCTTTGTTATAGATATTATTCTTGATACTTAGGCTATATTTGGAACAATTTTTTTATTGTTTTCTAAAATAACTTTTTAGTACATAAATTTCAAATTTAAAAAATTTTGTATTGAAAAGCAGTAAGAAAACTATTCCAAATGAAGCCTTATACTAGGTTCTTAGATATTTTATAGGTTGTCATTGCATACTCATTTATTGCTAAACTTTTAATTAGCACATATGGCTTTGTCTTGATTCATTGATGTATAATAGTCCTTAATATAAAAATGCATGTTAAATACTCTTATGCATCTATTGAATGGTATAAAAATTTGATTGGATTTTAGTAGCGTTTTCTTTTGTAGTTATTCTTCTAGATTATTTTTGTTTATTATTTGTTATTTTTACTTATTTTGTGTATTATTATTGTAGACTATATTGATGCAATAAATATTATTTAATTTCATGTACTTACTATTTCTACTTACAATTACTTGTGTATGAAACTTTCTATTTAAGTACAATATAGGTTTAATCAATCTTGACATTTAAAGTTTATTTCAAGAGTTGGTCATTATGTCTCGTGTTGTCAGGTTGCAACGCCTTCTGAAATTAGAGTGTGACAACAATTACCCTCTAAGAACAAGTAATACTCCTTCCTAAAGGAGATATGTGCTAAATTGACAACCTCTAACTGAGTTCAGCGCCATCTACAAGATGGCTATAAGGGACCTAAGACTTCCCCTAACATCAAAGTTAATCGAAATCCTTATGGTGATTGAATCATGTTAGCTAAATTCACAATGCTCAATGTTCAATCCCTATTACGTGATCATGCAGCATACTTCAAATAACATCAAGCTATGTTTATAGTGGAGTACTTTCGAAAGTTTCATCTCTTATGGTACTTGATATATGACTCTAGAGAAAGAATCAAATGCAAAAAATAATATAACATGACTATAATTCACCCACAAAGAAACTTTGTGACTATGACTTCATTTGGGACAATTTTTTTGTTGCTTTCTAAAACAATTTTTTAGTGCAAAAATTTTTTGAATTAGAATTTTTTTATACTAAAAAGCCGTTTTAGAAAGTTGTAAGAAAGCTGTCCCAAACGAAGCCTATATCACATAGGGTTCTTTCTTAAGAATGCCTCCAAAGTCCATAAACAGTAAAGAAATTTGATAAAGACTCTAAATCCCCCTGATAAAGATAAAGATGATATGTGAAAGTTGCTCACAATTAATGTTGACCTCTGTGCTGGTACAAAAAAAAGGAAATATAAAAAATAGCATAAATCATTACCTGCCCTCAAATCCTCTGACATACGGCTCACCCATATCCTGCAACGGCGCCGCTCATGTCGCTTTTCTTGCAGGCGTAGCTTACCTCGATCGGACCTTGCGAGCGTCGTTAAATACCCGACTCAAACGAAGCATTCGGGTCGGCTCCAACACGCAGAACTCTCACTTGCCTTCCTCCTCCCGTCGCCCTTGCCCTATTCGCAAGCCTTCAGTCTACAGAGAGAGAGAGAGAGAGAGAGAGAGACCGACCTCCAACCCTCACATCTCTGCTTCAGCTGAGATCATCACGTGCCCTAACTTTCTCTACCCAAGCTCCCTCAATCTACCTCTTGCCAAGCAGACACCCCGATTGACGCCTCCTGCTCTTTCCCTATACTTACCCGATCCCCAGCCGACACCAAGCCACCGGCCTCTTCCTCTCGTCGAATCGAAGCCGTTCCCTAACCGGACCTCCTCTGGCGACGCTCCCTTCTCTGTCCGATCGAAAGCCACGATCGGAGCTCACTCGCTCACTTTGAAGGTAACTTTCTCCCTATCATGCGCTTCTTCGGCCAAATCCAGTAAACCTACCGAACTATAGAAAAGGGAAATGGAGGATTTATTCCACCGTGAGATTTACGGGGCGATCAAATGCCGTCGGGAAGGATTTAGCATAAATCCTGTAAATCTTTATCAAATCTTGCATAAGTCCTGTTGCCAAATTATCCCTAAATCCTATTAATTGGATTAGTCTAAATTCCGATCAGTTTCTGTATAAATCATGTAATTATTTTTGTTAAGCTTTAGTTAATTAGTATTAATTATAATTAATTATAAGTATAATTAATTATAATTAATGTTAATTACAACTAATTTTATTTTAATTTAAATTAATTATTATTAAATATATTTAATTATAATCAATTGAAAATCATTATAATTAATTATTTTTAATTCTAATTAATTAATATTAATCATATTAATTATAGTTAACTAAAGTTAATTATAATTAATCATTATTAATTTTAATTAACCATTATTAATCATAATTAATTATAATTAATTAAAAATTATTATAATTAATTTTTTAAATTATAATTAATTAATATTAATCATGATTAGTTATAATTAATTAAAATGAATTGTAATTAATTATTAATTATAATTAATTGTGATTAATTAAGGTTAATTATAATTAGTTATTTTACTAATTATAATTAATCATAATTAACTAAAGTTAACGAAAAAAGAAAGACTCTTCTCTTATCCCGGTCAACATGTCAACACTCTCACCGATCGCCAAGGTATAACCCCTCTAAACTCTAAAACTTGGAGAGCCCACCTTAAACGCTTGTAACGCGACAAAACAATCACCTATACACACTTTTCTTAGCGTGGTAGGAGGAAGTTCGTCGCGATGCTTGCGGCGAAGGGGGTGATCACCTAAAATCCTGCTCTCGGCGTTCGTGTCGAGCCAGAAAGTCACCCATACACGCTTTTCTTATCATGGTGGGAAGAGAACCCGGTGCGACACCTTCAGTGAGGCGGGTAAGCCATATGCACGCTTTTCCTAGCGTGGTGGGGACAATTTTAAACACCCGTATGCAACTCTGTACCTGCGGGGAAAGCAAGTTGTGCTCTTTTAATGCAGGTACATGTAGAAGACCCATATAAGCTTTTCTTAGCGTGGTGGGGGACGAAGAAAATACGGTCGCGGTGTCCAAGGACACCTACCATACACACTTTTCTTAGCATGGTGGGAAGACCCAGTTTCCTGTAGTTTTCCCTAAACGGGAGAGATGCCGGGAGGCTGCCAAATTTTTCAGTGGACAAGAGACCACACCTGAACTTAAAATTTGAACCAAAAGCAAAATAAAAATGAGCCACAATGAATTTGATTTTGACATTAAGTAAGCTGAACATGAGTTCAAGCTTGATTAAAGTGAACTCGAGTTGAACTCAAACTTGGACTTAACTTGAACTATTTGAACACAAATAAAAGAACTTGCAAAGACTTGTTAACTTGGACTTGATTTGAATCAAACATAGTGGATGTCAACAGAACTTGAACAAAATGGCAAAGATTTGGAACAAACAGTGGACTTTATTTGGACATTAAATGAACTTAATTTGAACCTAAACCAAAACTTGGATGAAATACAAAAGCTTTGAACTTGAAAATACTACAAGGAATCGAACTTTAACTTAGCAAAACTCAATCATGCAAATGATAGTTAAGACCTAGATCTTTCCAATGAACATTAACAATCAAATGAAAGACTTGTGGACTTCAACATAACTTACAACATATCTGCAAGCAAGGATCAAGTGAACAATGGCAAGGGGCCTAAGTGAACAAATGCAAAAGGATGAAGATGTAATTGACAGAACAATGAGCTCCTAATTACATGTAAACTATTGAACACAAAGCTCATGATGAATAGAGAACTCGCAAGCGTGGTTTGATGGCAAGTAACAGAAGAACATTAAATTGAAGCAGAAATTGAACTTTGAAATGAAGGGAGACATGCACTCGATTTCAAGCTCATCATACGAATTGCAGATCATCTTTGAAAATAAAGAACTTCCAAGTGCAACTTGTTTGCTAGAAACAAAAGATTTTGGGAATACAATTTGACTATGGAAATATGACATGGGAGATATTTGGATCTCAATATGTCACTTACAGTGTTGGACATGATGCATCTCTAAATAACAATTAGGAAGCATTATAAGAGAGGTGGCAAACTATCTACGAACTACAATGCAAAGACTCGTTGAATGTAGTGATCGATTCATGACAACTATGCTGGTTGAAGTGCAAGATTTTCAACTGTTGGCAACAAGAAATATACAAACAACAAACGCTTAGAGAAAATTGATGGTGAATGCAGCCCGACTAGTAGTCAAATGACAAATCATGAAGGAAGATATCTAAGCAAGAATCAAGTGTAAGTGCAATGAACATGGACCTAACTCAAAGTTGAATATAACTAAGATAAATGAGCAAATCAAAGTCTAAATGCATCATGGTTATCCAAGTGAACAGCAAGTATTCAACTACCATAACGACCTTCATCGATTAGCAAGAATGTACAGTCTAGTTACAAATGGAGGCCTAAGGATATTTCAGTGAACCTTACAACACATGTGCAAGATGAGTTACTCACAATTGAAGATGAAAACCAAGTAATTATCAACAAGATGAAAGGAGGACTTGTAAGCTTGAGCTTGAGCCATAAACAAGGGATCAAACCTAAATGTTAAAATTAAGATAGTAGTAGAATCCCTATATCTCACTCATAAGAGCAAGTGATATGAACTTGATGGGTAAGGACAATTGCAATGGGGATATTCATAAAAGACATACATATGAATGTAGCGACGTCTCCATCATCAACAATGATTCAATATACAAGCAAATCATCAGACCTCGCAGGTAGTGAAGCTTATGAATACATCTATCTTATACAACATAGGACAGAAATACAGTGAATGTAGCAACGCTCTGCGATCAACATCAAAATACAATAAGAGATATAGCAAATGCAAACACACCTACAGGCTGTCGTAGCAGTTATAGGAGGCTCGTCGTGAGTAAAATATATTGTATATGACTAAACATGAAAAAGCTTCATCAGATACGAGCTTCTATGAGCCGCTGTAGAAGGTCCGTAGCACACCCAATATATTGTCCACAAGCAAAAATACAAAGTAGATACATCAAATGCGAGCTCCTGCAAGTTGCTGTAGAAGACCCGTAGTATGATGCCACCGGATCTGCAACACTCGTACAAGCAGACAGAAGGCGTCTACGAGCTCCTAAATAGAGCGTCGCACATGTTCTAATGGCAGTTGCTCGCACAACTGAAGTATCCCAAAAATGCCCTGCACATGCACCTTAATTTGTATACACATAGGTACACATAAGGGGTAAGTGCAATCATATAACCCGCATGGGCCCCGGCGAACATGTTATTGGTACACACGTGACGTCTAGGGATGCTGCGCGGGTCAATAAATTTGAACCCGATCCTCCTAAGCAGAAAAATAGAAGTCGATAAGGTTCAACAAATAATTATAAAAATGCCCCCAAACACCCGCATGGGCCCCGACGAGCATGTTATTGATACACACGTGACGTCTAGGAAAGCTACGCGGGTTAATAAGTGAATTTAAGTTTGAGCCTGATCCTTCTATACGGATAGGCAGGAGTCGACACGGCTCGAACCATTAAATAAATATGTGGTCGCGAGATCGACCAGGATATTTATTTTATACATTCATATTAGGCCTTCAAGGCCTATAATCAAGCGAATTCACTTACAAAGACATAAAGCCTACGAAACCCAATCCTCTATCGACAGCCTGATAGAGTTGACAAGATTCAACTCATAAATATGAATGACCCCATACACCTCGATGATGGCCATGTTGAATGAGATCTCAATCGGAGGGGTTCACAAATACTTTCGAATGCCTCCCAAATGTCCAAACACCCATAAAATTTAAATTCTGAAATCCCAAGAATCCAAAGATGTTTAAGATTTGAAATCAACCATCTCATTACTTAAAGCACAAACCCCATCCACCCTTCGCAATAGTTTGCCGAGGTGGACAAATCTGAAAATTTACTTTAGCTCACATAGAGCTAATGCCTAGTCAAAAATATTACTATGATCCATTCTCAAACAATCTGCTGCCAGTAAGGACGTGGTACGTGTCCTCTAACCGTCAGTTTCGCCGTCAAATGGCACTGCAGGTAAACGGTTATGACTTGAGGCCCTCTGAACTGAGTGATTTTGTCGCCAAATGGCACCACGAGATAGCAGTTATGGCCAGAACCAATACGTTCCTTAGTGGCATCAAATCCTTGAGATATAAATCAATAGGATATGATCGATAGGGCACAAAGCCCTCTGTTAGCTAAGGTGGATTCAAATTTGTCCCCTTAGACAAACATCCATCCCAGGTCTACAAGGTCCCCTTGGACGAAGCAACCCATGGCTGCCGACAAGGATACTCTTATCAGGTTGGGTTGACTACATCCTTTGACTAAGTAGACCAGGGACCACGATGGCCCGGGACGACGAAACCATGGGATCTTGATCGGGTCCATCATTCATTCCCCTACCATCCGCTTTAAGTGCAAGATGGTGAAATCTTTAATTTAAAATTTCAAATTCTCAAACCCTTCAAATATTCAGACCCATGCTGCTACTATATGCCAGATGCACGTATCTATACGTATCTGATTGACGACTAGCCTTAATTGAAAGTTCTCTCTCGTTATCGGGAGGGGTAATTAACTATATGGGCTTGCGCCTATAGGAAACCAGAACTCAGATCATAAAGTCCTCACAAAATGAGGGCGAAATCTCTGGGTAGTGTCCTATCTACAAACCTATCTACCTTCTAAAATTTACCCCGGAACTTAATTCGTTAAAACTCCCCCAAAAAAATAGCAGGGGGAGGCCGGGGCCGAATATTCGGAGCCCACACTTAAACATACAACTAATTAAGTTTTAACACAAAAAATATAATTGAAAAATATATAACTAATTTTAGCAAGACATTAAAAAGACAAAAAGGAGGAAGAATTAAAAGAAGAAGAATATGAAGATGCAAAGAATCAAATGTTGAACAAGCCTCATGCTTGCAAAAACAATCTATGATATGATTTTATTTTTTGAAAAGCTACTTCATAAAGCAATAAAAAAGCTGTCTCAAACGAAGCCTAAGTCAAAACTGCAAAACTAATTTAAAATATTATTTAGCTTCAACTTAACTAAAACTTACCAAAATCAAATCGAAGTACTCTAAGTAGAAAATCCTTATTAAGGTCAAACACCAAATTAAGAATCACAATCCTACAATAGAGGAAGAAGAAGAGATAACATACAAAAGATAAGAATGTTAATCCTATCATACATTGTTTTTGCATGCCTGCAGACATTAATAAGCCTCGGTAAATGCAAATCATGATGAGGAATCCTTGATAAACATCTTATCTGAAACACAACATCTACATAAGAGTAGAAGTTGCAGAAACTCAATTAATAGCCACAAAGGAGAAAAACTAAGACGTCCTAATGGAAAAGCCACAAGTAGAAAAAATTGGGAAGGCTTGTTGAATAGACACTAAGATCCATATTGATAGTAACAGTGAATCATTGCATAAATAGGAATAGAGCCTATAGGTTAGTTAAGCATAGCAATGACAGCACTAGAAGTTGAGCAGAAATACCAAAGCAAATCCTATAAACAGGAGAAGTCGCAAAAATGATAGCACTAGAAGTTGAGCAGAAAAACCGCAGCAAAGCCTATAAACAAAAGAAGCGGCAAGAATTGCAAGCAAACACAATCATAACAAGAACAGAAACTTCCAGCAATCCAAGGACTGAATCCACCCACAAACATGTTTATCATAAGCACGATTTCTAGATATGAATGTAGGTTTTGATTAACTACTCTAATTAAAAAAAAAACAAAACAAATGCAAAATTCAAATTTAGAAAATTAAAATTCAAAATGATTGATGGAACACAAACATTTTGCATTCTCTATGATTGTAGACTTTAAGTTTCATATCATTAAGCTTATGGAAAATAGAAAAAATACCTTACTATGGCAAATCGACTAAGGCTTCGTTTAGGACGACTGTTTTTCTGCTCTCTAAAGCATCTTTTTAGTACAAAAATTTCTTAAACTAAAAATTTTTTTACTAGAAAGTTAATTCAGAAAACAGTGAGAAAGCCGTCCCAAACGAAGCCTAAATATTAATAGGGCCATATGCATACTAACTGAAGCTTGGGAGCAACAGAAAAGTTCAAATAGATTAACAAAAATCATGACCTCAAAAAAGAGCAAATTCATACTCCAAGACATTTCTCTATCAAAATATTAACAGATTCGCTGTTGAACACAACCTGAATTTGCCAGTTTAAAATTAATTATTCATCATAGTTACAGTATGATACCCATATGATAACTAAGGTTTCAGATGAAAACTCATAACACGTGCCATAATGTACTAAGAATGTGTAGACATGCATAAGGTTTGGCATTTTAAATAGTTTGCTGGAAAAACAAAAAAAAGATTATAGTTTAATTGCAAGGAGGAAAAATAAGTAAATTTTGGCTGTTGGGTAATCTACAAAGACAACCATAAAAGGTGAGATACCACCAACAAAACAAGCTAAAAGGTCGTATACTTTGACAAAACAATGCTTGATACAGAAAATAGTATGTTCATAAAATAGTACACACGCAAACAATATCCACAACCAATCAATTACTAGCAAAGTTGAACAAAACATTCCAGTCAACGATTTACTATACATTTTATCAATGGAGAAGATCAGAATTAAATTAGGAGTAGGCGATAACTTTAGAGAAAAGATGAAGAGAAACCTGCAACGATGCAGTCAATGTGAATTAGCAGTATATACATGACTTATCCAACTTTTCATCCTCATTTATATTAAAGAAATGTTTCAATTTATAACCTATAGAATTTCATCATTATTTCCCTTTAGGAAAATCTGATGTAAACACAAAAAATGAAGTCATTAATGAAAATATTCGTTCTATTAGTTTGCTAAATTAGCAGTTACCTTGATTGCAAAAATGTCCCCAGTAATTCTTTTCTTTGCAAGAAAAACTCTTCCAAATGCCCCTCGGCTGATTGGTTTTATAATTTCAAAATCTTCAATGCATGTCCGATCCTTAATCTTTGTGCTCAAAGGGCTTGTTCGTGAGCTACGTCCACTATCACTTTCTATCGAACCATCTTCATCAATAGAAGAATCCTTATTTCCATCATCAATTTGACCACAAAGTTGTATGAACTTTTCCCTACCAAGCATCAATATTTGAGGAAACCTCACAAATTAACAAACTTCCAAAAATATTTAATAAAAAAAAGAAAATGTTTCCCTAAATCATTCACAAGGACAAATTGACTAACTTCAAAAGTTCATAATAACTACTTTTTCATTCAATTAATGTTTTTTTTTTTACTCGAGCATTTAAGAACATTGCAGCACACATAACAAGTATATGCCAGGTATACTTACTGTAGCAGTTTCTCTATACGTCTTCCAAAAGTCTCAATAATGAGGCCATCCACCAATCTGTTACCAATAACAGTATTCAAGCTTTCTAAATAGGAACTCAAGTGCTCCAACGAGTTGTAATCACAGTTTCTTACACTCTCAATGCAACGAACAAGATTCAGCAAACTTTGAATCTGCAATTGAAAGTTTTGGAATAATCCAATCTCATATATTAGAAATTAACGACTACAAAAAGATTAAACCAAGAGCAGTACACCAGAAGAACAGTTGCATAGATTCAAAAGGTAATTATAAAACATAAATAAAAAGAAGATAAGAATCGAAGTAGTTGCAGTAGAAGGGTTTCTCTTCTTCTTGATGGTTATATGGTTAGGAGAATAACGTGAGAGAATGGGTACAAAAACCAAGGGTACACAGCCCAAGACAGTGAGGAGGGAGAGGAGGAACAAGTTCACAATTCAAGGGAGGGCAGAGCCAGAAGGGTTACACAACCCAAAAGCAGAATTTAGAGAGTGCTTTGCTTGGTAAAGCAAGGGAGAGAACGAGGAGCTTTTGATTGCAAAAGAATTTCTGTTCAATCTTCTATAATAATCCCCATACAAAACTTTTGAACCCCTTTCACAGACTAAAGGCTCTTAAATCATACCTAATGTTTGTGATTCATAAGAGAGCTTAGCTATGATTCAACAGAAAAAGCTTAATGTGTTCTTGTAATATAAAATAAAAATGAAACATAAAATAAGCATACTTCAAACTATCATCACATCAATAAACATAAAAACACAACACATGGTGCTTATGATGATTTTATCAAAGAATAGACAGCTTGTGATGATCCTACCTCACGAACAATATGCATATTGCAATTTAAATGGTAAAACAATTCACAATTAAGCATACAAAGTTTGTGCAAAGAAAACATACAAAATGAGATTTTCTCTACAAATTATTTTATCTTGATCCACTACTGAGATTTGACACTAATAACTATGAAAACGTATTAGATTAATTGATCTAGTGCCAACATTTTTGTGGTGTAATTCCAATCCAATTCTACAAATTCTATCTAAAGCATTGAAATAGGAAACTTTATGTCTCATGCCCTATCTTCAATGGTGCACTTTTTCCATTCACATAACAAGCATATGAAAACGCATACAACCGTTGATTGAACAGTGATATTAATTAATCTAATATGAATGGGTCAATCACATTGAAATTATAGTTTAGTTGCAAAACTATGCAATTTCATATAAAACTAATTATATGTAGAAGAGATACCTGCTGAAAATTTTCAAACTCAAGAAATGAGATATTGCTAGTTGATAGCAAGTTAAGCAGGCTAGTTCGAGGCGTCACCAAAGATGATTGTGCGCTTATGCTTTCAGATGAAGATGCTAGGATCCCCTGATCACGCGTACCAGCACTAGAATTCAAAACATCAATATTGCACAAGGTAGATGGATCTGGAAGGCACTGCCCAACGTTTGTAGAGAACCAGTCATTGTTTCTAATAGATGTTGGCTCATGAGAATCTCCACTTTCACAGGAAGATCCAACTCTAGAAACTTTCTCGTGCTCCTTTGGCTTGCATTGATCAACAATTTTCTCAAGAATTTCAGCAACTCTCACAAGCCGTTCATCAACTGATAATCCCTTGGAGTCACATCTATCAGCAATGGTGCATACTTTGAAGTGTCCTTCGGCATGCATGGTTGGTATCTCAAAATCACAAATGCGACATATCATCAACCTTTTACCATCAAAAACCTTCTCCGAATTCGCTCCTTGATTAACTATACCAGCTGAGCTTTTAGGTGGCTTCTCAGAGGATTTGAAAACTCCTATTTTCTCATCAACACCAAGCTTTGTTTTTTCCAGCCGCTGGGAGTCATCCTCCTCTGCTTCTCCCTTCTTCTGATTCTTCTCGGCAGCAGACGGCAGTTTCTTCCAAGAAGAAATTCTATCCCTGCTAGCCGGGGAGTCAGCACCTCCAGCTGAATATTGATTCAAATGAGACAAGCTGAGCCTTCTCTCCTGAATTTTTGCCCTCATGATCTTTTCCTTGATATTCTTGGCAGTGATATGGTTCTTAAGAGCCTGACCAGAATCAGTCTGGTCCGGATAAAATCCAAGATCACTGAACTGGTGGAGGCCAAGAACATGCTCCTCTTCGCCATACGCACCTTCCTTCTGGAATTGCAACAAGCGAGTACACCTCGTGAGGATAAAGAGGATCCGAGTGTGTACTTGCTTGAGGGTTCCCATGGGCAGCTCATGCCGACGGTCATCCAGGTTCTGAACTATCCCCTCGCATTTTACCCAGAACTCGTCCGGCGACATCTCCGCGCATTTCTGGGATATCACGAGAAGATCCTCTAATGGCTCCCTCCACTCCGGGTGCTCCTCCGTAGCTTTATCAAGAATTCCTACCAAATCGCCAGCATAGACACCCAATTCCGCGTTCACCTCCTCTTTGAGAAGCTTAAACTTGGACTTGATCACCGTCATTATATCCTGCCATTAAAATTAGAGGAGTAGCAGGATTAGCAAAGAATTTTCACAAACTTGAACAAAAAAAAAAAAAATCGTTCTTCTCCTGCATTTTACTTCGGGCCTTGTGAGACCGCGGAGCTTCCGAAACGGAAGTGGGCTGGCGCCCTTGGAGTTCAATTCGTGGGAAAAGCTCTTGACGTCAGTTGGAGATCGCTTCCGGCGACCACTTGTAGCGCGGATAATGGCGCGGAAGCGCGGCGATTGCATCTCCTTCGCCGCATCGAAGGCGACGCGGCGCGCGCCCTGTAACAAAAATCACCATCGAAAAATTTCGAACCTATGAGGTAAATTTCCCAGCAGAGAACAATGACGAGAAATGTGGAGCTGTAAATATCAAAACTGTAATCATGATCGATCTCCATTACCTCCATCCTTCGAGAAAGAACAACGAAGCTTTGCTCTTTCTCCCGTAAAATTGAGCAGACCGGAAATTCTTGAAAGAAAAAGATACTAATGAAACGATATCAGAATAGCAATGCGCAGATGATCGGATTTTTTTTTCT
Source organism: Dendrobium chrysotoxum (assembly GCA_019925795.1). Lineage (NCBI taxonomy): Eukaryota > Viridiplantae > Streptophyta > Magnoliopsida > Asparagales > Orchidaceae > Dendrobium > Dendrobium chrysotoxum. The sequence continues at coordinate 52,204,289 of CM034298.1, read as the reverse complement.
TCCTCGATCTATGCTTGGATTTCCGGCAGCCGGAAGCGCTTTCGGAGAAGCGTTCGGCTTCAGCCAGATTTACGTTCTCGTAAACGTGCACGCCATGAACTAAGGAAAATGGCAAAGGTGTTTTGCATGATGTACGGTGCAAACATATGAATATATAGCTCCAAATTTTAATATTCTGAAAGATCACATATTACTATTAAATAATATCCCATTTTGCATAGATATTAAAATTAAAAAAATAGGTGCTAATTTTAAAATAAATATAATATATTTTAAATTTATTGAAATATAAATTATAAAAATATTATTACAATTTTTCTTCTACTAAAATATATAGTACTGGAGTTAATTTAATTTATAAATTTTAAAATTATTATCAAAATTTTATGATCAATTTTTTAATTTCAATATTATTGAATAAATAATTCATATTAAGATAAAAATAATATATAAAAATAAAATTTTGAATCATAATGATTAAACTCTTTTATTTTAGCTATATTTAAATTTTTTTATTTTATGGACCTCATAATATATGAAAAAATATCTCATTGATATGTCACCAAAAATCATCTTGATTGGGCATGAATCTCGATGCAAATATGAGTCGGAAGCTTCCAAAATTAAATTTGAGATCATCCAAACTCGATTTCTGCAAACTTATAGCCAAATTGAACATATCAGGGAGACGAACCCAATGACACTAAATTCAATCCAATCCGAGCTCAAATAGACCCTAATCAAAGAACCAAAACATATTTGAAAGCTTTAGAGCATAAAATTGGATGACCAAACGATATCTGATTATGACATGCTTATCATCGAATCGAGCAGCTCAACGAGACGAATCCAAAAAGCCTAAGATTGCATAATGTTAATATCATTAACGAACTTAAAAGATGAACAAAATGCTCCATGATTGAAGAAATTGATATCAGTCGTCTGATGGAACACTCCAAGTTTATCCTAAATCTTTGCTATATTTACTAAGCATGCCACTCTAAAAAATTATAAATAAACCCTCATTCTTCATATGAGGAGAGGAGAAAGAGAGGAGAAAACTACGAAGCTCTTTTGCATGCTCTAGCCAATGCCAATACCGGATCTCTTCCAGACCACCTACTGTCGTCGAACATCCGTCTGTTCGTTTGCTATCACCGAATCACTTCCCAACTACCAACCATGCCCATCAATTCTCATCTTAGCCATCAATTGTCATTGGACTTTCTACTTATCTGTTGAATATCATCGAACCTCATCCCGTGAGCCACCATACCTACCAAGTCTCCTCCTGATTACTGACACTCCATCTGACCACTTGACTGCTTCCATTGCCAAACTTCAATTGAACCTTCTCACGGCCACCACCACCAGACTTTTGACGGCTGTCATTCAATCACATATACTGCAAATTCTCGAGTACCCATGCAAAATGCGTCCAACTCTCTAGACTAATATAATTTTGTCTTCTTCAAGTTAGGGACAGTTCAACTTTTGTAACCAACACCAATATAATTGAATCTTTTCATCTCGACAAGGCCTCGTGATTTTTCCTCTTTGGATTTTCCACATAAAAATCTCTGGTGTTCCATTGTCATCTCAATTAACGGTTAGTGTGCTGAATTATCGTGTATCGCTAAGACAAAAAACTCTCTCACTCTACCACCACGAATATTTCTGCCCACAACAGTCATTTATATTTTTCGTTTGGACAAATAAGCTCAAATTTTTATTTTGTACTAAAATATACTCAAATTTTTAATATAAAGGATAACCCCTCATATTCACGCTAACATTCGAACAATAATGCAACTCAAATTTCTCTCTTTCAAGCTTCCTACGATAGTTTTAGAGTTCCATTGATTATATTATTACTCTTCTCATTATATCATCCCTTAGTTGAAGCCTTCATTCAATTATTTCAAATGTTCCCTTCAATTGCCAATAGAATGGTAGTTTTAATATTTTTTAATTATTATTTTGATAAGATATAGTTCACCATTAAATGCAAATAGTCCTCATAAGTTATGATAAGGAGACATGTTCAAAAGTTATTTGTTTTAACCTTGGTTCAAAAATAAATTTTGAATGATTTTAAAAGGTTTACATACATAATATAAGACTCATTTGAATTTTGAAACACATGATATCATGTTCAGACCTAATGTTTTTTTGTTTGAATTGTGTTCGCACACTATTATGTGTTCAATCCTAATTTAAACTTAGTTCGAACTCTTCTTTTTTTTTTTTTTGCAAACCTAGGTTCTTCCATAAAGTTTGGAATAGATGTTTGAACCTAATTTTGAACTATTTCTAAATTGTAATAACACTAATTTTCACATAATTAAATATCTATTAATGACATGTTAATGAAATAAATTGAATTTCTTGTGTTATTATTCAAGCTGGGATCGCTAAGGCATTGTGCTGGTGAGCACGACAATGATGCCCTCTCTATTAGAATGTTTTGGAATGGGCAGCAGCTGGAATTTGGGCGCAACAGTGCCAATCTCTCAGATCTATAAAAATTGGAGGCAGCGTTGCGGCACAGAGGTGTTGAGTGTTGTAGCACTTCTACAACAGCAAGCTTTTATCCAACTATGTGCGGTCGGCTACATGAATCCTTTTTCTATATTGTGTCCTGTTAAGAGTCAAATTCTCATCTAAATCTAATAAAAAATGTCATTTCTAATATTTTCTAACCAAGCCTTTTTAGGTCTACCTCTACCTTTCTTAATATAAGTCAAATCTAATACATCTACTTTCCTAACTGGGCCATCAGAAGGCCATCGTTTTATGTGACCAAACCATCTAAGGAGACTCTCTCCAATCTTATCTTCCTCTGGAGCTACTCCAACATTTTCATGTATATGCTCATCTCGTATCTTGTATCTAAGAGTAAAGCCACTCATCCACCTAAGCATCCTTATCTCTGCAACACTTAACTTAATATTATGCTTCTCTTTTAATGGCCAACATTCTGCACTATAAAACATTGTAGGCCTCACTACCATCTTATAGAATTTTCTCTTAAATTTGAGAGGGACCTTTCTATCACACAACAAGCCCGATGCATTCCTCCGCTTCAACCATCCAACTTGAATTCTACTAATAATATCCTCATCTATTTCACCATCACTCTGAACAATAGACCCAATATAACTAAAATGTGTACTCTTATTAATGACTTGACCACCCAAAGTCACAATCCCCCACTAGATCTATTATTACTAAAATTGTACTCCATATATTCAGTTTTATATCAACTCAAACGAAAGCCTTTAGACTCTAAGGTTGGCCTCCATAATTCAAGTTCAACTCCCTCTCTAGTCTTATCAACAAAAATAATATCATCAGCAAAAAGCATACACTAGGGTACAACCTCTTGCAAATTTCTAGTGAGAACATCCATGACTAAAGCAAAAAAGATAGCACTATATAACTAAAATTATTTTTTTAATAAAATATCAAAAATCATTTTCTCTATATCCCTCACCACCACCATCCCTACCCATTTGTATGCATAGTCGAGGAGGAGAAAGAGAGGAGAAGGGGAGAAAGATGGAGGAGGGAGGAGAGAGAAAGCAGGGTTCGAGTGAGCATTTTTTATCATTCTAGTTATGAAAGTTACTCTGATAGTGGTAGGTAATCTTTACCATACGCCTGTTTGTACTGGCTTTGAATTATTGGTTTTCTCTTTCTCAAATTAGATAAAAATACATTATCTTGTGGCTTAGATGATCTTCATCTTATAACTTTTCATATGCAGTAGATATCATCATTCTGAGCATTTTGGCATAATCATCTTAAGATTTCACCAGATAGTTTTGTATATATGTTAATTTTTATAAAATGATTTGGATAAGAAGTATGTATAAAATGAGTAGAAACTATTGTATCTAATTTGGGTGAAATGCATGACATGCATAAAGTTTATTGTTCATTCGACATGACATGCATTTTGAAATGATATAAGCATATTGAAAATCACACTTGATAGATTTACATGCCATGTTAATTACACTAGATGTGTACATCGCATGTAATAATTACTATTATTATGATATACATGATGCATGTGTGTGAAATCAAAAAAGACTGGCTAAAAATGATTGACTGATTCAAGTTAGCTGGAGATATGTTACCCTATACAAGAGGGTGAGCTGATAGGCTTTCCTTTAAATAAAGTTTGTGGTATAATCCTAAGCGACATGATGGAAGGCATAAGGAGATTGACTGATTTGATATAACGACAAGCATGAGTGACGACTTACATGAAGTCGTGATTGATATAGTTGATTCCTATTTACGATATTGATATGAATGATGAGACTAATTCATGTTTGGTCTAAAGGGCTTATAGGACTTAATATAGGAAAACATCTCATGAGTTAGATGTCTTGACTGATTTAATATAAATATAATATTATATACATACATAGCATGATTCCATATTATATGACATGACATAATACATACATGAGATACAAGATACAACATGATATGCGAATAGGATATGTGTTAAGATTCATACATGTACAAGATACATGATACATACCATATTGATACATGATACAGAAGATATACAATACTGATATATGATATATGTGATACATGGTAATGATACATGAATAATACATATGATACATGACATAAATGCATCAACATGACATGACATGCATAACAATAGACATTGTTATACATGACTTAATGTAGAAATGACATCTATAAGATTAATGATAGATTAATAAGTGGTAGATTAACTTATATTAATTATTAATAGAATATAAATAGGTTGCATTAATGCATATGGTAGCCCTTCTTATAGAAATTGCATGATATGCGAGAGATAGGATTGAGATAGAAATTGTTGACCCATTTTCTGATTATTGTTCTTTCTGCTCACTTTGATACATAATTACTCATATGAGTTGATATTGTTCATACTGACTACTACATGTTCACATTGATATGATATGAATGATTACAAGCATGTTGCTTTTGTTCTATGCATTGAATGCAGTTGTAAGTTCTTATAACTTACTAGGCTTTTACTCATTATGTGGTTTATATGATTTCAAGAAATGGTAGGATCCAATGGAGTGAGATCGATTTTGAGTTATAGTTGTAGTTTTTTTTTTATTTTTTTATTTTTGTAGTCATGAATGATATTGAAACAAACTGATGTGAATAAATGATGTTCATGGCTATTGCATATGATTATTTTGAGATTTGATAAAAATTTATATTTTGATGTTCATATGAAATTAAATGAGATGATATCTTCGTTGCATTATTTTATATATGGATGTTATTAGTGCCTATGGTAGATAATTAGAAGATTAAAAGAGGCATTTCTTCGAAATTGAATGTTGGCGCATCACATAAATAAGGTTCATTTTTTGTTTAAACATAGTTTGAACATTTATATAAATCTCCCCCATCCCATCCATTCAAATCTAATTCAAACTTATTTTTTAAACATAGGTTCAACTATAAAGTTCAAAACAAAGTTTGAACCCCATTCAAACTTTAACTTCAACACTTGCATCAAAATAGAGATTTGAAAGTGAGTTCAAATGAGGTTCATGCTGAGGGACTAGACATTCTATTTTATCATTGTCTTATATGGATTTAATTTGTTTCATATGCATATTCCCAACCTGATTATTCCTATTGAGAGGTAATACAATGTTAGAGTGACAAACATAACTAGAAGCAATTTAAAAAGTTATCAAGTGTTTTAAAAGCTTTAGTCTTTTTAAGTGGGGAAAACCTCTTCAAAACTTCAACCACTTCTTCAACGCTCTAAACCTTCAATTTTTTGGGCTCTAACTCATTAGCTTCCATTAATAAAGGATGATGATGAGAAAATTGATGATCACTCAATTATGTTCAACATTAGAGGTAAAATTATAAAAATTAGTATTTTTTAAATTATTTTGATCATTGAGTTAAGCTTTATTCAATTTTCATCTGAGAAGAGATTTGAGGAGATGACAAGAACCACAAGAGTTATTATAATGATATTAAAGGCAATAATAACTTCAAGAATATAGAGCTTGAGAAAGCCTTCATGAAGTACACTGTGAGGAAATGTGTGCAGAAGTAAAAAACTTTCGTTTATTGTTAATAGTCTGATGTTCTACCATTAGAAGAATAGTGTTATTCCTTTTTGATACTAATAATGATCGAAAAAGAAGATTTTTTCTCAGTTTTCATGATGAGGGGACTATCATGAAATTGGGAAAAAAAGATTAGAAATAATGCTTGAGCCTAATACATTATTAAGGAACTTTCCATGCCAATATAGTACTTGATTTAGGAAGCCATTCTAAAGCTACATAAAACATGTGTTGAATATTTTGGCGAGAAACCCATCAAGATGATAATCTGAAAGAGCAACTAAGTACTTTTAAAAGAATTTTTTTTTGTAACTAATAAAGATATAAGTCCTATGCAAATTATTATATTTTAAATATTAGTAGTAGCAAGTTACTTTAAATCTTACATTGAATTAATTTTCTGGTGATTGTTAACATAATATTGGTGCATAGACCTAATGGGAAATACTTTTACAAGTTTGTGTTATCAGCCTCTCTTAACTATTGTTGTGCAAAAGAAAGAGACCAAACACACATTTTATAAAAGAGTATAAAGATCATAGTAAGATAGAAGTTGAAAAGGAAATGTTCTCCTATTTTCAATATTGGATAGCATACTTAATTGATAACTCTAAAAGGGGAAATTGGGGTGGGCAATAAAAGTATAGCATTATTTCAAAAGTTAATTACACATATGACAAATCAAGATACCAAGGAAATAATTATTTTGGCTTAAATATAGTTGTTACAATTTCATAATAGCATTTGAAGCATATGTGTGTGTGTGTGTGTGTGTGTGTGTGCGCGCATTATATTTCATGATGTAGTTTCATTCTTTTTTACAACACAATGGAGCTTTATGTTATTTAATATAAGAGCAGATATGGCGCTACCCAAAATACTTAGGACCAATTATTAATGCAAGGTTCTTAGTATTCTTATAAGGTTCAAAAAATGTTATTCTTCCTCTTTGTCTCTTTTTTATGTCTTCTTTAATTAAAACACTCAAAGTCTTAATTAGAATAATACTCTTAAGAGAAATATTTATGCAAGTTGGCTCTTATCGAGGAGAAATTATTACATGCGGAGTCTGGACCTAATTCTACGTTAGGACTATGAGTGTACACTCACATATACGGACGTAACTCTACATCCAGATTCTGCATGTAATAATTTCTTCTTGCCGAGGGAAGGTTCTCTTGAAGCTCTCTCTTTTTTTTAATTTTGAGTACAAAATGCTATTTTAAAACTTAATCCTGGAAAATATGATTTGTTAAGCTTTACAAAATCTAGGTGTATTAGAGCCCCCATTTGTGAATCATTTACATGTTTTTGTTAAAAGTAATTATGGTCTTTAGGTAATTTAATAACCATCCTTTTTTTTAACTATTTATTATCCGAGAAAAATGGGTTAAAGTTTTAAAAGCAAATAATAAGAGTTAAAAGAAATTAAAAAGAGGCATTGTCGCTAGTTTAATCAGTGATAAGTATAATGTGTTAATTCAACTAGCACCAACTAGTGCTTTTTTTTCATGTACATATATATAATTATAATTAAATTCCTTTTTTCAAATATATGTAGATTTTTTTATAAGTACAAATTTATTATTTATTTTTATATTTGCAGTGGATCATCTTTCTCTCAAATTAATGAGTGCTTTTTTATCATTTTTAAAGAGATTGTAAAATTAAATCATTTTAGGGTTCTTTGGAAGCTATACATTTATTGAGAGGTTTGATGGAGAAGTATATTCATATGATATTTAATGATTTAGAGAAAACATATGATAAGTTCCAAGAGAAGTGCTATGGAGAGTTCTAGAAAAGACAGGGGGGAATAAAGCTTGTATTCAAGTCATTAAGGATATATATGCAGGAGTTATTGCTTGTGTTCAAACACAAGGTGGTTTGACCAAGTATTTTTCTATTTCTGTTGGATTACATCAAGGATCAGTCTTAAGCCCATATATTTTTGCTTTAGTAATGGATGTTCTCACTAAATATTTGCTAGAGGTTGTACCCTGGTGTATGATTTTTGCTGATGATATTCTTCTTGTTGATGAGACTAGAGAGGGAGTTGAAGGTAAACTTGAATTATGGAGGTCTACCTTAGAGTCTAAAGGTTTTTGTTTGAGTAGATCTAAAACTGAATATATGGAGTGTAATTTTAGCAGTAATAGATCTAGTGGGGGATTGTAACTTTGGGTGATCAAATTATTAATAAGAGTATACATTTTAGATATCTTGGGTCTATTGGTCAGAGTGATAGTGAAATAAATTGAGATATTATAAGCATAATTTAAGTTGGATGGTTGAAGTGTAGGAATGCATCGGGCTCATTTTTTGATAGAAAAGTCCTCCTCAAACTTAAGGGAAAATTCTATAAGATGGTGGTGAGACCTACAATACTTTATGGTGCAGAATGTTGGCCATTAAAAGAGAAGCGTAATATTAAGTTAAGTGTTGCATAGATGAGGATGCTCAGGTGGATGAGTGGATTTACTTTTAGAGACAAGAAGCGAAATGAGCATATACGTGAAAAGGTTGGAGTAACTCCAGTGGAAGTAAGATTAGAAAGAGTCGCCTTAGATGGTTTGCTCACATAAAACAGTGGCCTTCCGATGACCCGGTTAGGAATGTAGATGTATTAGGTTTGGCTTATGTTAAGAAAGATAGAGGTAGACCTAAAAAGACTTGGTTAGAGAATATTAGAAATGACCTTTCTTTATTAGATTTGAATGATAATTTGACTCTTAATATGACACAATGGAGAAAAGAATTCATGCAGCTGACCTCACGTAATAGGATAAAGGCTTAATGTTGTTGTTGTTGTTGTTGTTGTTGTATTGGTTTAAAAAAATTAAAAAATTTAAAACTTTTTATAGTTATTAGATTTTACATGTCATGAAAATGTCAATGTTGATAACTCATATTATGCTTTCTACACATAGAGTTGTGACAATACGACATATTTTTTTATGATAGATTTAATTCTCAAATCACATTATAAATTACTTGTAATTAAAGAGTGTTAGGTAGATTTTTTAGTTTTATAGCAACCACCCTCACCTTATTAAAAATATACATTACCACACTATTAACTAGCGGTATCTATCTATATGTGGACATGCTCATCATCTTGAAGCATCAAATCTCCAGAGTTTTTTGATAGGTGTTGTAAATGTTGTAGTTCTCATTTCTTAATTTGTAAAAATAGTGATCCATGGCTACAATTGACCAAGTAATGATCATCCGACAATTTCTTAGAAAGAAAATCGGGTCAAATGGAGTATTTCATTATCGTTGGCATCATTAGATGTCACATCATGATAAGTTATCATAGTGATTAAATGTAGAGCCATTAATAGGCATGGTGATCCCACATTTGAATTTATTACCAAGTCTGGATTAAGGTTAATCCAAGAGAGATTTAGGGAGTGAAATAATCATTTGATCAATTTAAATTTCATTCAAAAGAGGTGCCATGCAATTTTGCAGTCCAAGTTAGAAATAATAACTGACACACGACCAGTAAGAACTTAGGTTTAACTAGGGTACTATATCGACAATGAGATTTCCTAGAGGACATACTTATATTATAGTTTTATGATGAGCATATTGAAGTACCACTTCAGAATGTTAACAAGAAGAAGTGTTTTCCCATAATGGATTGGCAAGAGATACAATATCAATTCTCATATTCTTTAAAATGTAGTTCAACATGATGTGGGTTGGTCTTACTTTGATTTGATGTGGATATAAACTTAGGTTTTCTTTGATATTAAATTTATGAAAGCCCATTAAATACGCATGTATACATGATGATCAAGTAATAAAGTAATAAAGAAGAGAGTCAATCTCACGAGAAAGCGTTATGCTTAATTGTAATTAAACTGCTATAATTTATTCTAAATGCACAATTTATCCAACTGAATGTAAATATAAATATTTTTTAGTTTGCCACGTAATAGAGACTTGTAAGAAAATTGGATACTAATATAAAAAAATGTTTTGAACTAATGAACATAAGAATATATAGTTTTCCTAATGAGATTCTTAATTTTAGATGTGGATTAGACCATATACATCTATAGATCTCTGAAAAGCTTGTAGGGGTGAAAAGAGAGATTTTAAGGCTTTCTTATTTTTTTACTAACTCCATTGAACATAGAACATTTAACATCCTATGTCTAGGTTGCCAACATTCCATTTTAATATTCATTTTTATTCCAATATTTCTCCATCGAGACTATATATCAAACCAAATATTAATTACATACATGATTATTGTATGCATTAAATGAAGAATGGGAGATATTAAAAATAATTATGAAATAATTTAAAGCACAAGAGTTTAAATTAGTACTTACTATATGTTTACATTAGTAACCCAAAATTTAGAGATTTAGCCATACATGGATAACACATAAAGCAAATTTATATTCATTTCATTCATATAAAAAAGATACAGGAGAATGAATAAGATAAATGTCACTCGGAAAGATCAATTGATATTCTTCACACTTCTTCTTCTAATAATAGAATTACTTACATAATAGAGGCTAATATCTCTCAAAGGAAAGTATCTTGCAGTTCCTTATCCTCCCTTAGACTCTACTCTAAGAGGAAACTAGAGAAGAACACTATAAAGTACAAAACTCAACTGAAATGATAGAACTCTCCAAATAAAATAATTGAAAAATTATTTATACATGCATAGAAATGGACTCAGGCATCGCGGCGATCTACAATATTGCGTCGTGATGATACAAAATGAACTAGCGCCTCAGCTTTGTATTATTTGCTCTGTTGTGGGGTTGGGCTGACCTGGCATGGTTATTGGGTGAACCAATGCATCTTTTGGCTGAGTTAGCGCAGCTCTTCATTTTGATAACTACTCCACCGCAGCACTACAAAAGTTGAGCGATGCGATGCTTAAAAGTATAATCCGGCACTGCGATATTTTGATAATCGATGCTCTGGCACTAATTTTCTTAAGACTCTAAAGCTGTAGTGTTGATTCTAACGTAGCGATGATGATAGAAGCTACGACACTAACCTTGGCTCCACCGAGGCACAAAATTATTCTTAAATTCCTGAGAAGCCGGTGCTGTAATGTTACAAATTGGCACTAGGATATTGTTGACGGCAATGCTGCATCACAATATATGTGGGTGTTGTGGAGCTCATTCAACACTTATAAATTTTGTCCTTCTCTTGAATAATTTCTGCACAAAACTAAAATAACATATTTTCACTGAATTTTAGCACAATAAATAGTATGCAATTACACTTAATACATAAATATCTCAACTGTAATATTGTATCCATAAGTTTCTTAAGGAGAAAAAAAAGAACTTTCATGGCGTTGAGTGATATTTATAAAGAGTTACTTATTTCTTTACATTATATTCATTTAAAGTTAGCTTTTTAAATTTATTATAGTGTCCATATACAACTATGCTTACCATCCATTATTTTCATTACAATGAAATATCAATTCATGTATCTAACATTATTCCATATGACTTTATATCATTGAGAAAGAATGAAATATATAATGAAAAAATAGTATTCACAACATGATATTTCAGCAAAAGTAAGCATATAAAAGAATTACATTATGTAATAAGCACATAAATAAGACTACATCATAGAAATTAGATTAATGTCTATAATGTTGCATTTGTATATGGCATCACTCTCTATATTGTATGATATGGAGCACACAATGGTCAGCTTTGTAGCTGATGTTGTAGTGATGCACCCTCAACTTTTGCCTTGATAAGTGGAATAGTTTATTACTGCATAGAGTATACCTCAAATTGTTATTATTAATAAAATGTAGTAGCAATGGACATCTAGCATACCCTCATTATGAGATATCAGAGCTATCAAAGATAGAATGAGCCATGATGGACATTATGTAAAAATGTTGATGGCATAAATGGTGATTGTGTTGTATTCCCTCCCTCTAATCCACTCCACTAAAAATCAAACTAAGGTCATAACCCATAACTCAAAGGGACAAAAAAGACATATGGAGTTGTCCCATGATTTTCATAGGTAGACGTTTTACAACTAGTGTAGGTGGATGTCAAAAGATTTGTCAAGTTTGATGATCCTGGATATGCATACATAACTCTCTAATGTAGAACAGTAATGTATAACTATCTAATAAGTTGGCTATTTTTCATATTCGACTATATAATTCTTCAAGCTTATTGGTTTTTTTATCATAGCTTGTCATCATCACTCTCAAAGACTGGTTGGAATAGGCCCTCAGTCTCCACGAATAAATCATGTTACACAAATAAGATAAAGTTAGATTTGTTTCTATAAACATACATCATTAATTCTTAAAATATATTGCTTCATACTATGGCTCTTTAACCTGAGGACATTGGGTAGTATGTCTCTAAGGTTTGTATAGGGTTGAGAGTAAGAACAAGGTAGCATATAATCCATACCATCCCATATAGTGTGCTAGAGTGTTATCTCAATCAATTCCTTCATTATCGTGCCTAGCAATAAATGCTTATCTATTATTTTGAATATTAACATATTGTCTATAATAGTTTGCCCAATCAACATCGTCCTTCCCCCAACCATCCACTTGATACAAACCTTGCTCTATAGGCTCCATAGAAATATATGATGGTATACTAAATTGATAAGCTACAAGTCAAGCAAGTGCCACTCAACGCATTACTAATAATAAGACAGACTCAAGCCTCCCAAATATCCTATCTTGAAGTGTATAGCTCTGCCACTCATAGTCATATTTGATGTCAATATGGATCCTATATCACATGGCCAAATAAAATATTAAAACTCATATAAATGACACAAATTTATTGTCTTATAATTGAATACTCTCACTTTCTTTGCTTTGTATGATCCATTAAGCTCATCCCTATACACATAGACATATATGGCTAATTGTTCATGCACATGATGTTTACTTCACCTATAAAAATTTGTAGAATTGAAATACTAGCAGTTTAAAGCAAGAAAAAAAATAAGTGGACATATCTACAAAAATAACTTCTTGTACCTATGCCCTAACTCTTTCTGTCAAGATCTTTGGATTTGGGACACAGAGCGTTGGCCAATCAGCATGAAATCTCTCCCAACACCAAATCTATAATAGATGTAGCTATCCTACCATGTCTTGGCTTGGTAGCATTTTTAACCTCTGTAAAAAAATATATTAGAGCTACAACTCCAATCAAATTTTGGGATAATGTGCCAAAGCCATCCAACAAAGATAATTACTTCAGGTGCTTCTCTAAATCAGAAGTATCGAAAATGAGAAATGAACACATAATGAAAAATAGGTATGAAATATGCCTAAATAATGTGATCACTGGTAATCTAATATATGGCTTCTTATTATAAGTTCATCTATGCCATCTAAGGGGAATACATGTTTGTGCTTGGGCTTGCCCTCATTTTAAAAGTAAATGTGATGTTTGGGTCATTGTTCTGATGGTAGACAAAATATAGGGTAGAGTGTGCACTAACAAGTTATGATTGCAGTCAAACCATGATTGTCATATCCTATTAATACCTACAATATCATGGCCTATTAATGGTGGACCATCTACATTAATACCTAGTTTCATATTGATGAAGAGACGAACCCGACGAAACAAAATTCAGCCCAAATGAGCCCAGATCAAGGGACCAAAGCGTATTTGGATGGCTCAGAGAATCAATTAAATAATCAAATGACTTCCAAATTTGGCATGCTTATAATCTAATTGAGCAGCTCGATGAGAAAAATCCAACGAGCCCAAGATCGCCAAATTTTGACATTGTTAAGACGCTCAAATACTTGGTAAATACTTTATAATCAAAGGAATCACTATGAGTCGTTTGATTGAACACTCCCATCTTGCCCTTGATCTTCTTACTATTTACAAGTCATGCCACTCTAAAAAAAGATTAAATAGGCCCCTCATTCTTCACTTAACAGAGGAGGAAAAAAGAAGTGAAAATAAGGGAAGGATTTAGGAGTTTTCTTATCGCAGACCACCGCTGGAGTTCTTCCCGACCACTACCGGAGTTCTTCCCAACTACCGCTAGAGTTCTTCCCAACCACTATCAGAGCTCTTTCCAACCAACACTGAAGCTCTTCCCAGCCACCGCTAGAGTTCTTCCTGACAACCACCGGAGTTCTTCATGACCACCTGTTGGTTGAAAAAAAGCTTTGCTTTGGAAAGATGTAAAGCAAATTTTGAATTAAATATCTTTAAAAAAATTTTAATTTTTAGAGTTTCCAATTTTGAAATCAAACACGTCCTTATGAAAGATATATCACCTCGAGAGGCGAGAATATCATTCTGTAATGAATTCAGATAACAAAACTATAAATTTCATCATAATTACGATAGTCAAATTCAAGGAAAAACTACATATGATCCCAAAGGGTCAAAATGACATTCAATCAGGTATTTGGCTATGATAGTCTATACGAAGTACCATTAATTTCTTATTCAAAGTCATGATAATAAAAGATATTTCTTCATGAGGAAAGAAAGTATCGTTTATTATTGATCATCTAAATATGATGATAATGATCATCATTGACTTTGATTTTTCCAAAGAGAATTAATTGATATTAAGAAATTGATCTAGAGTCTTTAAATCTCCTACGAGCACAAGTCCTCATAGTTAATTACATCATAGAAAACTTGAGTTTCCTATGAAAACTCTTGATTAAAATAATTATAAAAATTTTATTTGTGAATTCTCAAGGAGTGATATCAAAGGAGTGAGGCTAAAATTATAATTATGATTGGGTCAAATTTGAGCACTTATTTCTAAAGGCCGAATGAGGAGAACTAGGAGGCATTTTGGGATTCTGAAATGATTCAGAAATGTCTTACTCTATCCTATGTGTTTAGCTTTAAATTTTGATTTGAAGAGAAATTTTGATTTATGTTATTAATTTATTATAAAGTTGGGACTATATTCTCGAAGTTGGGGTCTTATGATTTTGAGTCCGTCCCAGATCCTAAGTCTAAATTGGGCACTAAATAATAATAGCCTGAACTTAACTATTACATTGCAAATCTAGACTTATTCCAGCCCGAATTGGGGAGCCAGCTAATCACCTAGGCTCTATAAAATATGTGTCTGATCTTTTATGAAAGATTGGTAGGATATTGTTTAAGTTTTATGGAATTAGGGCCAACGTCTAGAGAAGATCCTAATTGGCCCCTTAACACATGTAGGGCGATTGATGCTTAAAATAAAATTAAAATTTTATTTACTCTTTAATTTATTTCTAATGTAATACATGCTAATTGACCTTTGAATGTATAAAACTAATATGAAATAGTTTTAAAATTAAGCTTAAAAAATATATTTTTCCCTAGAAATTATACAATATCCCCTTGACAGAACTGTATCATAATAGATCAGATGGTCTGCCAGAACTCGCAAGCAGGGAGGTGCTTAACAAGATAGAAAAATTTTTAATATGAATGCATGCGAACTCTCGGTGATCCCGAGCTGACTTCTCAAATCGTTAGAATTTTTATGTGAGCCTAAAAATTTTATTTGATTTGAGTAGAAAAAGTTTTTAAGCATATCCTTACGAGCCTCTGTGCATTTTTAGGCTAAATCAAAAAGTGGCATGCAAGATAAGAAACTTAGAAAAATAGGCAATTTCTAAAGCGCAATCAATGTAAATATTCAATAAATAATTAAATAAATTTAATGTACCTATAGCAAGTGTCACTTAGCTACAACCCAGAGTCCGCAAAAATTAAAAGTGTTAGGTACCATTGACAATAATCTGGATTCTAATCTTAGAAATGATGCAAGTGACTTTAAGAATGGAATGCTCTCTATGTCTTCTCTCAGGTCCAGGTATCCAAATGGAAATAACTCCTCCCCGAAGGGGTGTTTCTTTCCTCTTTGGATTCAAAATTATCCTAGCTTGAAACTCTAAATAAAGAGGAACTCTCCCCTAAAGAATATTCCCTTATCTTTGAATTTCAAGTTGGATGATTGACATCCAATCTCAAAATTATCTTTCACAGTACAACTCGATTAAATTACATGTAAATTTTTTTAAAAAAAACTAGACTCTAAAACAATCTACAAGGTTATCCCAAGCAATTATAATTAAAATACATTCCAAGTAGTTATGTCATTAAATTGCTCAAATTAAAATTACAATCCTATTTGGCCATGCTCTTTTAATTTAAAGAGGGATTAGCATTTTTTAGCGCATGCAGAAAATTTGTCAATTTAAATTTGAATTTTAACCCCTTGATTCATAGCCCTGCATGAGCGCATCATCTGAGCATCCAAATTATTCCTAACCTATGAGTAATCTAACTCTCATCACATCAATTCACAGATTGCATAAATAAATTAACACATGATGTAGCATTAGATCAATCAAATCATTATAACTAGTATACAGTAAAAACCACAAAAAAACTGACACACAAGTAGGTGAAAAGGAAACACCAATTGACCCATGTGTTGACTTGGTTTGACCAGACATGGGGCCAATTAACCAAGTCAGTTGTTGATTGGGTCAAGGTGACCAGTCATATCTATTTCACTAGGAAAAAAGTTCAAATGAGTCTAATGAAGATCAGGTATTATTTAAAAGCTTGATCAGGGTTAGATGGAGCTAATGATCAATTGAGCTAGTTTGAACTAACTCAACTAAGTTAGATTGGGTCAATACTAGCTGAGGAGTAATTGATGATTGATTTAATGTATAGAACTCCTAGTAAAGTGTTTTGAACATAGTTGAGGCCATGGGTATCAGTGTATTGGGCGAGGCAGTGCACTGAACCCAAGGGTCATAAGTTAAGGTTAATTTAGTCAACCATAGTTGACCTGGTCAACTAGGTCAAACCAAGAGTTAGATTTGGTTCCAACACGACCAAAATTATATTTTGGACGTAATGGAGATGGTCTCATGCAATGATGTGATCATTTGGATTGAAATGATCATTTGGACCCATAAGGGGCAATTTGGTCAAAGTGGGTTGACATAGTCAACCATGCATGATCAAGGCTTGAATTTGAGTCCAATATACATTTAATGATGTTTAGGATGCATTAGAGAAGGTTTCAAGATTTGATTTGACTGGGCTATGTTGAGGTTTAGAGAAAATTTTAATTTTTCTATTAAAGGGCATTTTGGTCATTTAGAGTTCTGGTCAATTGTGGGTCAACCTGAGTCCACCAAAGAGCAAGAGCAATTTTGTGCTCAAAATATCATAACAAGGTTTATAGACATGGTCAAGGGTTTTGGGAAGGGACCCAAGATCAAATTCTATGAGGTGGAAGGTCCAGTAGCATAGGCTGCAAATATTTAAAGGTTTTGCAGCCTTTGGATTTCAATTGAGTTTCTAGGGTTAGAGGCTTCAAATTGGACTCAAATCTAGAGGTTTGACCATAGAGAGATTCCTAATCAATATGTAATTGATAGATCATGAATTGGGGGTTATTTAACTATGTTTTGAAGTGATTGAAAAATCACTCCAAAAGGGTTTCAGGACATCAGTCTTTAACCTTGGATTCTGGTTTGAAAATTTGGATTTTAATGCAGTTTTGGATTTGATTGAAAGAGTTTCATTTATCCACTTCAATCCTAATCAAGTGGATGATTGGATATGGTTGAGGCTTGATTGAAGTTTGATTAAAAGCTAAATTGAGGTTTTATTAAAGTCTAGATTGAGGTCTGGATTGAAGATTGAATTAAAGTGTGGATTGAAATTTGATTAAGCTTTAGATAATTGACAACTAGATGATTATCAACCATTAGATCAATAAGCAAGAGTCTGGATATATCTTGATGATCTCATACAAAAATGGGTCAACACAACCACATGAGTTCTTCTCGACCATAGCCTGAGTTCTTCCTGACCACTGTGAGAGTGTGTTTGATTAAAAAAAGTGTATAATTTAAAAAAGATTTAATTTTCTTTGAGAAAGTTTAATTTTGAAGTCAAACATGTCATCATGAATGATATATTTCCTCGAGAGGAAAAGATATCATTCCCTGATAGGTTTAGATTTTAAAATTTGAGTTCATCCTGACTATCGTAATCAAATTTGAGAAAGAACTACATATAACTCCGAAGGGTCAAAATAATTATTCAATCATGTATTTAACTATAATAATTTAGGTAAAAGAATCATTAATTTCATAATCATAATTATAATAGCAATTGATATAACTCTCCGAAGAAAGAAAATATCAATCACTATCGATCGCCTGAAAATGACGATAACGATCGTCGGGCTTAATTTTTTCAAAGATAATTAATTGAACTTTTAGAAAAGGTTGATTTTTGAAAAATTCGATCAGGGTTTTTAAATCTCCTACGAGCGCAAGCCCTCGTAGTTAATTACATCGTAGGGGAACCGGAGTTTCCTACGAATACTCTCGATTAAAATAACGGTATGAAATTTTATTTTGGAATTCAAAGTTGGATATCAAGGGAGGTAAAGGTTGAAAATTTAACATGGATTGGTTTAAAGTTAAGCAGTTCTTTCTGGAGGTCAAAGGAAGAAGGGTAGGAGGTGCTTGGGATTCTGAATCACTTTAGAAGCACCTCAGGCTATCCTAAGTGTTGGGCTTGAATTTGATGGAAAGAGATTTAACGTTTGAGTTACCAATTTTATTAGAAAGTTGAGATTCAATTCCCAGAGGTTGATGACTGAAGATCAAAAATTTGCCTCAGAACCAAAGTCTAAACTGGGTATTGAAAATCAATGACCCAGAACCTAGCTAATGTAATGCAAGGTCTGGACTTACCCCGGCCTGAACTGGGGAGCCAACTAAACCACCTAAACACTTTAAACTATGAGTCTGGTCTTTTATGTGAGAGTGGTTAGGGACGTTGTTTAAGATAGGTTTAAGGAATTAGGGTTGACATCTAGAGCAGATCCTAATTGACCCCTTAGCATATGTTCGGTGATATGAAACTTGAAATAAAATGCATTAAGTTTTAGACTCAATTTAATTTGTTACTAATGCGATGCATGCTAGTTGACTCGATTAAATGCTTGAATTCGAATGAAGAAGTTTTAAAATCAGGCTTAAAAATAATTTTTATCTTAAAGTGTATAGACTCCCCTTGACAGATCTATACCCTCATAGGCCAGGTGGTCTGCCAGAACCCACAGGTAGGGAGGTGTCTAACAAACAAAAAGAAAATACAATAATTATGCATATGAGAACTCCCAGTGATCCCAGGCTAACTTCTTAAAGCCTTAGAGTTTTATGTGAGCTTAAATATTTTAATTTTGTTTAAGTAGAAAAAGTTATATTCGTACCCTCACGAGTCTCCGATCGGGTTCCAGGCTAAAATAAAGATCGACACGCAAAAGCGTCAAAAATTTACTAAAAGCATGCAATCTTAATATCACAATCAATATCAAATAATTAATCAAATAATTAAATCAATTAAATTTAATACTCAAACTGAAAGTCCATAGGCAAGTGCCTTTTAATTATATAACCTGGGGTCTGTAGGAAAAGTAAAGTGGCCCGGTACCGCTGAATATAACCCGGATTCTATTACTAAGACACAAGTGATTTTGAGAATGAGTCTTCTCCTCGTTCTTCACTTCTTCATCCTTCTGTGAATTCCTTGGATCATCGGGTCCGAATATCCAAATGAAAAGAAACTTCCCCTTGAAAAAGGGTGTTATCTTTTCTCTTTGGATATTTTAAGATCATCTAAATTTGGAAATCTAAATGGAGAGGGACTCTCCCCTAAGGGATGTCCCTTCCTCTTTACATTCTAAATTAGATGTTTAACATCCCATCTCAAATATCACTTTATAATTACAACTCAAATATAATCAAATTATATTGACTGAAAATTTAAAATCTAGACTCAACAACCTGCATGGTTATCCTAATAAATCAACAAGTAAGTAATTAAACATCCTAAGCAGTTATAATCAATCTCAAGCAGTTATATTAATTAAATTTAAAATGCTCAAATCATAACCACAGTTGGCCATGCTCTTTTCACTTTAAAGGGAGACTTAAGCAGTCTAGAGCACCTGTGTTAAACATATATTATTTTTTTAATTTATGCCCCCTTTAATTTCAATGCCCTATACGAGCATGGTCACCCGCATAAGATTGAGTTAGTATAAATTGCTCTTATCCTAGGGGTAAATCTAATGCACAATCAAATCAAAACATAGATTGCATGAACTTAAATAAATAATCAATCAATCTGCTTAAATCTAACAACCAATATGTAATAAAAACAATGAAAAATTTGGCACACGTAAGTAGCAGAAAAGTAAACACCGGTCTAACCTAATACTAGAGTTGGTTGTCCTAGCAAACCATCTAAAGTGTGTGGGGTAGGCTGTATGGCTTGGATATGTCCTATATAGGATATTTAATTAAAGTTATCTGATATTTTATTTGGTTGAAAGGCTTAAGGAATATTTTAATTAGAGTTTAAATCTTATGATTTGAAACTGATTTTAAGATTGATTTTAATTATTTGTTGGATATCACATTTGTTGCTCACCGAGGCCGTGAAGTTTATTTCACCTTTTTTGGGGTTAATTTAATAGCTTCGTAGGCCTGGGTTACCTAGTGGTAACCGGTATAGTTAAGTGATTTGATTTAATTTAAGATTGAAGGGTTATTGAATTTTAATTAAACTTAATTTATTATTGATTTTAAGATTTGAATTTTATTTAAGTTTACTATCAATCAGTTCGTGGCGTTGTGCCACCAGGCTCGAGGAACAAAACCTCCTTATGACACGTAGCCCGCAGCCCGGAGTAGTCCAACCCATAAACTTGATTGATATAATTTGATTAAGAATTTTTAACTTTGGTTATATCATTAATAATCAATTAATTTTAAATTTTTAACACTCTATTGAATCTATTCGTGGCGTTGTGCCACCAAGCTCGAGGAACAAAGCCTCCTTAGAACACGTAACCCTGCAGCCCGAAGTAGTCCAGCCTAAAAAATTTATCTTTAGAGTGGTTGTTATGTATTAAGGGGTTGGTTGGGTAACTTAAACATTGATTTAATATTTTTTGAAATTTAGAATTAATTATTATATTTTGGAATTTTTGAATTATTTTAATGATTTAATTAAGGAGTCAAAATGTAACTTTTTGATTAAGAATGTTTTCTAGAAAGTTAATATTTTTATAAAATATTAGACCTTAAGATGATCAGTTAGACTGTAAGTATGCTTGATTTGAATTTTTCTATATTTTATTATGAAGGTTCGAAGTTTTGACTTGAATTTGAATTGAAGTTTGACCAAAAGTTGACTTTTTCAAATTTGAATGATTTCTACAAGTTTGATATTTTTGATAAATATTAAATTTTTATATGAGTTAAATGCCTTTGAGTTTGATCGATTTGGAATTTTTTGAAATTAATTATAATTTTTCAAAGTTTAATAATTTATTTAAATTATTTAATTAGTTTAATTAAGGGCCTTTTATTGATTTTGCTCCAAATAAACTCCCAACTCTTTGAAATCAACTCCAAAGGTTAGGAATAACCAAAGGAGAGATTCCCAAGTGTTTGGAAAATTTTTAAAGTTTTTAATTATTTTTAATTAATTAAATTATTTAAATATTAAATTTTAATTAAGATTAAATTAAGCTTGATTTTAAAGTCGAATGAAAGGGCTTTTATTTTTGGTTGATTAAGGGTTTAATTCTGGTCAGTTAGAGGTATTATGTGTAATTTGTGAATTTAATTTTGATTTATTAGAATTTTTAGAAGTTTTTAAGGCTTAATTAATGAATTAATTATTTATTTATTTTAATTATTTCTAAAATCAGAAAAAGTTTTCCTAGAGGCTGTACATGTCACTAAGTTCAAGTGTTCAAAGTTTCAAGGCAATAGAAAGTGTATCCTAATTATTAGAATTTTCTTAAATTTTTCTATAAAAATATCCTTAACTATTGTCCTTAATGATGTCACTAGGTTATGTAGGTTTAAATCAATGTATGAATCACACAATCAAATCCTAACACTTAGAGAATCCTAAGCTAAATGGGTGTGTTTAACCCACACATGCAAAGATTAATAGTAGTATAAACAATAAATAATTAGATTAGTGAACAATCAAAACATGATTGTTCACTAATCACCTCCCCAACAATTCAATTCATTCAAGTTAGGCCTATGTTTAAAATTTCAAGGTTCAACTCAAAACTCTAAAAGATTTAAAGTATATAATTTTAAAATTAATTTTATATTTAAAATAGATCAATATTTTTTAATTTTAGAAAAGGTTGAGATATTATCAAATTAATAATTTCAAAAGAATTTTAAAAATGTATTAATAATTTGAAAATATTTTTAAAAAAAATCTGATTTTTTTTAATAATATTTAAGCCAAAATCTAATTAAATATTAATTAAATATCAAAGTGTTTGAATGATATGAATTGTTTGAAAGTATTTCAAAATATCTTAAATTAAATTTAATTTTAAATTAAAATATATTTAAATAATTCTCTAATTTTTCAAAATATTTTAAAATAAACTTTGAATTTTGTTTTAAATTATTTAAGCTAATATTTAATTGAATAGTATTTAAATAATTAAGTAATCAAATAATTGAAATATTTAAAATAGATTAAATATTTTAAACATATTTTTAATTTTAAATTAAAGCACATTAAATTCTTAATAATTTGATGTAAAATATTGAATTTAATTTGATTAAATTTGAATTATTAATAATATTTTAAAAATTTTAATAAATAAATATATTTAAAATAGTTTAAATTAACCAATATTCAAAATAATTTCAAATAATAGTAAAATAGCTTCAAGATGCTACCCAAAAATCAGGAAGACATTTAAAATAGATTTTAAGACATTTTAAAGATATTTAGATTATTTTTAATTAAACATTAATTAAAAATATCAAATATTAAAAGTTTAAAATTAATTAAATTATGTTAATTATTTTAACTCAATTTTAATTTTAAAATAAAGAACCTAAAAATCCAAGTAGTTTGATATATTATATGAAAATTTTAAATTAATACTTAATTTTAATGATTTTTTGAAATTTTCTAATTAAAAAAAAGATTTAAAAACTAATTAAATTTAATTAAACCCTAATCGGCGACGCGGATACCACGTGGTGGCATCTGATTGGCCGCATCAAACTGCGTCCAATCATTGGCAATGATTGTGCCACTGGCAATCATTGCCAAGATTGTGGTGGTGCGAATATAAATGCCGCGGCACTTATCCCTGCAGCAGGTCTGGCGACCGTCCAATCCAGCGCTTTTTCGAATCAATAGATGCGATTGCGCCGGACGAAGTGTGGAACCATTGGATCAGCCGTGCGATTGAACTAGACTGTAGAACGACAAGATCTACGTCGTTGATCAAAGGATCAACGGCCTAAATATTATGCAGTTCAGGCCTGCGTACACCGAGCCCTAGAATGAGTTTTTTGGCTCATTCACTCAAATGGATGGACAAAATTAAGTGAAACCCTAGGTTCTCCTAATGAACAGAAATGTTGTGGAGTAATTTATACGATTTGAAAAGCACTTAATAAAAAGCTATATTGTCCTAAGTGTTGTGAGCTAGGGTTTAAGTTTTAGAAGGATCTAACAGTCCGATTTTAAATTTTTTTAATGCTTTGAGCTTGTTGATTGTCCACGATTAATCTTCCTGAAGACACGAATGTCTAAAAAATGACTGGATCGAATGTTATCAGGCCTGGACGGAACTAAGGCCAAGTTCACCGGAACACTACCGCCGACGGGACTTGACCTGACCGGTTTTGAGTTGAGAAGTGTAGAGGAACCGCTGGGGAACTCAAAGGAGCTGGAATATAGGCTGGAGGCTCTCTGGATGGTGAGATAATATTAGGAATAGAATGAGGCTTAATTTTAATGTATTCCCCCATTCAAAAGCTCTAGGTCAATGTGGACGGCCTTGATCGATTTGAAGACTCCCTTGATAGATGCCATTTGTCCCAAGAGTGGTTGGGAGTAGTAGCTGAGGACAAGGGGAAGGACACATATGTGTAAAGCTCCAATTGCCTTCATATGGGCTTTGGGACCACTAGGGCTAATTATGCTTAATCCATGGATTTAAAAAGGTTTAAGAACATTCCAGAAGTGGATTAGGACTGCTAGAATGAGTTGGAATAAAGGGCATTAAGAAGTTTGAATTTATTTGACCACTTGAACCTCTTTTACTCCTTATTGACTAGGTTGACCGGTCAACCAATCAAGGGTTGATGAGGTGGCACCTAGGTGGCCTCATGGGTTAATTGGAATCATTTGGCATGAGTGAAAAGCGAAGGATTTCCTATTTAAATGAAGTGTTGACCACATACACTCATTTAAAAGCTTTGTTGACTAGTTTGACTAGTCAACAAGTCAAAGCATGATGGGGTTGATATGGAAAGATTTGAACTGTTGGTTAGGTTGATTTAGGAGTGACTTGAGATTGTAGAATTGGGATTTGAATGCATAGAATGAGGTTTGATATGGCTTGACCAAATTTTAGTATGTTGACTTAGTCAACATGACTTGGGTTTGACCCATGGTTACTTTGGAAGTATTTACACCATGGAAAGCATTTGAGGGTTTAAAGGATTTAACTTAAAGGTTTGAATTAGGTTTTAAATTTAATTTCTTGAATTTGAATCATTCACAATCATATAGATGACTGTGAATGATTGGATAGGATTAAAATTGAGATTGATTTTGATTAAAGTTTGGATTTGAAGTTTGGGTTAATTTGAACTCAGATCGATCTAGGATCTAAATTGATTTAAGGTCTGAATAGATCTAAGGTCTAAGTAGGTCCTAAGGCCTAAGAAGATAATAGGATCTGGAGCCTAAAAGAATCCTAGGGTCTAGGAGGATCCTAGGGTCTAGGAGGATCCTAGGGCCTAGAGTCTAAAAGGATCCCAAGGTCTAGAAATCCTGTGGTCTGAGATCTAAAAGAATCTTAGGACCAAAGTAGATCATAAGGTCTAGATTTTAAAAGGATCTTAGTGTGTAGAATAGATCCTAAGGTCCTGGATAGGTCTGGAGATTATATTGATCCTAAGATTTGACTAAATCCTAGGGCCGAGATTGATCTGAAACCAAGATAGATCTGGGATCTGGATTAATTGAAGATTAAATTGATTTGATATTTGAATTGATTGAAGTCTGGATTGGTTTAATATTTGAATTAATAAAAGGTCTTGAATGATTTGAATCAAGATTGACTAAGGATCTGAACTAATCCTAGGGTCAGGAGTGATTGAAGCTTGAACTAATTAAAATCTGGGTGGGTTTGAACTTTGAGGTTTGAATTGATTTGAATCTAAGATCTAGATTGATCCTAGGGTCAAGATTGATCCTAAGGACTAAAAAGATCCTAGGGTTTGGATTGGTCCTAGTGACTTCATTCAAAAATGACATCAACAGAGTGCTTCTTGACCGTCACCAAAATTTTGCTCATTCATCTGCTATCTATTCAAGATCATAAGCACCTGGCAAAAGTTTGGCAAAATTCACAACATATTTCATTCTCCATTTATTTAAGTTTGAAAAGGCTCGATCTCTGTATTTCCTTCAAACAATATTGGAATCCTTTTAACTGGGCGAGGCCCTGTGGTTTTTTTCCTTTTTAGGGTTTTCCACATAAAAACTCTTGTGTCTCTCTATATCCTCAAGTTCTTATTCATGTGCTAATTTTTTGTGCTTCACTAGGAAATAAAAGTTTTTTCACTCTACCGACGCAAATTTCTCAGCCCGTATCACTCATAAACTATATACAAGTAGTAAACAATGAAATTTACTCATTAAATAATATTCTAAAAGATTGGTTAAGTAGTAATACTACGTAAGTGTGTTAAACCTCATTATAAATGAGAAATGAATGATATGGGGGTTATTTCGAATAAATTTTTTTTAATTTAAAAAATATTTACTTGGTGTTTTCAACTTTTTTGTTTTATTTTTAAAAATAAATTAATTTATTTTTTAAAATAGTAAAATTAACTTTTAAATGTTTTCATTATTTTGAAAATAAAACCCACCCAGAGCTTGTTGCTGCAAGCCACTAACACTCCTTGTTGACGCTACCAATTGCATCCATCATCGGTGGCCAATCACCACCAATGCCACCACGATCACAAAAAAATACTTGATAGCTTATCAACATGTTTTTATTTTATATCAAAATACAATTACAACAAAATAAAATAAAATAAAAAGGTGAACACAAACATTTTCTTAGTCATTTGCTTAATATTGTATTAACTTTCTTCCAAATGAAATAACACACTTGATGTGTCTTGAAGGATTTCATATTGTGAAGACTTTGCTCACAATGAATCAAAGCTTTTAGTTTATAGAAATTGATTTGAAAACTTATAGTGGTGAAATTCAAACAAACTTAGAAATCAATAAAGGATCTCTATAAAAATTTTCACCCCTTGAAATACTTGATGATATTTGCTGTAAGGAATATCTCTTTTGCTCTTATGGTAATGAATCTTGCTCAAGTAATGAAACAGTTCAATTTCATGATGAAAAATATATGATGAAAAGGTTGTTGAAAAGTAAAATCTGGAACTTTGAAATTGATAAGCTATTTACAAATAAGATCTCTTTATAAGCTTGTTGATAGCTCTCCACTACTCTTATGTAGCACGGCTCTACTTACCTCGGCCTCACCTGCTGCATCTGCTACCAACCACATATACCCTGTACCAACTGAGAAGTGTACTACCTCCACTTCTTATATGTATACACATATTATGTATAAGAGTTTTTCCATGATAAAATAAAGCAATAATTCCTTCTCTTTACTCTCTAGTTAAGTTCTACTTTGAAGTTTCTCCACTATATTTAATCCTCTCTGCTAGAAACCTCTTCATGGTATCAGACCCAATTGCCCAACGACACCTCTCTTCAACACTAGAAAATAATGGGGGAATCTTCCAACACCTCCACGATAACTCAGATCATCGCTCAAAACCCTCTCTCTACAATGACTGATACTTCTATACCCACCTCCCTAAAATTTTTCATGTCCAACTATAAAAAAATTATTCATATTCAACTTAGTAGCAATAACTACCCTATATGACGCCTTCAAATCCTCAAGATGTTTACAGCAAACCACTTCTACGGATTTCATAAAGGAGCTCTCAACTGCCCACCCAAACTTCTCCTTTCTAACACCAACAAATCAATACCTAACCTAGACTATAAAAATTGGATTATGTTCGATCAAAACCTGTCAGCAGCTCTATACTCCACCATTTCAACTTCCATTCTACCATACATCCTAAACCTCAACACTTATCATGAGATCTGGACAACACTAGAGAAACGCCTACAACCCATAAGTCATTCAAGAGTTATTTAGCTCAAAAAAGAGTTTCATAACTTCTCCATGAAGGATCTCTCCACGTCCCAATACCTCTCCAACATCAAAGCACTCGTTGACAACATCCAAGAAAGCTGGCTCATACATAGATCTAGAAGGCATCATCTTATACACGCTTAATGGCTTACCATACACCTACCAATCCTTCAAAATAGCTATTCGCACCACATTAACCCTCATTTCTCTCGATGACTTCTACTCCTTACTATGCAATGACAAAATTAACATTGCAACAGAAAATCTTAGGCTACCTGTCACCAACTCTTCCTCAGTTGCTCTCATAGCAACCCACGGTCACAACTTCCACTCTTGGCATGGACTTCCACCCAGACAACGCCTCAATTTTGTACCACCTTCTAGTCCAACTGTGGTGGTCATCCACTATAATCATCACACCTCCTCTGCCAGATCTGAGGCAAAGCAGGACACATTGTCATCACCTGCTAGCACCGCTATAACCTTCAATATAACTCACCCACACAGCAAACAACATCAGCTCTCTACTCACTTCATCCCAAAGTTGAATGGTACTTAGACTCTGGTGTCTCTGCACAGGTGACCTCCATTCTCAAAAACCTACAGCAATATACTAAATACACTAGAATGGATACAATCTCAGTTGGCAATGGTTCCACACTTCCTATTTCCCACACAGGCACTAGTCTACTACCAACACCTCAAATCAATCATAAGCTTCTATTGCACAACATTCTTCATGTTCCCAACATAACCCACAATCTTCTTTCAATTCATAAATTAACAACTGCTATATTTTTCAACTCATCCAATTTTGTCATCAAGGATCGATTGACAAACCAAATCATCCATCATGGAAATAGTAGTAATGGCCTTTATCCCATTACCTTAGCAAGCACTACATCCCAACTCAAGGCTCTCACATCTTAACTAACCAGTCTACAGCTATGGCATGCCAGATTGGGTCATCCTCATAATTTTGTTACCTCAAAGCATACAAAACTTCTACAAATCTTTTCTACAAAACCACAACAATTTTTATACACTTCTTTTAATATGTCCAAGTATCACAAATTATCATTTAGCTCAAAATTTGCTCATACTTCCAAACTATTACATCTAATACATTATGATGTTTAGGGTCCATCCCCAGTTTCAATCCTTCATGGTTTTCGATATTATGTCATCTTCATTGATGACTTTACTAAATTATATTGGCTCTTTCCTATGCATCAAAAATAAAAAAAAAACATCTAACAAATTCATTCAATTGTAAAATTAAAATATTTTGCTCAGGTAACGGTGAGGAATACACCTCTAATTAATTTCATCAATATCTAATAAACAAAGGTATTGTTCATCAACTTAATTGCCCATACATTCCTAAACACAATGGTGTCTTGGAACACAAGCACAGACACCTCATTGAAACCACTAAAACCCTTCTGCATGCTGCCAGCCATCCTCCGTAATTCTGGACCAAAGCCTTACTCACCTCCACATATCTCATAAACTGAGTTCCATCCAAAAATACAAACAACAAATCACATTACCAACTCCTCACCAAACAAACACCTTCGCACCTTCGGCTCCCTTTGCTTCTCATGGATTCCACCAACCAATAAACTCTTATCTCGATATGTTCCCTACATCATCCTAGGTTACTCAACCTCCATAATCAAATACTGATGTTATAATCCCACCACTGGCAAATTATCCTCTCTCGCCATGTTAAGTTTTAAGAAGTAACCTTCCCACATTATAATCCACCAATTCCACCATCAAAATCGCCCACCATACCACCCTTTCTACTCATTCCATATAATTCTCTTGCTACACCCACCTCTCTACACAATACAACTTCCACGCATGCTATAAACATTTATCAACCGCCAAAATTTTCTATATCTTCCCCTTTACCAATAGCTCTCCCTCATCTTCCATAATCACTCCATCAACAACCATGTAACTGAACTTCGTATCAGCAAAACCACCACCCATCCCAACACATCCTATGCAAACTCGCCTCAAAACCAATAATCTTAAACCCAAATAAATCTTCACATTGTCATCTCAAACCTCCTCAATCCTCACCCCCACATGCTTCTCACAAGCCTCCAAAATTCTTGAATGGATATAAGCCATGTCAATGGAATTCCAAGCACTCCAACGATAAGGCACTTGGTCCCTAGTTCCAACTCCTCTTGAATAACCTATCCTTGAATGTCATTGGACCTACAAAACCAAACTCAAATCCAATGGATATGTTGATTTTCTAAAGGCCTGCCTTATTGCTTAAGGCTTCAATCGAGAATACGACATCAATTTCTCTGAGAATTTCAACCCAATGGAGAAAATGCCAATAATTCACATCCTTCTTATGCTTGCTCTCCACAATTATTGGTCTGTCTGTCAACTAGATGTCACAAATGCCTTCATACATGGCAAACTCAATGACACCATCATCGATCCCTTACATCCAACACATGTTTACAAATTACACAAGCCCTCTACGGCCTCAAACAGGCACCGCGCCAATGGTTTCACACCTTCTCTGACTTTCTCCTCAATCATGATTTTCATTTCAGTCACTTTAACCCTTCTTTACTTATTTAAAACTCCTCAACCACCACTACCTACCTCCTTCTATACATGGATGACATCCTCATCATTGGTTCTAACCCATCAATCATAACAACCCTCATTCATGAGCTTCAAACCCACTTCTCCCTAAAAGACCTTGGCCCAACATCCCACTTCCTTGGCATTCAAATACACTCCACCCCAACCTCCTATATTCTCAATCAAATAAGGTATGCCACTGACATTCTCCAAAAATCTGCCCTAAAATATTGCAAACCTGCTACAATGCCTTCCACAGTCAAACCTCCCACTACTATTGACAACAATCAACCATTTTCTAGCCCATCTCTTTATCGAATAATTATCGGCTCTACAATATCTCACCATATGTGATGCTCCATAATCTAATTTGGAAGAATTATTCTTTAATCTTTTAATAAATAATAACCTTAGCTATCTAATTTCTTTTATCAATATCCATAGCAGCAAAATAAAACTTTCGATCAAAACATCAATATATACATATGTATTTAATTATCAAAAATTATATGCACTATTCAGGATCTATATAATCATATTATAACTACTTTATCCTAAGTACAAAAGAATAGCTAATATAAAAAAAAGAAATAGAACCTGAGGAATCCTGGTTAATCCCACACTCCTGATCCTCTGCCCAAACTTGAAAATATTTAAGCACATATAATGAGCTAAAAAATTTAGCAGATCACCAAAACCTATAACTAAATTTAAAGCACAACAAAGGAGCAATATGCATGTCAACAGTCAAATTATAGTAGTTACATTCATATGATCATTGAATCAGTGAAGAAATAGTAAAATTTGCATGCAGTAATAGTAGAATCCATAAATAATAAAATACTATGATATGGAAGCCAGTAAATAAGTACGAGTGTTAAATCTATAAAGCAATTTTCATATCCATAATATCAATCAGTACAGAAATCAAATAAAACATCAAATCAAAATATCAGTAAAGACTATTGAAATCAAATCAATATAGTAAAATCATATAAGAATGTACACATGCTATCCAGTTATTCTATACAAGTATTAAATTAATATCTTAATCACATGCTCAGTATATCTTATATACTACGTGCTTGATGAATATATCATACTTTTTATATAAATAAATTAGTAATAGTGTTAATAATAAATTCATACAGTAATATGAACAATGCATCAATAACATTCATTCAAATAGTCACACTAAACAAGTAAGAATTCTGGTTACATGGTGTTTTTCAATATTATATCAGTGTCAGTAAACTGTTTGCTTAGCAAATAGAGCCATCAGTCTTTGCATGTCGGCACAGTAATCATTTTCTTATAACTCTCAATTAGTGTATCACGTGAATCATTAGAGGATAACACTAAATCACAGTATTTAAAGGAAAGCCCGTTGGACCATTATCCTGTATAGTCAATCAGTCTCCAATCAACGGGTCAACCAGCCCTTACTTGTCTTTCACACACATATTATTATCACAGTACTATAATAGTAATAGTGACCATCTATTACTCAATCCAATCACATATTCATATTTATTTTCAATGCACTGCAGTAAATAAAGCATAATTGAGCTTAATTCCGAAAGTGTCAAAATGTCCTAATGGTAGACAACAAAATCATACTGAGCAAAAATTAATTTTTTTAGAATTTAATCAAATCATCAAATATTATATAAAATAATATTCTGAAGCTATAGTTGAACTAAATCACTATTTTTAGACGTCAAAATAAATTCTTAAGAAGGTAAAAATCATTGTGTTTTCAAAATCACCTAGTAAAAAATCTCAAATAAATACTCAAAATGTTCATAATCTCAATCTCTATAACATATAAAAATTTACACTGTGAAAGTTCTACTAATACAAAATTATCGTCATTTATCAGTAACAAAAATACAAATTTGATCAAAAAAATACTAACAATATAAAATTTTTGAAATCAGAAATAGGATAATGATTCCTTACAGCAAGACGAGTAAATCTTTCAACTGTCCCGACTGACAAACACTCTGCAACCTCCAAATTTAGATTTCTTTATCTCTTTCCTCTCTTTTCTCTCAAATTTCTCTTTTTTTTCTCTATTTCATGATTTGGCTGAACGAATGGATTAAGTTATGCTTTATGCTAATGCTTTTAGATATTATAATTGATACGTTATCAGAAAATTATCTCGATCGGGCACGAATCTCGAGGAAAAACTCAAGTTGGAAACTTCAAAAATTAATTCGGAGACTATTTAAACTCCGATTTCAGCAAGCTTACAGTCAAACTGAGCGTCTCGGAAATACGAATCCAACAACACCAAATTCGACTCAATCCGAGCCCAAACGAGTCCAGATCAAGGGCCCGAAGTGCTGTTGGAAGCATCAAACAGCAATTTGAGTTACCAAACGGTCTCCGATTTTGACGAGCTTATACTAGAATCGAGCGGCTCGACGAGACGAATCCAACGAGCCCAAGATCGCAGAATTCTGATATCATTAAGACCTTCAAATTCTTGATAAACGGCTCACGATCAAGGGATTCAATATCGACCGTTCGTTCGGATCACTCCTTATTTGCCCTTGATCCCTCACATATTTACGGGCTATGCCACTCCAGAAAAACTATAAATAACCCCTCATTTCTCTTAAGAGGGGACCCAAGCCAAGAAGAGAAGAAGAAGAGAAGAAGAGAAGAAGAAGAGAAGAGAAGCCTAGGAGGGAACAGCTCCTCCTCGACCACCGCCGGAACTCCGCCGGAACGCCGCCGGAACACCACCGAAGTACCACCAGGCGCTCGAGGGACGCCAGAGCTCTGCCCGACAGGGGAGCAACGTCGGAATTCTGCCCGACGCCGGAATTCTACCCGACGCCGAGTGACGCCGGAATCCTACCCGACGCCCGAGTGACGCCGGACTTCTCTCGAAGTGACGCCGGACTTCTCTCCAAGTGACGCCGGAATTCTGCCCGACAGGGGAGCAACGTCGGAATTCTGCCCGACGCCGGAATTCTGCTCGACACCCCGAGTGACGTCGGAATTCTGCCTGTCCTTGTAACTGATACTCGTTGTAATCCAATCGTCCTGAATTTAAAGGACGAATCAGCCTTGTATTTCAAACAACACTAGTGGAACTCTTTCAACTGGGCACGGCCCCGTGGTTTTTTCCCTTTCCAGGGTTTTTCACGTAAAAATCCTGGTGTTACTATTTCAATTCTGTTTGTGTGCTGGATATACGTACAACGCTGAGACGGAAATTTAAATTCTATCGCCGCGTATATTTGAGCCCGCACCAGTTTGGCGCCGTCTGTGGGAAACTCTTATCCCACAACTTCAAGTATTGCTACGATGGTCAATAGGCGTAGCAATCGCCTCATAGGAGCCTCCCGCTCCCACTCTCCCCAATCCAGAAACCAGTCTATAAATTGTGGACATCAAGTTTCTGCCCCCTTTCTTCCTGGGGGGCAACACATTGCTGGAGAAGGAACCTCAGGGCCTTCTTTGGAGGAGCGAATCCGAAAGATGGAAGAATCTCAAAACGAGATCCTACACCTCCTGCGAGAGACTCGACAACCGACCCTAGCACCTCAGGAGGAGGTTCTTCTCCCTCGAGATCCGCCATGTGTTGAAGCTGTTCAAATCGAACATCTTCAGGCTGAGAATCCTCTTCCTCCACCCAGGAGGCGTTTACAGTCACATCAAGAGAACGAGCTGGTTGATACAGCAAGTTCTACCCATCCTCCGCATGCAAGTCAGCAATCTCGCCTTCCTCAAGACCTTCCTGAAGAGCTAGCCCAACCTCACATTGCTGAGTTCCCTCGCAACGCCCTACGCCACGAACTGCGACAATTAGTCCGGGAGGAATTCCCTACAGGAGGCATAAGGCCACCTCTTCGTCAGTGGGATTTCCAGGGATCGTCACCCCTGACAGAAGCCATTCTTCGACACCCTATCCCGGTTGGCTTTAAGCTGCCAAGCATTGAATCCTACGATGGGACATCCGACCCGTACGAGCACATCGACCATTACAGGACCATCATGCATATTCAACGAGCTTCAGATGCACTCCTTTGCCAGGTTTTCCCTGCTACTCTTAAAGGACAAGCTCGAACATGGTAATATTCACTTCCAGCCGGAACGATCCCCACATTTGTTAAATTGGCCAAGGTGTTTGTCGAGCAGTTCGTGGCCAACCGAAGAATTACTAAGGATTCTTCTCACCTTTCCGGGATTCGTCAAAGCGAGGGAGAATCGTTGAAAGAGTACTTTCGACAATTTTCTATCGAGGCTCGACAAATCCTAGGAGTAGACCCAGAATTGCTCAGAGGGGTCTTTCTTGGAGGACTTCGTCCTGGCCCCTTCTATTCGGCACTTATGCGCGATACTGTTCATTCATATGCCGATCTGATCCATCGTGTGGAAGCACAGATATCAGCAGATGAGGCAATAAACGCTCACAGAAAACAGTTCGAGCAACCCACTGGGAAGCGCAAGGGAGCACCTGAGATGGATAATCCGTCATCACAACGGAAAAAGCAAGGGAAGAGCAATCTACCTCCTAGACCCCCAATGCCACGACGAGAACCCCGACAGGGGAAGGAGTACACTCTGCTCAACACCTCTCGAGCAAATGTGTTGATGGCGATTCAAGATCAGGACAAAGTGAAGTGGCCGCATCCTTTAAAGCAGAATACAGGAAACCAAGATCAGTACTGCCACTTTCATCGTAGTCGTGGCCACACTACTGAATCCTGCAGGCAACTTAAGGAGGAGATTGAAAGACTCATCCGTCAGGGCTATCTTCGACAATTTATTGGGAATCCACCTACCCGAGAAGAAGCTCATCCCACTGGGGGGCAAAATCAATCACAAAGGCAGCCAGTAAACAACCGGATAACGTTGGGCGAAATTGAAACAATCGCAGGAGGCCCCTTACTATCCGACCAAGTCTTTTTGACTGTAGAAGAAAACCCAACTCCAAAAAAGGCTCGTATTGATCACTCCATCACATTTGATGATTCCGACCTGGAAGGAGTGAAAACCCCCCATCAAGATCCACTTGTCATAAACGCAGGCATTGGTGACCCGTGCTACAATGTCAAAAGAATTCTGGTGGACAACGGAAGCTCCGTAGATGTCCTGTTCTACTCTACTTTTCTCAACATGGGTCTCTCAAGAGAAAAACTTCAACCTGCTGCAGGTCCTTTATATGGATTTGATAATCGACCTGTACAAGCAGAAGGAATAATCAGTCTCCCGGTAGTCCTTGGAGAATTTCCTCGACAGACTACACACTCCATTCAATTCATCGTGGTGAAGTCAGAATCAGCTTATAACGCCATCTTCGGGAGGCCGCTCCAGTCAATTTTTGGGATCATCGCATCCATTCCTCACCTCAAGCTGAAGTTCCATACCCCATCAGGAGTTGGTACAGTATATGGAGATCAGCAAATAGCACAAACCTGCTATCTTAGGCAGATCAAGTCTCGTACAACGGTTACCCTAAGCATCGAGGACTTTGATCTACGGAGCGAAGATATTCCTCAGAGAGCTTCCCCTGTGGAAGACCTTATTACTGTATCTATATCTGAAGAGCATCCTTCAAAGACAGTGCGAATTGGATCACTTCTCTCAGATGATGAGAAGAGAAACTTTACAGCTTTTCTACGAGAAAATCAGGATATTTTTGCATGGAGTCCAGCAGATATGCCTGGAATTGACCCCGAAGTAATCGTTCACTCTCTCAAAGTCAATCCAACATGCAAACCGATTATCCAGAAGAAGCGAAACTTTGCACCAGATCGCCAGCAAGCAATTGAACAAGAAGTTGATAAACTTTTAGAAGCCGGATTCATACGAGAGGTGCACTATCCTACTTGGTTAGCAAATGTTGTCATGGTACGGAAAGGGAGTGGAGCCTGGAGAATGTGTATAGATTACACTGATCTCAACAAAGCTTGCCCGAAAGATAGTTTTCCGCTCCCTCGCATTGACCAGTTAGTTGATACGACTTCCGGTCATCAGATGTTAAGCTTTATGGATGCATACTCCGGTTACAATCAAATAAAGATGAATCCTGCTGATGAAGAAGCAACAGCTTTTCAAACAGACAAAGGATTGTACTGCTATCGGGTGATGCCCTTCGGGCTCAAAAATGCTGGAGCAACTTATCAGCGCCTCATGAATAAGGTTTTCAAAAGCCTTATTGGACGTACTATGGAGGTGTACGTAGACGATATGTTGGTAAAAAGTCTGGAAAAAACCCAACATATCTCTGACCTGAAACAATGTTTTCACTTGTTAAGACATTACAATATGCGACTCAACCCCGCTAAATGTGCCTTTGGAGTCGCTTCTGGAAAGTTTTTAGGGTTTATGGTAACCCATAGAGGAATTGAAGCCAATCCGGAGAAGATCAAGGCACTAAGGGACATGGTGCCGCCGAAGAACATCAAGGAGGTCCAAAGGCTGAATGGGAGGATTGCGGCACTATCTCGTTTCCTGGCACGTTCAGGAGACAAATATCTGCCCTTCTTCAAGATACTTAGAGGTGCCCACAGCTCCGGGTTTCAATGGACAGATGAATGTCAAGAAGCCTTTGAGCAATTGCGAAAGTATTTGGCATCCCCGCCACTACTTTCTAAACCAATACCAGGAGAGAGATTGTATTTGTATATGGCTGTATCTATCCAAGCCATTAGTTCGGTTCTGGTCCGAGAAGAAAATGCTATACAACGTCCTATCTACTATGTTAGTAAGATTTTATCTGAAGTAGAGGGACGTTATCCTTTGGCAGATAAGACAGCATTGGCGTTAGTTTATTCCGCCAGAAAACTACGCCCTTATTTTCAAGCCCACTCAATTGGAGTCTACACGAATCTGCCGCTAAAAAGTATTCTGCAAAAGCCAGAAGCATCAGGCAGGCTTGTTAAGTGGTCTGTAGAACTGGGAGAATTTGATATCCACTACTTGCCTAGACCTGATATTAAATCTCAAGCGCTAGCAGATTTCGTAGTTGAATGTACCATTCCGGTATCTGATGTACAACCGAGTGCTTCACCTTCTTCTCCATGCTGGATGTTGTACGTAGATGGAGCATCAGGGAGTTCTGGGGCTGGAGCTGGAATTTTACTAATCTCTCCGCAGAAGGTTACCCTTGAGTACGGGCTTCGACTCAAATTCCCGGCAACCAACAACATAGCAGAATATGAGGCCCTTGTTGCTGGGTTGAGATTAGCAATTGACTGTGAAGTCCAGAACCTAATAGCCCACACTGATTCCCAATTAGTCGCCTCTCAGGTGGAGGGGGATTTTGATATTCACAACCCACAATTGGCTCAATATTGTAGCATTGTGAAGCTACTCTTGGCCCGTATAGGGGAACATCAAATCATACATATCCTCCGAGAACAAAATGCAAGAGCAGACGCTCTTTCTAAACTTGCTAAATCAACAACGGGGGATATCTACAAGAGAAGATGTATCGAGGAAATCCACTTTCCAAGCATTCAGGGACCATGGGTCATACAGTCAATTAACGACCCAAGAGAGATGTCTTGGATCGAACCCATTTTATCTTTTCTGAAAGATGGGGTACTACCCGAAGATCCTATAGCTGCAATACGACTTCGGAGACGAGCTGCAAATTTCACCGTTATCAGCAACGAGTTGTATAAGCGCTCCTTCATTGGGCCATACCTCAAGTGTCTCCCACCATCAGAAGCTGATTACGCGCTTCGGGAAGTTCATTCAGGAGTATGTGGAGAACATCTGGGAGGAAGAGCGCTAGCTTACAAGATCATGAGACAGGGATTCTATTGGCCTACAATGAAACAGGATGCACTTGAATTCACACGAAAGTGTGAAAACTGTCAACTGCATTCTAACCTCACTCATACACCCGCTCTGGAGCTTGCATCCCTTCAAAGCCCCTGGCCTTTTGCCCAATGGGGGATTGATATAATAGGACCCTTTCCCATAGCGACTGGACAGCGAAAATTCATTATTTTGGCTGTAGATTACTTCACCAAATGGGTAGAGGCAGAACCTTTGGCAAAGATTACTGAAGCAAATGCCAAGCAATTTTTATGGAAAAACATAATATGCCGTTTTGGCATTCCCGCGAAAATCATCACTGATAACGGGACACAGTTCACCGGGAAGATCTTTACATCTTTTTGTAAGGATTTTCATATTCAGCTCATTCATACAGCTGTTGCCCATCCTCAGGCCAATGGGCAAACGGAGGTCACAAACCGAACAATTCTGAAAGGGCTGAAGACACGCCTAGGGAAGGCTGGGGGGCAATGGGCCGAAGAACTCCCCAATGTCCTCTGGGCTTATCGGACCACCGCTAGAACTCCTACAGGGGAAACCCCATATAACCTTTGCTTTGGTACAGAAGCAGTCATACCAGTTGATATTGGAGTTCCTAGCCACAGAGTTCAGACTTTTGACTTCAAGAGTAACGAGGAGAAGCTTAGAGCAAATTTGGATCTCCTCCCAGAAGTAAGAGATGAAGCCTCACTCAGAACCGCTGCATACCACCAAAGAGTTGCCCGTCACTACAATCGAAGGGTGAAACCTCGCCCTATCACTATTGGGGACTTAGTACTACGAAGCATCGAAGCCGCCGGAAAAGGCCCTCAGCGAAATAAGCTCTCCCCCCTCTGGGAGGGTCCTTATTTGGTAGCGGCTATGGTCAAGCCTGGAACCTTCAAACTGAAGGATGCTGGTGGAAAAATGCTTCCTCGAACTTGGAACGTGGGCAATCTTCGCAAATATTACAAGTAGGAGTTGATACTACTATCAGTCTATATGTTATGTTTGTCTTATATTTTATCTTCTCCTGTAGTCGTATTATAAAATTTTTCGTACATCCCTTATGTGTTGATTATAGAAGAACTTCTTTCTTGTATCCCTAAGTTATTCTAGGGAACTGTTATCTCATATTACAAAGCAATATGATATTCACTTCGTCGTGCTAATGTTTCTTCTCTCCAAACTCTTTTTCTGTGATTCGAGAAGTACACAATCTATATTGTATCTCAATCACTGAATGATCAATCCCAGGGGGATTTGATCCGACCTCTTCCGCACAGGTTAATGTCATCAATCAAATGCTTTGACTAACAACCTCGGATAGGTCAAGTATCCCAGGAGGATATCTTGAATATCAAAATCATTTGATGATCAATCCCAAAGGGAGTTGATCTGACCCTTTTTCGGACATGTTAATGGTATCGAGCAAATGCTTTCACTAATAACCCCGGATATGTCAAAATCTTTAAAGAAAAGGAATGCCTCACATTTGTTCAAGTCAAAAGAGAGCTCACTAAAGTCCAAACTGAAGTAAAGCTAAGTAAATTTCATTTGCATGTGAGAAAAGAACATCAACAACATCTTTATATATCACTGAACATCAAGTACACCAGATAGAAACATCAACATCGAGCATACATACAATCACTAGAAAGGAATCAAAGAGATACAAAACTATATCAAAGACACCCTAGAGAATCTCAACATCATCCTCGTCCTCCTCCAAGGCGAAAGCTCGCTGTAACTCACTCTCCAGCTCTTCACCACCAGAGTCCGAAGAAGCATCACTAGAAGCCTGGCTGGGAGTCAGTCCCTCGATCTCTGCTCCGGTCTTGCGATGTACTGTCCGAACACCCTTCATGAAGCCCCTGATGAAGCCATCCTCTGCGCACTCTGCCTCCAAGGCCTTCACCTCCACATCATAAATATGACTGCGAGCCTCCTGAATGTGGTCCTCAATAATGATCTTGAAAGCATAAGATTTTTTGAACTCCTCAATAACTGCTGACGGCAACTGCTGGGCCTCCTTCTCAGACAATACACTCCGAAGCCTCTCATTCTCAGCCTCAAGGACTTGCTGAGCCTTTTCCTGCTGCTTGATCGTCGCTTGTGCCTCCACCAACTCTATATGCAGACGATCCATCCGTTCATTCTGAGAAGAGACTGAAGTGATCTTGTTCGCCAACTCAGTTCTGCACCCCTCAAGCTGATCCTCCACCACCTTCATCTCCTTCACTTTACTTTCATATTTCTTCTTGTACTCTCCCTGAATGTATTTAACCTTCACAAACTCTTTGTTCCAATCGTTCAGAGTCTTGGTCATCTCAAGCTTGAAATCAGAATACTGAGACAAGAAAAGTATCAGAAATATATTCCTTAAGAAATGTAAAAGAAAAAAAAAAGGAGAAGAAGTGAAGGAGGACTCACCAACTCCTCAGCCCGTCGGCGACCGATGCACTGATGGTTTAACACATCCTCTGGAATATGTGACTTGGATGGAGATGTTCGGGGACCTTTACTAACAACTGTCAAAACTTCACCTGCCCTTTTCTTCCTCAATGCCTGCAAACCTTCCTCGCTCCCTGGACGCTTGGAGTGGTTTTTTTGGGGAACCACTTCTGGAACTCTAGCAGACTTCTTCAACATTTGAGCATGTGATCTCCCTACTTGAGTAGATAACCCAACCTTGAACAAGTACTCCTCATCTACATATCTACTCAAGTAACGCACCTCGTAGTGTAGAGCATCCAGATCAGGGAGTTTGAGTATCCTCAGCAAATCTTCTGCTCCAATGTGAAGGGGGACAGGTAGCTCTTTCAACTTCCCCCACTTCTCCTGAAGACCCCAATCATTCTGCACATAAAAGAAGTTGCTGATCCAACCTTTCGAGGGGTCTCGGGTGCGGATATCCAACCACTTGGACCTGAATGAAACACGTCCCTGCGCATCGCTAAAGAGACGCCCCATCCGAGAAAGGCACTCTAAGGAAAGTACCACTCCGCGGTCTCTGAAAAGCACGATCAGGCCCATCACAATCGACATTGCTCTGTAGGAAAATTGAGACAAGCACACCCCACAAAGCGTCAGAATGTCGATCAGTTCGGTGGAAGGAGGAAATCGTAGTCCCGCTCGCAGACTAAATTCATACACCGTCACATATCCAGGGGAGGAAAGCAAGCACGATCAGTTCTGGCCGGCACCTTCATCACCAAATCATTAGGAAAATGAAACTTCTTCCTAAATGAGATGAAGGAATCCTCAGTGACGGTGGAAATCACATCGTCAGCCTTCGGCGCCTTCTGGACCCTCTTTGGAACTTCAGACCGTTGCACAGGATGATCTTCTGAAGGAATTTTAGAGGAGGCAGGGTCACCCATTTTTGCTCCCTTTACTAAAGAGGGGCGCAGGTCTAAGTAGGGAAAATCACCTACGAAAGACTGCGGAAAGCCTCCAAAGTAGGAAGAAAAAGGGAGGAAGAACGAGGGGAGGAAGGGAGAAAGCCACTAACTTCTGCACAAAAAGAGGGGCGCCAAGTCAAGTAGGGAAAGTCACCTACTTAAAAAATGGCGGAAAGCCTCAGAATGCCAAAAGCTAGAAAGCCAGAGGAAGAAGGGGAGAAGGGGCAAGTTTCTACTAAGCCTTGGGGGGTCTATTTATAGTTTTCCTTAAGGGGGGAGGATTCCAAAATTCTATTAAATTCCCTGAAATTTTTCAAATTTTTCGGAATTTTTTGGGATTTTTTCGGAATTTTTCGGGCCCCATTTGAAAAAAAAAAAATATAATATTTTAATATTGCAAAACCGGCCGGCGGTTCCCCTAATCGCCGGCCAAACCGCCCGGCCAAGGGGCGCGGCCAGCAGGCGCGAAGGCAGGCCAGGCGCGGGCCAAGGCGGGCCGCGGGCGGGCCCCAGGCGGGCCGCGAGAAAGCCACGGGCGGGCCCAGCGCGGGCCGAGCGCGCTCCGGCGCGATTCTGCGCCGCCGGCGGCGGCGGCGGCGGCGGCGGCGGCGGCGGCCGGCCGGTTCGGCCGGTACGGCCGCCTACCCGTTCCCGGGCTCCAATTTCGGGCCCGGACAGTCCAAATTCGACGTTTTTGGGGTCCCCGGACACGTTTTTCGACGTTCCGGACTCAATTTTGACACTTTCGGAGCTCAACGGGGCCTCTATAATCAAGTTCGAGTAAACGTGTAATTTTCGGAACGCAAATTTTTGCAATTTTGCCAAAGTAAAGAGCCGACACATATATTTTTGAACTCCTGGAGCTTTGACGTCCAAAAATAGGGGGGCAACTGATACGTTATCAGAAAATTATCTCGATCGGGCACGAATCTCGAGGAAAAACTCAAGTTGGAAACTTCAAAAATTAATTCGGAGACTATTTAAACTCCGATTTCAGCAAGCTTACAGTCAAACTGAGCGTCTCGGAAATACGAATCCAACAACACCAAATTCGACTCAATCCGAGCCCAAACGAGTCCAGATCAAGGGCCCGAAGTGCTGTTGGAAGCATCAAACAGCAATTTGAGTTACCAAACGGTCTCCGATTTTGACGAGCTTATACTAGAATCGAGCGGCTCGACGAGACGAATCCAACGAGCCCAAGATCGCAGAATTCTGATATCATTAAGACCTTCAAATTCTTGATAAACGGCTCACGATCAAGGGATTCAATATCGACCGTTCGTTCGGATCACTCCTTATTTGCCCTTGATCCCTCACATATTTACGGGCTATGCCACTCCAGAAAAACTATAAATAACCCCTCATTTCTCTTAAGAGGGGACCCAAGCCAAGAAGAGAAGAAGAAGAGAAGAAGAGAAGAAGAAGAGAAGAGAAGCCTAGGAGGGAACAGCTCCTCCTCGACCACCGCCGGAACTCCGCCGGAACGCCGCCGGAACACCACCGAAGTACCACCAGGCGCTCGAGGGACGCCAGAGCTCTGCCCGACAGGGGAGCAACGTCGGAATTCTGCCTGACGCCGGAATTCTACCCGACGCCGAGTGACGCCGGAATCCTACCCGACGCCCGAGTGACGCCAGACTTCTCTCGAAGTGACGCCGGACTTCTCTCCAAGTGACGCCGGAATTCTGCCCGACAGGGGAGCAACGTCGGAATTCTGCCCGACGCCGGAATTCTGCTCGACACCCCGAGTGACGTCGGAATTCTGCCTGTCCTTGTAACTGATACTCGTTGTAATCCAATCGTCCTGAATTTAAAGGACGAATCAGCCTTGTATTTCAAACAACACTAGTAGAACTCTTTCAACTGGGCACGGCCCCGTGGTTTTTTCCCTTTCCAGGATTTTTCACGTAAAAATCCTGGTGTTACTATTTCAATTCTGTTTGTGTGCTGGATATACGTACAACGCTGAGACGGAAATTTAAATTCTATCGCCGCGTATATTTGAGCCCGCACCAATAATAAAATAATAATATAACTATTTAATGTAATCAATTTTTTAATATAAAATTTATATAAATTCTTTTTTGAGGCTTTGAAATTATAAAAAAATATTCATAAAATAATGACTCCTGAAAAAATTTATTTGTTTGGATCAAAATACATGCTATTACACCATCACTTGTCCTGATATATCATTTGCCACAAACCAACTTTTCTATTTCATGCACAATCCTCTCAATCGGCTCTTTCAAATGATGAAACGATTGCTCAAATATTTAAAAGGAACCATCAATATGAATCTTCCAATCACACTCAACGATCTCACCCTTCGCACATTTGCCAACTCTGATTGGGATTCTGATTCCACTGATAGCAAATGTATCTATGAATTCTGCTCATTTATTTGCAATACTCTCATCTCCTAGAGCGTCAAGAAGCAATCCACTATAACAAAGTCTTCAACAAAAGCAGAGCACCATTCTGCAACAACTGCCACATCCGACGTTATATGGCTTCGATGTTTACTAGCAGAATTTCAAATTCCACTCTCTTCACCTAAGCTCATATATTGCGGCAACATCTCCGCCATAGAACTTGCAAATAATCCAATATTTCACGCCCGTCTCAAGTGCATCGATATAGACTACCACTTCATCAGAGATCACATCAAGTCCAAGAAAATTATTGTTCATCACATTCACTCACAAGATCAGCCAGCTGACATCCTTACAAAGGCTCTACTAAGGGTTCAAAAAAGTTAAGTCAAGCTCGAGTCAGGCTTAACTCAAGCTCGACTCACGAGCCAAATTCTGAGCATGAACTCAAGTCGAGCTCGAGCTCAACTCGTGCCACTAAAAATGAGCACGTGAGCCTTTCGCAGTCCACTAGTCTGCCTTCCGTCTTTCCCAGTTTGCAC
This sequence comes from Dendrobium chrysotoxum, assembly GCA_019925795.1. NCBI lineage: Eukaryota > Viridiplantae > Streptophyta > Magnoliopsida > Asparagales > Orchidaceae > Dendrobium > Dendrobium chrysotoxum. The sequence goes on along the minus strand of CM034298.1, from coordinate 52,160,046 downwards.
GGGCAAATGCCCGGGCTTCGTCTTCCACCCGGGCTTCCATCTTCCGCATTTCGCATGCACATATGCGCCTTCTATAGTTCGCTCGCACTTCACCTTCCGCTTTTTACTTTCTGCCAGTTCGCCTTCCGTCTTTCAAGTTTAATCGAGCTAAGCATCATCATACTGAACTCAAGCTCTATAATCCAACGAGCTTGAAATTTTGCTTGAACTTGAGCTCAAAACTCAATAAGCTCAGCTCACGAGCTCGTTAATGAGTTGAGCTCGAGCCGGCTCATGAGCCAGCTCATGCTCACTTACACCCCTAGCCTCTACCATCTCTCCGCTTTCCAGTGGCGGAGCCAGAAAGTTTATATAGGGGGAGGAGGGGGGCAAATAATTTTTTTTAATTCTAACAAATTTTTTTTTCATTCAAGCTTCGCTTCAACATTAAAAATTTAAAAAAAAAATTGCATTTATTATTCTTAAAAAGAAAATATTACTTATAAGATAATAAAAAAGTTTAAAATTAAATAAAAAATATATTTTCGCCCAAAAAAAACTTTTATGAGAGAACCATAAAACAACCATGCATTGATCAATCATTCCCACGAAATATTTTTTGCTTTGAAAGTAACTTTCATGATGAGGATCTCACGAGTTGTGTGATGGATTTTACTTTAGAGGTTTAATGGATCAAAGTAATTGGTCTGTAACTTTTGGCATTTTTAGCCCCTTCTAATTTTACAAATTTGCATTTTTACCCTGCATCTAAAACAGTTTTCTTGATATCTGCGATCTGTGTAATTTAATTATCCAGTATGCCAAAACAAAACCAAATAGAAAGATTCTTTTAACGTAAATTTGTTTGGGAATTTATGAATTATTTTTTTAAAATCATCTGAGTTTTATTGCTCAGCTTCTCATGTGGTCCACTAATTCAGACCGGCTGGTTTTTGACAATTTGTGGGGTCAAGAATATACTAAAAGAGTTATAAAAATAGCATATTTATCAATTTCTGTGTTCATCTTGGCCGTCCATTATCAACCTTAGAAAGATCTGACACAATTCATAATGGCTGGTAATTAAAATATTTAGGGGGTGGGGGGCAGGTGCCACCCTATGACTCGGTAAATTATTCTGTGCGGACGTCGAATGGGGTCCAGAGCCCAATGAAAATGTGCCATGTCACCTTCTACTCAGTACCGTGCTCGGTACCATTCGGTACTGTGCTCGGTACCGTGCTCGATACTGCTGATATGACGCATTCTGATTTGCCTCCAAACGTAGAGCTGCTTTCGGCGTCCGCACAAAATAGTTTCTCCTAGGACCCCCCCTAAATCCGTTAGTGCCGCTTTCAACAACTTCGTACCAAATTAATTTTACAAATAACCTCTCTTTATAAGCATGCCGATAGCTCTTCACTACTCTTCTGCAGCACAGCTTCACTTGCCTCTGTCACACCTGTTGCATCTGCTACCAACCGCATATACCGTATACCAACTGAGAAGTGTACTACCCACATCTCTTATATGTATATACACATCTTATGTACAAAAGTTTTTTCCATGATGCAATAAAGCAATATTTCCTTCTCTTGACTCTCTAGTTAAGTTCTGCTTACAAGTTTCTCCACAATGTTTAACCCTTCGTGCTATGCTTGAGAACTCAGCTTTTCTGAAAATTTGTAAAAGAAGCTTTGGAAATATAAAAGAAACTATTTGATCTTATAACTCCTTCGAAAATCTTCATTGATTGACAATGTAAGCTCGTCCAAACCAATAGAATTGGATTTGGAAGTGGGAAGATGATGCTAGCTCTAGGAGAATTAAAAAGACTTTAATTGTAAGAACTAATGCAGCCAAAAAAAAATGGAAAAAAAGGTCCAGTTGATCTTGCACCAATGAAACACTTGTGTTTGCTATCAAAAGATTTGCTAAGAGAATCTGTTCTGAAAGTGAGCAGAAGCTCTTGAAGTTTTAAGCTTACAGAATTTTGATTTGAGAGTTTAATCGACTGTGCAGTTGCAATTACAGTGGAAATGGAAAGTGAAGTTCTTAAATGGAAGTAGCTTCAAGTTTTAGGCTTCGTTTGCGACGGTTTTCTTACTGATTCTTTAAGCAACTTTTTAGTACAAAAAATTTAATTTTTGTACTAAAAAACTGTTTTAAGAAGCAATAAAAAAATCGTCCCAAACGAAGTCTTAGAGGTAGAATGAATACTTCATTTTGTTTATAAATGATTTTCCAAGAGATGATTTTAGAAATGAAAACAAGTTATTTGGAATGAAGAAAATGGATTTCAAATTTGGCTTTGTGAAGAAATAGCTAGAAGTTTTTTTGGAATGTTGTGGAAATATCTTTTGGTTTTATATTCAAATACACTTAAATTGAACACTTTTAGGTATCAATGTAGCTATTGAAAAGAGCTTACAGGACTTAACAAATATGACTGACCTGGGTTATAATCGGCACGGGGGGAGGCTGTCTAGTTTGATGTCAAATGCGGGACTACGGCTGCTCGATTGATGAAGAGTAGCTGGTTGCAAATGTTGTTTGAGGTGCGAGCTAGCACATGGGAGAAAGAGGCTAGCCCAAGAGACGGCGTGAGCCTGGAGACAGGCGTGGGATCAGTTCAGGAGCTAGGGCACAGGAGGGGGGGATGCGAGCCTGGAGACGGACGTGGGATCAATTTGGAGCAAGGCATGGGAGGGGAGGGGAGGGGAGGGGAGGGGAGGGAGATTAATTAACGCAATAGGTTAGTAATTGAGGAACACGGATATTATTACAAATCGTGGTTTATACCGCTTCTAAAAATATTTTTTAGCAGCGGTTATAAAAATGCTGCTAAAAATATCATTTTTTAGTAGTGTGGGTATGTTTTGGATTGGATTTGGCATGGTCAAACTACAAATTGTTATTGTTTGGGTCGAGCTCGGGCCGAGTTTTCACATAATGTTCATCCTTGACTTGTTTAAATTCTTTGATAATCAAATTTGATTTGTACTCTGTCAAAATTAATCGAAAAAGTAGTTGTACTAAAGAATAAATAAGTTAAATTTTTGAATAAGAACTTGACTTTTTGTATTAACAAATATTTTATATGTTTAAATGAACAAGCAATTCAATAAATAAATTTAGTATTAATGTCTAAGTACTTACCTACAATTAAATAAGATAATAAATAAGTCATAGATAAACTTTCTTATAATCATATAATATAAGTAACTATCATCAAAGTTTTCCACTAAAATAAAAAAGGTCAAATTATAAAAAGGATCTTATTTTATATGGAAATACGCATAAGAATCATATTTGCTAATTAATTTAAAAAGGACGAAATCGGATTAAGAAAATCCGGAAACCAGATTTTCATCCTCGATTTCTTCCAATTATTCCCCTTTCACTATGCATCAGTGAATTCTGCGCGTCATTTCCTCCTCCGATTCCATGCCCACCATAATTATTTGCTCCCATTCCGCGCCCGTGATCCGTCAAATACGCATGTCCGTGATAAATTAATCTAATTTATGCCATGATTTGGGTTCCCTGCCCTCTATATGTTTGACGAATGCAGGATGTTATAGGTGTTAGAAGAATTCAGTCGAGAGAAAATTTTTTGAAGAATCATCTACAAATTTTCAAGGTAACTTTATTTAGCTGAAATATTTTATTTAATTTAATGTTATATTTCTCGATTATGTACATTAGATATTAATTGTAAATTTGAGGCATATGTAAAAATATAATCAAATGATATTTAGATTTTGAGATTGCTTTTATTTTTTAGAAATTTTGTGGATGTTTAGTATATAGCTGAGATCTGCTAATTTTGAGATTGCTTGTATTTTTAGAAATATTTGTTCATAATATGGGTGAGATTTGAGCAATAGGCCGGAGCTGACCTTAATTTATAGGGAGGACAAACTTATACAAAACATTGTAGTGTAAATTTAATTTCTTTTAAGAACATCTGTAATGATTAATTGTAGTGTAAATTTATTGTGGAAAAAAATTATGAAATTATTTTTTAAATGAATTTTAATTTTTAATGCTAATTTTAATACCGTTAAATAACAATTTAAACTTTTAAAAAATTGAAATAATTTAAATTTAAAAAAAATTATAAAAGGAAACCGGAACTTTAAATTCCGGTTTCTATTGAAACCGGAATTTATTAGAAACCGGAACATTTAAATCCGGTTTTTATATAAACCGGATTTTAATGTTCCGATTTCTTTAGAAACTGGAATTTAATTATCGAGTTTCGACTGAACCGAAATAATATTTTCCGGTTATGTATACGTTACTTGATACTCCAAATTTGCTCCTTTTTAAATTATTCTGATACCGCCTTTCTACCGCTTTATTTGACCTAAAATGTGATCTTTTTATAATTTAGCCAATAAAAAATAATAATAAAGCAATTGCATTATATTTATATAAACCTTTATATTAATTTTATCTAGTTGGCAAAAATTTCTTCTTGATAGTAAGTTGAGAGAGCAAGCATGAAAGATGTTAAGGATAATTTAAGTTTATTATGGAAGCAAAGAATTAATTAGGGTTTTATACAATAATCAAAAAGCATTTCAACATGTTTGGCTATAAGATTTAATTGAGATTTAGGATAAATCATGCAACGCAATTTTTTTATTCTACAATATAAGGAATCTATATCATGATCACAATTAGGTGTAGAAGCATTGCATAATAAATCATTTAATAGAGTAGAAATCTAATCTCCAAGATTTTTATTCATAACAATCTTTTCTTAAATAAGCAATATTTTCCTTCTTTTCTAATTTATTTTCATTAATGGAGCCGGATAATTCTTCATAAGAAATATCATTTAATATCATTTACCACATCGTTCTTGGAGTCTAAGGCTTCGTTTGGGACAGCTTTTGGCCACTATTTTTTCACTGCTTTTACGAAATCTTTGCATTCGAAAGCTGCTTAAGAAAGCAGTAAGAAAACTATCACAAACGAAACCTATGCGGTTACGTATGACGGTAGAAAGGATTTTAACTTCATCCCATGATAATGCTAAATGAAAATAAGAAATGATTTAGGTGTTTAAATCATTTAATTCACTTTCATTAAGACTAGACATCAGACATGTTAACATAATATACCATAATCTCAAAAATTTATTCTGTCAAATATTAAAATTTAGGTTAGCAAATAATATAAGAAATTCATAGAATTTCTATTAAAATAAATCACTAAAAGTATCACAAGAATCTTTGACTCTTAGATTATCAAATCTTATAAGGAAATTATTAGGAATTGGTATTAAACAGAAATGAGACTCACAGAGATTGTTAAGCTCTGATATCAATTAATGGATAAAGGTGCACCTCCTATTTTTTTTCAAATTCCAAAAACTATATACACAAGTATGAGTTTAAGGATCTGTTTGGGACGGCGGCAGTTTTTTATAAATATGATTGTAAAGTTATTGTAGAGAAAGTAACTTTGTTGAAAGCTGATGTAAAAAAGTAATTTCCTAGCATAAAATTTTGTTAAAATCAGCGATAAATCATCACAATGCGTATAAGCTTATACAAAGAGTTTTCGAGTATTTTTCATAATATAATTTATTACAGTAAGGAATATTATGTGATGTAAGCTTGCAACCAATCAATTAAATCTTATAAGTGACACCACACAAGCCTTATTAAAATGTAATCCAAATGATTAAGTTATGCAAGTGAGTATATGTCAAATTGTCAACTGAGCACAATATAAAGAATTTTTCATGTTTCATTTGGGATAACTTTTTAACTGCTTTCTAAAACAGTTTTTTAGTACAAAAATTTTTAATTCAAAAAAATTTGTACTTAAAAGCTACTTTAGGAAGCAGTAAAAAAGCTGTCCCAAACAAAACCGCAATTTCACATTACTTCTACGAGAGTCCAAACACATTGTATGGTGATGACAAATGAGCATGCTACAAGTAAGAGCAATAGTAAATTGAGCCTAATAGATTACATTTACTATACATAGTAGCACAAGAGATCATATGAATTAGATAATCAACCAGCCTCAATACACTTCCAATCAATTTATTAAATAAAGCAAAGTGCAAGAAAATAAATTTATGTTATAGAGCAATTGAGATACAAAGAAAAATATTTAGATGATTTGGCCACCAAACCAACCTAAAATATGAATAAGCCCTCCACCGACAAAATTCTCACTGATCCAGACTTTCCACCACAAATCCAACTTCTACTCGCCTCTAGTTGGTGGAGAATACTTGCGTCTTAAGTGCAACTTAGGTCAACATTTGGGATAGCTTTATTACTACTTTATAAAGCTAATTATATAGAGAAATTAACTTTTTAAAGTTGTTGTAGAAAATAACTTTTTCGTACAATTTTTTTTAAATTGTGAAAAAATAGAAACCAAATAGAAATTATGGCTACGATCTAAAAAACAAAGCAGTAAGAAAGCTGTCTCAAACAAAGTCTTAGGCTTCATTTGGGACAGTAAGAAAGCTGTCTCAAACGAAATCTTAAGCTTCATTTAGAACAGCTGTCTTACTACTTTCTACAGCAGCTTTCTAATACAACGAAAACGTAACAGTCAAAAGCTATCACGAAGAAAACCTTAGTCATCTAATCTCTATGGGCTAGGCTACCAACTCGCTAAATACCAGAGAAATTTACCTAGTCAAATTTCTCTGGAAATGTGACATAATGGCTATCATCTAAATTTATAAATCAATATTTATAAATAAAATAGAAAGGTGTACAATAAAAACTACTCTTTCATAAAGCCTAGATATTGAATTAAAAATGATGTTATCAAAATAAACTTCTTATGGGCTTGCTTGTGATTGATAAATACACCAACAAATGCAATTTCACACATGTTTTAAGTAATAGCATTTTTTTCCTCTAAAGCATGTAATTTATATTTCACATGAAAAGAAAAATAACAAAATAATAAGAGCAATTGAAGTAAATTAATTAAGAAATTTATCATAATGGATAAAATATTTAGAACTAATTAAATATTCCAAAATATTAAATGCTTGATTAAGAAATATTATTGATATTCAAATTAGGCTTAAAATCCTAATTAGTTGATTGATATAAAGCAATTAGCATACAAAACCTAATTAAGGAAATTTAAGATATATAATGCAAAAGTTAGAATAAATTAAACTTGTTACCAAACAAATGTGATCAATATCATAATTAATTGTCACTAAGTATATAATAAGAAATAATATATTAATTAAAAATTTATCATATAGTAGAAAATTATTATTAAATAAAATAAAAAATGCCCCCAAATAAAATCATTGAGGCCTTGAATCTTCACCTGAGTCTTCATTCTTGAACACATTTAGCTCTCCTCCAAATGACTAATCCTCCAAGTTGGCCTAGTGAATAACCTCTTCATCTTCTTGTTTACATGAAATAAATTAATATGTATACGCAAACACTTAGGGTCCTTTTGGGATGGTTGTAAATTTTTGTAAATGGGGCAATAAAGATATTGTGGGAAAAGCAACTTTCTTAAAAGTTTTTTTTTTTTTTTTTTTTTGGAACAGGCCAGGGTATCTACCCGCTGTCACTCCAAAGGGAGCGCTTGGCGGCGTAATTAATCCCTCGGCGGAAACTAGCGAGGCCACCCACTCGCATCGGTCTCACACTTGTTTTGCCCAACTAAAGAGGCGAGGCCGTAGTAGAGGGTATTCGAACCCGGGATGGGGGGTTCCCAACCGTGCTCTCCCACCAACCACCCTAAAAGTTGATGTAAAAAGTAGCTTCTAAGCACAAAAATTTTTAAAAACAGCCAAAAATAGTAGGCAAACATAACTGCAATTGCGGTCTAAAAAACAAAATAGTAAGAAAGCTATCACAAATAAAGCTTTAAGCAAATCACAAGATTTATTATCATCTAATCAATGGTGAGAAATATTAGTCACATTAGCTCATGAATTCAACAAAATACAAGAAAATAGCATAGGATCACATGAATTATATAAATCCAATGTCAAAATGTGATAGTGATTCATGAGAAAAACTAAGCACTGAATGAAGAAAATTTATCCTAAAACAGTCAAAAGCATATTCTTCATTCAAGCATGAAATCACATGTGAGAAAGCAAAATCATTTCTTGCTATGTTAGGGAAAAGGCAACCTACCAAGATATGAGTGGGAACTTTCAAATTCAACATGAAGACCTCTTAATCACCTTACTCTTCTGCCAAACTTTCTCCCTCTCACTATCCCTCAAATGATTATAAAGGTGATAAATTCAGCCCAAATAGCTTCCTAAGCCAAGCCACCAAAGACCTTTTAGAAATATAAAAAGGCAAAAAAAAAAGTTGCATATGCCTCTCACTCTTCTTTTTTTTATACATTGATCATAAAATTACAAAAAAATTTCTATAATATAGTACATGAAGAACTTACAACAATATGAAAAAGTTAGCTTTCAAAATGGACATTAAGGCTTCATTTGGGACAGCTTATTACTACTTTTTAAAGCAGCTTTCTAGTAAAAATTAAAATTTAGTCTTGGATGTAATTAATATGATGTAATCAAATGACTCATATTGAATTTGGTGGGAAGGACATTAGTCACTCGGCTGTTCCTACGCTCTTAATTAGGAAGTTTGTATAACACCTTCTTGAGTACTCTTATTCTTATTAGAGGATTATTCATACAAATTTTGATGACATTGATGGCCCTGTCAGTGTTAACTTGTGCTTTTACTCAATGAATAAAATCAACATAGAAGCAAACAACTTCTCATATCAATGAGTAGTAAAAAGCTTTAGGATGAAAACCTCCACAAAAAAAAAAAGAAGACACCTTATAGTAAATCCCAGAAAGATGTGCGGAACCCTTAATTATCTAGTAATTATTGCATGCCAGAATGTTTGCAATGATAAAGAGAAAGCTTGATATCTTTGCTTTGTATAAAAAAATAGTGCACACACAAATAAAAGAAAAGTTTAATCGGTGACGTAAGAGTTTTCTATGTTAAATTTTGGGGGGGAAAAATCATGGGGTCTTACTCAATTCAAATGATCCACTAAACAATGAAGATTATAAAAATTCATCCTTCGCGCAATTGGAGAACATTGGATTACAAAATTGGGAACATTGGCTTGGCCTCCTCTTGTTTTATTGGTGATTATTGGAGAAATTGTAAAAGGTAATGACAATCAATCAATAATGATCGGGTGATGACGATCGAGCAATGACAGTCGGGAGAGCATTCTGGCAACAAAGGTTGGGTGATGGCAATCAGTTGATGATGGGTAGGCAATATTAGTTGGGCGATTGTGATTAAGTGATGATGTCAGGCAACAATTATTGGTTGTGATAATAGACACACGTTGAATGTTGGGTGAAGCTCTATTATTCATAATTGAGTGACCTTGTACTTGTTAAATTCCTCTCATCAATGTGCTTATATTTATAAATTTTGATCCTCCAATTAATATTATTAAGTTTCCAACAAAACTTTAAATATTTGATTTGGGCTCATTTTGAGTTGAATCAGAACAAGTGTGGGGTCATTAGGTCTGTCTCATCGACATTCAGTTCAACCAAAGTCTGCTAAAATCAGAGTTTAGATGATCCAAATTTTAATTTAAAATTTCTCATTTAAATATTGCATCGAGATTCATTCTAAATTAAGTGAACTTTCTAATGATGTACAAGAAGAAGATGTTTCAACATTCGACTAAGGGTCAAATGCTTAATCACATGAGCCTACTTAACAACTACTTTTAGTAGAAGTTAGGCAATGTGTGGTACTTCAAAGGCAATGTGTAATTTACCTCTTAAAGACACGCTTTGCTATCAATTAAACTAATAAACAATAGATCATATTAATGGGTTCAGCTCTCCTAACACTCTTATAGATAGGCCAAAACTCTACCCAGAATATGATCTGGAGAGCCTCGCTTTTCAAACTATTTCCTGTAACAGTGTGTGAAATAATAAGAAATAGAGAGAAAAAGAGCTCATGTGTCAACCAAGGACTTAATTAAGCAGGTCTGGTGTGGTAGTTGTCATAAAGAGTCAAGATAGAAGAGCTCTACAACCACACTAAACCTTACACCTAATCCCCTTATCATATGCTCTCAACTACACATTAATTAATTGACCAAGTAACTGTGTTCCATACAAAACTACATACAGGAGAGATTTCAAATTCTTCACTGTGCTATAGAAATTTAACACTTTTGAACTCCAATTAATCATAATGTGATTTACCTTCATCCATTTATCTCAACAAAAGGCTATTTTGTGCTCACATTCCTTATCTTGCAGGTAAATTTGTTCAAGATATTCTGATCCAGATCCTATCAAAGTGTACTCTAATGTTAATGCATCACTACAGAAAAATCGTCCATTACCGACGGATTTTTCCGGCGGAAAGGGCAATTTTACGGCAGCAATTAGGTTTTATGGCGGTTTCCCACGGGATTTTTTACCGCCGGTGAAAACCGCGTAGGAAATGAAATTGGCGGTTTATTTCAGGCGGCAATCTTTACCAGCAGCTTTCCGACAAATCTAGTCACTGGAATTTACCAGTGTGTATAACGCAAGAGAACTGCTGGAAATCTCCAGCGGCATTTACCACCACCTTTTCCGGCAGTCAGACCCGGGGGGAAAACCGCCGGTAATTACCGGCGATTTCTCTTGTATTTTGGCAGCATAAAATATCGTCCCATATCGACGTTTTTTAGAATTCCAAGAACATGAAATCTTCCATTGGATGAAGGTAGCTTCCAAATATAGTAAACCTTTTTTATTATAGAGACTCAAAAAAATTCTCTAGAGCTTGAAAAAAAGCTTCCATGATATAAAAAGTTGGTGATTGTTGTACACCAAACTGGGCAACTAAAACCTATGAAAATAACAACCATAACTATCTCACTACCTTTATTTCAACAGCCAAATGCCTCAAGATACAATCTTCTCCACGTTACTTCAGAATAAGAGAGTTTCTATGTTTCTTTTTCCTTAAACTTCTTCTCTTTCTACTGAAAATGATTAGTTTTTCAGTGTAATTGGTTGGCATTTCGCTATCAGCTTCAAACTACTTATAACTACTGAGCTCTTCACTATAAATTTAAGCTGCTTCTATGCAGAGATAGAGTGTTAACTTCTAACAGAAGAGCATTAGAAGGACTTTTGAAGTTCTTTTATTAGTACAATGGATCTTTATCTCTCTCCCAAGCACTTGCTTGTCATTTCTCTGCTCTCATTAGCAACCTTCTGCTGCAAAGGTCTGTTGGTTTTGCTAAGTCATAAAAGTAATCTTCTTCTGCAACTTTTTTGAGCCTCGTCTTGCTTCTTTTGGATAGAAAACTGATTTTGTGTTTGATAATGAGTTTTCATCTCAGTTAGTCTGGTTGATATATGAGAGCTTTAATGGGAATTTTTGGAGGGCTTAATTACTTAAACTTGGATTAGTTACTTAACGTTTTTTTCTTAAGAAGCTTGTGATATTTGTAATGATGCAGCTCAACAGGCAGATTCAGTCCAGATTGTTGCCAGAGCTGCACTTTGCTTCGATAATCAGACGGTTAGTAACATAATTCTCTCTCTCTCTCTCTCTCTCACTCATAAATATGTACTATTGTACATAAACAAATTATAAAAAAAAAATTAGAGACTAAGCACATTGAAATTGAAATTCAAACCAACTCAAAATCTAATCAAATAAGACCAGCAAGAACAAATTTCAAACAAACAATTAAGTATCTAAGCTGATTTATAAGAGGGATTAAATCAATTAGAAAATTTGAAATATGATCATTAGCATATCTCTGTATATAAAGAATCTAAGAAACTAGGGGGGTCCCACCAAACACATAATTTAAAATGGAACTGATTTCAAAAAATTCGGCTTCAGGTTGACCTGATTAATTTTAAGTCAGATTTGTTTGACTCAAAAACCTAGAACTGACTAAAAATTGATAAGATTATCATTCGAATTCAAGTTAAACCAATCGTATTTAGATTAAACATGTTGTATTATAATTAAATAAGCATGTTGATTCAAAAAATTGCATAATTCATATAATAAAAAGGTTAAACATGTCGGATTCAGATTTAGGACGGTTCTCGGCTAAAATATTTTCACCCAGTAAACAAATATGTTAGATTTGGATCAAGCATATTCGGGTCGGGCTAACATCAAATTAAATTGAAACACCCTCCGCCGACGTGAATTAACACCCCCATCTAAATGGTGAAAACTAAATAAATTAATCATAAGGAAAAAAAAAAGTATCAAGCCAAATTTTAAACATGTTAGACTCAAAATTTCGACAATTGACTAAGGGTGTCAATAATGACCTGACCCGTTGACTTGTTTAATAAACGGATTGGGTTTGGTTGGATTTTCCAACCCATTTATTAAAGGAATCGAGTTCAAGTTGACCCGCAAATTGATTTTTGCCCCGAAAATAACCTTTTTTTTTTCTCCTTTTTTTTACATGTGGGTAAATCTTCTTCTTTTTTTCCAAATATCATATATTTAATAATTAACAAATTATACAAAAAATAAAACTAAGACTGTTTTAACGAGTCGCGTTCAAGTCATTCGGGTTATTAGCGTTTCGGGTTGATGTTCAGACCCGTTTATTAAATGGTCAGATTCGACTTGACTAAATTCAAGTCGGATCCGAATCCGACCCATTAATCCATTCTGACACCCCTACATCTAACATTTTATCACATTTAAATGTCATAACAATACAAATAACATATCTGATATACATTCACCAAAATAACTTCACTGCAGGTGACAAATGGTTGTATGAGATGGATGAGGCGCATCTCCAATAGAACTGTAACAACAAATCGTTTCTGCAACACCCCCTGCTATGGCCAAATGATGCTGGTGCTTAACTGTGTGGATGGAATATTAACCAATTTCCAGTTCTACAGTCCAGGACTGATGCAGGGAGTTCAATCTATTTTCCAGATGTCTTGTGGAGGAAGAACTAGCAATAATATTAACACCAGTAAGTAAGATATATATATATATATATTTCTAATTTCTACATATATAAGGTTAGGTTTCATTTGGAACAGCTTTTTAATTGCGTTTAAAAGCAGCTTTTTAGTTCAAAAACTTCGAGTTTAAGAAATTTTTGTACTGAAAAATTGCTTTAGAAAGCAATAATAAAACTGTTCCAAATGAAGCCAAATAATAGTAGCGGTTTAAACTGCTCCTAATAGCGAGAATCTTAACTGCACTAATTTCAATATTAATTTATTAATTCATGTCTGGCCTCATGCCGTAGCCCAAATTTTTGACGCCATTGTTAGGTCCTACAAGAGCTCGAGCGCTCAGTCCTGCTGCTTTGCTGATGGCCAATGAGAAGCCGCCCCATAGTTTTAGGTTTCGTTTGGGACGATTTTATTAATACTTCTTAAAGCAGTTTTTTAGTTAAAAAATTTTAATTTTTGCATAGATGGCTTGGTCATATAAAACGGTGGCCTTCCGATGACCCAGTTAAGAAAATAGATGTATTAGATTTGATTTATTTTAAGAAAAGTAGACATAGACCTAAAAAGACTTGGCTAGAAAATATTAAAAATGACATTTCTTTATTAGATTTAGATGAGAATTTGACTTTTAACAGGGAACAATGAAGAAAAAGGATTCATATAACCAACCTCACATAGTGAGATAAAGACTTGTTATATTAAAATAATGTTTTAAGTAAGAAAGCCATCTCAAACAAAGCCTAAGTCACCATAATATATATATATATATATATATATTTATTTTTTATTTTTTATTTATTTAAATTGGAATATATTTAAATGAGTTTTGTTATACTACAAAAAAGGTAAAAATATTAAGGGGGTTCACTAATCACTTGCTTAAGCGGATTAATTAAAATGAGGAGAGTGTCATGTGATTTTGCTTGGTTAAAAGATAATGTTGTTTGAAACTAAATATAGGGTTTTTGGTGGAGTTTGGTATTTCTCTATTAAAAAAATAATTATCATATTATAATATCAATGGTTTTTTTTAAATTGGATATGATATATAATGATTTTTAATTTTGAAATGATTTCTTGAATAAATATTTAATTATCACATCTTGATTTTCATTATTTTGAATATAATTCAATATGTTTAATTTAATTTACTAATCTTTTAACTCAAATAATAACATATTTTATTTTTATAAATTTTATTAGAATAATTAAACGTTAATCAGTCAAATTTTATAATAACAAAGCCCTTAATTATATAGTTTTATTAATTTTTCCAAAGTTTGATTAGCCCTTAATTATTCTATTAAATACTAATTACCCTAATTCAATATTGTCCATCTTGAGCTGGAGTTAACATTCAAGTAAATGTAAATTTCATAGAGTATAATTTTAAAAGTTCTTACTAGAAAAGTATTATACTCTGATAAAAAAGATTATTAACATCCTAATCATTAGCTAATTACTATCACTTGAGTTAATTAGCAGTTACAAAGTACTTAACTCACTTAGATTACGCAATCCCCATTTGCATAATTAAGAAATAATTAACAAAAATAAACTCCCTAATTATCTCAATTAATTTTAACAAATTTGCCCGACTAATCTAAATTTCCCCATAAATATAACTCTAATCCTCTTACTTGCAACCAAGGATGTAAACAAGTTGAGTCGAGCTCAAGCTCGGCTCGCTAGCCAACTGGCGAGTCCAAACTCGAGACAGCCTCCCAGGGTGAGCTCGAGCTCGACTTGTTGCAATGAAAGCAGCCTCGCAAGCCAGCTCGTGAAATTGCAACACGAGGCAGGATAGCATCCATGCGTTATGCAAGTTGCAACCAAACAAATTTCAAAATTTATTAGACTTAGGCTTCGTTTGGGACGGCTTTCTTGCTGCTTCTTAAAGTAGCTTTTTAATAAAAAAATAAAAATTTTATACTAAAAAGTTTCTTGAAGAAGTAATAAGAAAGCCGTCCCAAATGAAACCATAAAGTTGAAAACTTTACTAAAGCCAGATTTATTGATAGGTACATCTGGAAACATGGTTGCTGAGACAAAAGAAGCTAAAGCCGATCAGATATTTAAGCCATAGTACCTGAGTTATTTGCTGTTGTAGCTGCTCTAATTCTTTATACTTCACCAGGGGACCTCTGCCCTTACAGAAATTCTGGGTTTTGTCATATAACTGGAGAGATCTGAGCTAATTCTCTCTATATGTAATTTCTGTAATAGAACTATTTTATATAAGAATCTTACTTATTTATTTTTTGAAATCTCTCATTGTTGCTTGTTGAATTTGGGTATTGGGCATGGCTTGGATTAGCCATATAATGTAATGGCTACCATTTATTATATAAAAACAGTTAATTATCTGCCACTTTTGGAGTTTATAATGGCATAACCATTGATCAGTTGTGTACATTATTTAAAAATTGGTGATCTACAGATGTTTTTTTAGTGGAGAATATTTCAGTTTACTTGTTTGAATGATGAACATGGAAAAATGAAGAAGATGGGTTCAGAGTGGTGATTTCCTTCTCTGATGTGTTGTATGGATTCCAGATTGAATCCTGCAAAGACTATTTGTGAATCTCCTTATCCAACATTAGCAGTTCAAGAGAATGAACATATTACATATGTGAAGCAGGGTGAGGGTGATTGCAATGTATTTTAGATGAAAAATTGTTTTATGTCAGGAATACTGGTTCACTGGGAGTTCACAAAATATGTGACTCAATTAGGGGTGTAAATGAGTTGAGTTGAGCTCGAGTTATGTCAAACTTGAGCTTGGCTCATTGGCCAAATCTTGAGCTTGAAAGCGAGCTCCGCTCTCATGATATGACAGCACAGGACAATGCCAATTTGTTAAATGGGAGAAGAAAAAGAAGGCCGTTTTTTTTTTTTTTTTTGAGGGGTTGGAGTAGCTCCAGTGGAATATAAGATTAGAGAGAGTCGCCTTAGATGGTTTGGTCACATAAAACGGCGGCCTCTCGATGACCCGGTTAGGAAAGTAGAGGTCTTAGATTTATCTTATGTTAAGAAAGATAGAGATAAACCTAAAAAGACTTGGTTAGAAAATATTAGAAATAATCTTTCTTTATTAGATTTAAACGAGAATTTGACTTTTAACAGGACACAATGGAGAAAAAGGATTCATGTAACCGACCCCACATAGTAGGACAAAGGTTTGATGTTGTTATTGTTGTTGTTGAGAGGGCCAAGACCGATCGCAGCTTGTTTTCTCTTGAAAATAGCACAGTATAGCCTTTTCTTTTTTTATTAATAGAAGGAACAGCTTTTTGTTCTTGAGATTTGCCAGTTTAACCTCTCACAGCTGAACCCCTTAGGCAAATATAGAACAAGAATCTGGTCGCCAGCGGCTGTTTTCTAACCAATTTCTAACTAGCCCTTGCACAATCTTAAATTACTCAACAAACCCTGCCTCACAAATCCAACCTATTACAGTACTTTCGCTTGTGCAGATATATCCCTCCTCAGATTTAAAGTCTCATTCAAGTCGTCCTAATTCAGCCCAAGTATCTTCAAAAAATAAAGTTTTTCTTTTCTTTTCTTTTTTTTTTGGGAACGGGAGTATCTACCCGCTGCCACTCTCAAGGAAGCGCTTGGCAACGTAACTAATCCCTCGGTGGAACCTAACGAGGCCACCCGCCAGCATCGGGTCCACACTTGTTGTGCCCCACTGAAGAGGCGAGGCCTTAATAGAGGGTATTCAGACCCGGGATGGGGGGGTTTCCAACCGTGCACACCCACCAACCACCCTAAACCTCGATGGGTCAAAAAACAAATTTCGAGTAAGCATACAATTAGTATTTGAACGATGGAAACTGAGCCGCTGAAAGAATAAAGTTGTCACGTTATCCTGGGATAACACAATGTATAAAGATGGGTTTAAAATCCATCAGATTTAGTTTAAGATTAATGTAATATGTTTTTTTCTATACAACATTAATCTTGAAGTAAATCCAATAATTTTTTCAGTCATGATCAGCATACCATGATGATTTTTTCTTTCAAGGCAAAATAAAGGAGTAATTGCATAGATGAGATCATGCGTTTGAACATGTCATAATAATAAGAATGAAATAAATGTTTAGCCCTAAAATGTATTTCAAGCAGTTTTTAAGGCAGACTGCAGACTTCTATATGTTTCATGCCATACCTAAACATTATCATTATGTAGTAAATTCTGATGAGAAAATGTGCAAAGATGTGAGAATATCCAAGAACAAGAGACTTCTGTTGTAGGCCTAATCCTTACACGGTTCATAGATCCCTCATCCTCACAAGCTTCTTATAGAAAATCCGGTCATCTCTAGCAGAACTGCTTTCATACAGGGCACTCTGTACCAACTCCTGTAGTTCAACAGAAAATTAATGAAATTATAGGCAAAAAATTAGCCCGGTTAAACTAATTTCTAAAGAAAGTGAGTAGGATATGGAGGCAATAATCTAACCTTGATGTCTCTGTGAGAAAGAAACTTGCCAAGGTCATGAAGTAAGCATCTCAAATCATCCATCTGCAAACAGGTCCAGTATTAAAAAGCCAAGTAAAAATATATTAAATAATAAACTAAGAAAGATTGAGATATAGTACCTTGATGTAACCAACTTTGTTATAATCAAAGAATCTGAAAGCCTGTTTCAAACAATAATAATAATAATAAATAAAAATAAAAACTAGCAACACAATATAAAATGCAAATCCTGTATCCAGGAATAAACAAGCAGGACAAAAATTTTACCTGTAGAAGTTCCTTGTCAACAACCTCATCCACCAAATCAGACTTTTCGGATGAGGGCTTTTTATCATCCTTGCTCCCACTGCTGCTTTGTTCTTCCTTGGTTTCAGTTTCTTTGGCGTTCTTTCGGCTGGAATCTTCCTTGCTTTGGTCATCCTTAGTTGGAACCTCAGATTTTGATTTGTTGTCAACTTCTTCAATTAAAACCTCATCCACCTTCAAGAAATTTTGAAAATCTTGTCATTTCCAAAGATTGATTAGCTTTCACTGAGATGCGGACTCATAATCTCATACATTCTTGTAAACCAATGCAGATGACCAATAAAAAGATCAAATTAGCATTTCTAGGACTGAAAATGGATGGTGTGAACCAGATTCAGTTAAAACCTAATACAGTTTATATCCCGCATAATTTTTTAGTTTTATATAGGAAATAGGAAATATACCAGGACTAGTGCATCACTGGTCCTCATATAACGGCTCACAGTCTGAACCTTATCTATCATGCATAAAAATACCCAACCTCAAGCCCCAGGGTAGATGCTCCCCAACATAGTCTATTTCTATTGGTCTCATACTATTATTCCCTACAAGAATCCAGTGTTGGCAGCTAAATGACTTCCTTATTCCCACGGCTGGCCTAAAGGCATCCCCCCTCATTCATCTGTATAAATATTCAGTTTAATATATGAAATATATCAGGAATCGTACACATTACTATCATATAGCTACAAGTCCAACGATTATCTATTATACATGCAAATACCCAACATCAAGCCCTAGAAGACACCCTATTTTCATTTTCTATTCCTATCCATCTAATTTAGTAAAGCATTGCAAGTTAAACTCTCTGTCCCCCCGCAGTTGGCACTGCCAACACAAGTAATCCCAGTTAACCCCACCTTTTCAGCATAAAATCATTTGCCAAAATAACACCACTATTGGGTAAACCAATGCAAGTGATGCCCACTCCACATAGCGACCTCTTAACTATCTTTTCCCTTTAATTTGCTAAGGCCAATGCCCCTGCTATTGGCTCCCTCTCTCTCTCACCTAAACATCTTATCGCAAACACCTTTTAGGCATGATTTGATTTAGGGAGGGGTTGTATAGTAATTGGGATCATATTTGTATGTTTTAAATAGATGAGATTGTTTAGGATTAGAAATATCTGGATATTTGCTGAATTTTCAAGAGTTCCTAGGATTTGCTTGGGCTCTAGACGCCGGCTAGAGATTCGGAGGGACGGATCCTACTCCTCCTCTTCAATTGAGGATCTATTATATCTTGTGCGTTTTCTTTCATCTTTTATCAATAAAAATGTTTATTTTTGGTTATTTCTTCCAAATTCTTCTCTAATCTTTTTTGCAACAAATTCAAAATCAGCAAGAAAAATTCTTGTGCCTACAAGTGTATCAATCAAATTGATATCAAAGCCGTGCCCGGGGCTGTTTGGGCTAATTCCTACAGCAGTTTTTCTCCTACAAACGGTTGTTTTTGCTGCTTTTGGGGTGGAAATCAGGATTTTTTAGTCTAACAAAGATCCAAGGACATGTGACAGGAAGAAAGGTGGAAGTATTGGAATGGAATATCGAACAAATGAAATCTGAAATTTCATATCTCCAAACTCAAGTTTCAGATTAAAAAAGTGAAATCTCAGTCGTCCATGACAAGATCAACTTGAAATTTTCCATCATAGAGGAGATGTTGAAGAAATTGCTCGAGGGCCAAACCAAAACATCGCCATCAGAGGGGAGGGAAGCCGTCGCCAGCTAAGGAAGTGGGGAAAATCCTAAGCCAATCATACAAAGGGAAGATCAAGAGGTGGAGATTTTGGAGGAAGCAGAAAAAAAATGCCTCCCCTAGGGCCTATTCCTAGGGAGGAATTGGGTAGAGGGTATGTGGAGAGGCGTGAGGGGGTGGGCATGAGTGGAGGGGTGTTGAATTTGAAAGGAGTGGGGCTGAATTTGAAAGGCGAGGGCTTGATTATGATCGAAGAGGGGTCGAATTTAAAAGGAGATGGGCTGAATTTGAAAGGCGAGGACTTGCTTATGACCGAAGAGATGTTTAATTTGAAAGGAGAGGGGTTGAATATGATCGAATGGGTGATGAGTTTGAAAGGAGAATGTGGGCTTGTGATGAAAGGTTTGGGCGCGAGAGGAGAAGGGATGATTAGCACAATTGGGGGAACTACCCCCTTGGGGAATGGGAAACTTTGGAGGAAGCAGGGATGATGGAGGAGATCTGAGGGTGAGGAAATTGAAGATGCCTATTTTTGAGGGAGATAATGCACATGGGTGGATCTACAGGATTGAGAGATACTTTACCATCATTAGGTTGATAAATAAGAAGAGATTGACAGCAACCCAGATGTGCTTGGAGGGGAAAGCATTGGGATGGTACCAATGGAGGGATACAAGGAGACCCATACAGACTTGGAGGGAGTTTAAGGGCTACTTATTAGAACATTTTCTAACCAGCCGAGGAGGAGACTTCTATGTGCAGTTCTTTGCCCTGACGCAAGAGGGGACAATGGTGGAATACCGTGAGCAGTTTGAGCACCTAGCTAGCAAACTGGACTGAATCTTGGAGACTATACTGGAGGGGAACTTTATGAAAATGCTCAAACCAGAGATTTGAGCAACAATTAGAGTAATGATGCCTCGTGATTTGGGAGAGGCTATGGAGCTAGCTAAGTTAGTGGAGGATCCAAAGCACCTGGAGAGGGACGAGAAGCAGCAGCAGCTCCAAAGGCTCGTGCAGGGTGACCACCACCTTTTTGGCACCCAAGGAGCTGACATCAGGTACTCTTCGAGAGACCCCAAAGGAGAAGACTTTAGGTCAAAAACCTGGAGACAGCTTCAAGAAGCTCACAAAAACGAAGTTACAAAAGAAGAGGGCGAAGGGGCTCTATTTCAGATGTGAGGAGAGGTATACACCGGGGCACAAATGTAAGGACCGAACACTTCGGGTTCTCACCATTTGTGATAATGAGGTAGTTGAGGAAGGAGACGTCTTTCCACCTTGCAGACAAGGTGGGTCTTTGGAAGCGGGTAGTGTTAGACCGAAACCGGCCCAAGGAGAGTCTGCTGAACCAGCCCCAGGGCTAGTTTACTCTAGACGGCCAAGCTAGTCGGTGGCCCCTTGTGGGGCCCATTGCTTGAAGAGGAAGGCCTATTTTAGGCATGATTTGATTTAGGGAGTGGTTATTTAGTAATTGGGGTCATATTTGTATGTTTTAAATAGATGAGATTGTTTAGGGTTAGGATTATCAGAATATTTGCTGAATTTTTTAGAGTTCTTAGGGTTTGCTTGGGCTCTCGCCGCCGGTTAGAGATTGGGAAAGACGCATCCTCCTCTCCAATTGATCAATTGTATCTTGTTCGTTTTCTTTCATCTTTCATCAATAAAAAGATTTATTTATAGTTCTTTCTTCCAAATTCTTCTCCAATCTATTTTTGCACGGGCTGAAATTCAAATTTAGCCAAGAAAATTCTTGTGCCTACAAGTATTTCCTATCAACACCCTCTCTACTGGATGCTGCCACTACCACCGCAAGGTCTCTCTCACATCTCTATCAAGATCAGATTATTTCAGTTTGATGGAATCAATGCAAGATTCGTTACCCTCACAACACATCCATCGGGCTTTCATTGGATTTAAAAAACTAACCCTTGGGCACGTAAGCAGAACTGCTCTTTAAGCTCTCTTACCCTCCACACTGTGTGGGCCAACCATTTCAGTCCATCCAATACTCGATCATAAATCCAAAGGGTCAGACAGACCAAACATTGATCAACACAGATTGGAACCCGAGTGGTTACAAAATCCATCAACATGTAGCATAAAAGATATCCAGAGCCAAACCAAACCATCAGCCTGGCCTGAGCAATGAAACAAATGGAAACAAAAGAGGGCATATGATGCAGAAATATTAAGACCATAAATACAGGTAATGGAATAATAGCAAACTAGGAAACAACTTGACTCTAGGAGATTATTGAAACTATTATTAATTTAGATAGTGATTGAAGGACCACCATACAAAAAGGACATAAAGAGAACCCAAAAAGTGATTTCAGGAATATCTGATGAGGGGATAGAGTATAATAAGAATTTTTATGACATCATTATCTGAAATAAAAATAAAAATAATCAAAGACCAAGCACATTGCCACAACCCAAATTTATGATTTAAAAGAGTTCCAAGGACTTAAAATACTAAATGACTTGTGTAAATATCAAGCCCATAGGAGATCCTCTCTAAGGAACGGCAAGTAAATCTTTTGATCAGCACAGGAAATCTTGCACGATGCTTTAAGTTTTAGCACTCAGTTGCTTCATCATTCACACCAAATCAAGGTGATAAATATTAAAAAATAAGACAAATTTCAAAACTGGCTACCAAAGACATTGAAGAGAACTCAAATAAGAGTGGATTACAAATAAGTAAATCACTTGCCTCCAGAACTGCATCACTTGCAGTTGCAGCTTCCTCGACTTCCTCATACTCTTCATACATTTCTTCCAGTTCTTCTTCTTCATCCAATTCATCAACATCTGACTTCTTCTCCTGATCAGATTTATCTACTTCAGTTGCTTCTTCATTCCTAAAATTGTTTTCATCATGATACTGATCTGTATGATCTTGTGCTCCAAGCTTGAGAGGCTCCTTTTCTGCCTGGGACTTATCATTGATCTTTGGACGTTTACCTGAGGCCACCTTTGCTTCACTTTCTTTTTCATTTTTTTCTTCACGTTGTCTTTTGCGTTGTTTATGCTTAATAACAAACCTTTTCCGTAGTTTCTAGCATACAAAAACCACCACAAAATCACCACTAATTCATGCATGCAAAAATAAAATTTAATGCAAAATTATATTCTACCTCAAGAAATGATAGAATGCGACATCCCATTTGGTACTGAAGCATTTCATTGAATGACTCGGCAAAAAGTGACAGCTGCATAATAACATAATCAAGGGATATCCGAATGAAAATTACAAAAGTAGCAGTCAAATTCATTTACAAGGATTGATGTGAAAAAGATAATGTAAAAAAGAACCTCAAAAGTTGATTCTTCAGTGTCCTTGTCATTGTACTCCAGCAGTCCAGCCAATGAAAGGGACAGTGAACGAACCTGTTTTAAAAAATCCAAACTAGTTTGACATTTCCTAACACTAGGACAAGTACAAAAAATTCAAAGTTAAAACATAAATTAACATACTTTTGATCCCTTAGTCCTCTTGGTCTTTAGAAACAATCCTGGTTGTTTAGGAGGTTCGTCAGGCTTCACTTTTTCCTTTGTTTCTTTAGATGATTTGTTCCTAGTATCATGCTTAGCATCTTTTTCCTTCGCATTTTTATTCCTCTTCTCTTTATCATGTCTTGATCCCTCCCCTTTATCATGTCTTGATCCCTCCCCTTTGGCATTGCGTGCATCTTTCTCAGAATCTTTGAGCTTTGGGGCCTCCAGTTCACTGTTAGTTGAAATTTGTTTTTCAGTTTGGGAAACTTTATCCATTCGATGCACCTTTTTATCATCAGTGGCCTCATTTATTTTCTTTTCAAAGGCGCCATCCTTCTCATAAGCCAACTTGTTAGCCTCCTCTTTTAACTTACTTTCAGCAAGAATTGATTCGGACAGGTCATGCTCTTCCTTTACTATTTGCAGATCTTCCTCTTTAATGTTTTTTAGCACAGAAGTGTTGCTTTCTGCTTGCACAACATCCTTTGCAAGGGCAGCTCCAGATTTGTCTTCAGTGGGTACAACCTTTTTCTTTATTACCCTTCTAATAATTCTTTTCTTTCCAGCGACTTTGGCGACAGAAGTCTGCTGAGCAGCATCCACTATCAATCCTTTATCATTTTTAGCTTTTCCTTCCTGATTTTTTATATCTTGTTCAGGGCTCTTCTCTGTAACATTATTATCTTCCACTTGAGAAGATTTTCCTGCAGCAACCTTTCTAATAACTCTTTTTCTAACGAAAGTCTTAACTTTTTCAGGTTCAGCTATACTATCGTTTATTAGAGCAATGTTTTCTTGGCCAGTTTGTTTGTTTTCAGCATCTTTTTGAGACTTGTCATCCTGTTTGGCAACAGTCTCATCAATAGCTGAAGTTGCTTTCTTATCAGCAGTCTTCCCTTTAACAACCTTCCTGATAATTTTCTTCTTTGCTGGCTTCTTAACTTCAACTTTTGGATCAGAGGAAGCTAGATCCAAGGCTTTCTTATCATCAGCTCCATCATCGCCAATCATTGCTTCATCATTCTTCTCAGTGGAATTTTCAGCTAATTCAGGTAATTTTGGTTTCTGTTCACTTGAATTCTTGGAATCATCACCAACATCTTTAGTTTCTTCAACTTTGCTTACCTTCTCAACTTTACTTGACCTGTCATCAACTTGGCTAATCTTGTCATCTTTACTTGACCTGTCATCAACTTTGCTAATCTTGTCATCTTTACTTGACCCGTCATCAACTTTTCCAGTTTTCATGGTAGTGGCAGTCTTCTTAGACTTGCTAGAACCACGATCACCTAAAGATTCCACGATATTGTCTTCCTCAAAAATTAAAACTCAACAAAAAGAGTTACACAGCAATAATTATATTGGTGGAAAGCCAATAAAAACTCTACCTTGTATGGACTCCTTTTCGGTTGATTTCTGTATTAGCAGAGAAACAGAAGCTCCAATTATATGATACCTCGAATAACCAAGTTATTAGAAAATTTTAAAGGATATGTTTTAGAACCTTTTCTTTCTTTGAAGATAGTTCCTTCTCCCTCTCCACAATCTCCTTCCGGTAAGCAAGCCACATAGATCGCCAGGAATCTAATGTAGGTAGGCATTCCAACAGGTCCGGAACAAATAAAACAGTGATTTCTTTAAAACTAGACAGCCCATCATTACCAATCCTGTTGTAGTGTATCTGTCAATGATTTAAAATTAGGAAACAACCAACATTCCCAGTACAATTAAACATAAGGCTAGTTTCAAAATCAGGATGGAACTACTTTCTTGTTAGTGTCTAATAATGAGTTAGAGTTATCAGCCACAAAAGTGATCAAAAGAAGCTCAAAAAAATGAAGTGAATCATGAAAATGGTCAATGATGCAAACTAGAATCAAACCTATTCCGAATAATAAATTATTATTTATTCAATTAAAATGGAGTCTTACTTGAGGCATACATACTTTTACCAGTACTTTTCATCTTATAATGCAGATGAACCATACTTACCAAGAAAAAGTACTAAAGAATTCTGTATAAAAAGTGAAATCAGTTTTCAATTTCTTTTTTATTTTATTTTACTTTTACTCACAAGGTTTTATCATTTGGACTTCGATAAACTCAACATATTGAAAATCACCTCTATATAATAATCTATTGAAGCTTGAACACCTTGTTTAGGAAATGTAGCAAGTTTCACAATATATATTTTCTTAAAGGTTGGTATGTTGTCCATAGCTTTGACACTTTTGTTCCCCAATATTAGTTTCTGCTCATTTAACTTTACACACATTACGCTTTGTCCGCCAAATGTATTACGGCCACATATTTTTCATCATCTATATTCTAGTATAAATTGCAAAAGTGCCCACAATTTAAATTTACATAAAAAATATATCATGAATCCTAATTCAATTTAAGATAAAAAGTCATGTGTTCGAAAGCGTGAATTAGCTATGATTTTAGAGGATATCTAAGGTAGAAGTACACCAATTAAATTTCCATGCAATAATAAATAAGAATTATAAAGCAACAATCTCATGAAAAAAAACTCCGTCAAACAAAAAAGAAATCTTTATCCCATTAAATGGAGTGGGCTGCATAAATCCCTTTTCTCTATTATGTCTTGTTAAGAGTCAAACTCTTATTTAAATCTAATAAAAACATCATTTCTAAGATTTTCTAACCAAGTCTTTTTAGGTCTACATTTACCTTTCTTAACGTAAGCCAAATCTAATACATCAACTCTCCTAACCGGAACACTAGAAGGCCGATGTTTTATGCATCCAAACCATCTAAGGCGACTCTCTCTAATCTTATCTATGTTAGACCGTTCCATTGGACCGGTCCAGCCGGTATGCGAAACAGGCGGAGAAGTTCCGCCTTTCTACACACGCCGATCGGGCCGCCGGGTTCAAGGGAGCCTTTTTGGAAGGATTTTGGAGCCTTTTGATTTGTATGCATTAAATAGTTTGTTTTCCTAGGGTTATGGTATCTTGAATTTGGCTGAAATTTGAGATCTCCTAGATTTCGGTTTTTCTTGAGCTCTAGCGGCGTCTAGAGATTTGGGAGAGATCGATCCTTCTCTCGAATAGAGGATCAAATGTATCTTGCTATTTTCCGTTTCTATTTCATCAAATAATACAAATTATCTACTGTTTTTTGTGGTTTTGTGTGGATTCTTGTGGAGGATATTCGCTGATTTCTAAAGATTGGTAGGAATTACTTGAGATCTTCAATTGTTTCCCATCAAATTGGTATCAGAGCAAGTCTTGGGACCATTCGTGGGCTAATTTGGGCGATTTCCTGCGGCTGATTTTTGGTCGGGAAAGGAGAAGGTTGCAGTTTTTGTAATCCAAATCCAAAATTTTTGGATCTACAAAAATCTGGATCGTGATGGCGGCCAAGAAAGTAGATGCGCTTGAAGAAAGACTTGAAGGGGAGATGAATCAAATCAAGACAACAGTGGAGGAAAGGATTTCCTCCATGGAAGGACAAGTCGCCGATCTTCGAGACATGATGAAGAAAATGTTGGAAATTCAAAACCAAACGGCGGCTTCCATGGCAAGAGAGGTGGAAGGAAAAAAGTACGAATTCTAAAATTCGTAGGGAGGACGATGAGGTGGAAATCATGGAAGGAGAAAGAAGAAGACCCCATCTGGAGCCTGTCCAGAGGGAAGAAAGAGGAGGTGGATATGGGGAACGCTAGGAGGGATACTATGGTCATCGAGGTGCCGATTTGGAAGAAAGAAGGGAAAATTTCGAAGGGGTTTCGGGCTATGGCAGGCCAAGGGAAGATCGGGAGACGTGGGGAGGGCCTAGCACTTAGAGAGGGGAAACTATGGAAGGATAAGGGGGAATGGTGGCGACCAGAAGGTGAGGAAGTTGAATATGCTCATATTTGAAGGAGAAGATGTGTATGGATGGATTTATAAGGTGAAGCGATACTTCGTCGTCAATGGGCTGACGGAGGAGGAGAAGCTGACAGCAGCAGGCTTATGTTTGGAAAGAAAAGTTCTGTCTTGGTATCAGTGGAGAGACCAGAGGAGGCCTATCAAGGACTAGAGGGAATTCAAGGACTGCATAATAGAACGTTTCCAAACAGACCAGGGAGGAGATTTCTATGAGCAGTTCTTTGCTCTGACACAGGAGGGATCAGTAGTAGACTATCGGGAGCGATTTGAGCATCTAGCTAGCAGGGTGTAACGACTATCAGATACGGTATTGGAGGGAAATTTTATGAAGAGGTTGAAGGCGGAGATCCGAGCAGCAGTGAAGGTTCTGATGCCCCGTGACATGGGGGTGGCCATGAAGTTAGCACAACTGGTGGAAAATCAGAAAAACTTAGAGAGGGGAACCAGGAGCAACAATTTAGGAGACACGTACCGTATGACGACTACTCATTTAGCACCCAATGGGCCGACAGCAGGAGGGTTTCGTGAGACCACCGGGGAAAAGCCAATAGGAGGGAGTGGGAAAAATTTTAAGAGGCTGACAGAGGAGATACAGGAGAAGAGGGCAATGGGGTTATGCTTTCGGTGTGATGAGAAGTATACTCCAGGGCACAGGTGTAGGGATCGAACTCTTCAAGTTCTCAACGTCTGTGATGAGAAGGAAACTGAAGAGGGAGGTGAGAGAGAGATGGATGACAAGTTGCATCTAGATGTGGCGGAGGTCTCCGTGAATTCAATAAAAGGATTCACTTCGAATCATACGATGAAGGTAAAAGGGGAAATAACAAGCATGGAGGTGGTAGTGTTGATTGACAGTAGTAATTTCACTTTCACTCAGGTCATCAACTAATTGGGAGTGAAATTGGTGGACACCGGTTATTATGGGGTGATGATGGGTACAGGGAAGGTGGAGAAAGGCCAGGAGATCTGTAAATGAGTGGTATTGACCATCCAAGGGATTCAGGTAAGGGAAGATTTCCTCCCACTAGAGTTAGAAAGTACTGATGTCATCCTGGGGATGAAGTGGTTGCAAACCATGAGGGAGACCAAGAACAATTAGGGAGCACTCACGATGGAATTAATGGTGGATGGGAGAAGGGTGGTGATAAGGGGAGATGCAGGGCTATCCAAAGCCATGGTATCACTTAAGACCATGGTTAGGAGCATACAAGAGGTGGGGGAAGATTATCTGGTGGGACTGCACAGGCTGGAGGTGACCCGATTGGAGAGAGGGGATATGCCTCTTTCAGTGCAACCCTTGATTCAGTAATTGGTAAGGTTTTTCAACCACCTCAAGGATGGCCAACTCCACGGGAACACAAGCATATCTCCACCTTGAGGATAAGATGGATCTTTGGGAGGAGAGTATTGTTAGACCGGTCCAGCCGGTCCGACGGGACCGGTTTACGCGAAACAGGCGAAGAAGTTCCGCCTTTCTGCACGAGCCGATCGGGCCACCGGGTTCAAGGGAGCCTTTTTGGAAGGATTTTGGAGGGATTTGAGAGGAAATTTGAATGTAGGGACTGTTTAGGAATTTCCTTTTGATTTGTATGCACTAAATAGTTTGTTTTAGTTTGTTTTCCTAGGGTTAGGGTATCTTGAATTTGGTTGAAATTTGAGATCTCCTAGATTTCGGTTTTTCTTGGGCTCTAGCAGTGTCTAGAGATTTGGGAGAGATCGATCCTCCTCTCGAATAGAGGATCAATTGTATCTTGCTATTTTTCGTTTCTATTTCATCAAATAATACAAATTATCTACTGTTTTTGTGGTTTTGTGTGGATTCTTGCGGAGGATATTCGCTGATTTCTAAAGATTGGTAGGAATTACTTGAGATCTTCAAGTGTTTCCTATCAATCTAACGCTAGAGCCACTCCATTTATACGTATATACTCATTTTGCAATTTGTCTCTAAGAGTGAAGCCACTCATCCACCTTAGAATCCTCATCTCTGCAACACTTAACTTAATTTTATGCTTCTCTTTTAATGGCCAACATTCTGCGCCATAAAGTATTGCAGATCTCACCACTATCTTATAGAATTTTCCCTCAAGTTAGAGGGATACTTTTCTATCACACAACAGGCCCGATGCATTCCTCCACTTCAACCATCCAATTTGAATTCTACTAATAATATCCACATCTATTTCACCTTCATTTTGGACAATATACCCAAGATATCTAAAATGTGTACTCTTATTAACGGCTTGATCGCCCAAAGTCACAATCCCCCCACTAGATCTATTAGTAGTACTACAATTACAGTCCATGTATTCGGTTTTGGATCTACTCAAACAAAACCCTTAAGACTCTGAGGTTGATCTCCATAATTCAAGTTTTCCCTCAACTCCCTCTCTAGTCTTATCAACAAGAAGAATATCGTCAGCAAAAAGCATATACTAGGGTACATCCTCTTGCAAATATTTAGTAAGAATATCCAAAAGACTAAAGCAAAAAAATATGGGCATAAAGCTTATCCTTGATGTAATCAACCTGAAATAAGAAAATACTTGGTCAAACTGCCTTGTGTTTGAACACAAGTAATAGCTCTTGCATACATATCCTTAATGAATTGAAATATAAGCATTATTAACTCATTTATTTCCTAGAAATCTCCATGCACTTCTCTAGGAAATTTCTCATATTCTTTCTCTAAATCAATAAAAATCATATATAGATCCTGCTTATTCTCTCTATACTTCTCCATCAAACCTCTCAATAAATGTATAACTTCCATAGTAGACCTACCCGGCATGAATCCAAATTGATTTGAGAAACATTAGTATCACGACATAACCTATGCTCAATAACTCTCTCGTAGCTTTTATATGACACATTAACTTAATTCCTCTATAATTCGCAAACACTTGTGCATCACCTTTATTCTTAAAAATAGGAACCAACGCACTCCTCCAGTCATCTAACATCTTTTGTCTTTAAAATAATATTAAAAAATTTTGTAAGCCAAGAAATACCTTCATCTCCTAAGCATTTCCACACCTCTATTAGAATATCATCGAGTCCAACAGCTTTTACATGCACCATTTTCTTTAAAGCCTCTCTAACGTCAGTTTTACTAATACAATGATAAAAATAAAAATCTCTATTTTTATTTAGGGTGCTAAGGTCACTAAACTCAATCATATTCTCACAATCTTCATTGAAAAGCTCATCAAAATATCTCCTCCATTTTTGTCAAATATGCTCTTCTAATAAAAGCACTTTTTAATCTTCATACTTAAGCATTTCACTTGAACTAAATCCTTAACTCTCCTATCTCTTTGCTTGGCTATCTTATACATATATTTTTTGCCCTCCTTAGAATCAAAAATATTATATGAATCATTAAAAGCAAAATTTTTTAATAAATTTCTTAGACTCCCTAAGAACCTTTTTATATATTTCCCAATTTTTCTGAATTTTATATCCGCATCTTTCGCCTTCTTTATATATCTACACAAAATAGACTATGATGGAGCATATATTCAAGGAAACACTTAATAAGCAATGATTTGTTTACAACTCCCGTCATAAATTAACACTATTTTGAGAAAATTTATTCCAAATTATACCTTTTTCTACATTTTCTTTAGACTGAAATAAATACATTTCAGTTACTATTATATGTTTTAAGTTTATGTTGCTCATATATCATAAAACTTGAAAAATAATTTTCAAGAAGCATACAGTTCGCTACTTTGGAACTAATTATAGCTTAGTTAAGAAGCTAAGGCCTTCTTAATACGATTTCAATTCACAGTTAGATTAAACCAACTACCTTTTTCCATTTTCAAAATTAAACTTAAAACTCAAAACTACAGTAGAGGGCATATTATCATGCCATCTTCTTGATTAGAAAGTAATTAAAACTCTTTAAACTTCATCAGTCATAATTTATTAACAATTAAACATTCAGTACCCTCTGCAAAGAGAATATACCATGCATTCTCATACTTCTGTAATGTTAGTTAATAATAAACTTATTTGTCAAATGCTGAAAAAATAAAAGGATGTTCAGTTTAATGACTTCGAAGCTGACATAACGCTTTTCTTGCATGAATCTAGTTTATAGTTTCAATTAGTTTTTCATTAATTTATATTACAAGTTTTATAAAACGCCATTTTTGTTTTCAACTACAAAATAACTCAGCCACGATAGTATTTTCAAATAGCTTATGAATGTTCCTACACACGTAACAATTGTGAATTTAAAAATAAAAAAAAGAAAAGTTAGTTTAAAATTCAATGCTTCGACACTAATGCATCCGTTTGCTAGAAAAGTTTACTGCATCGTTTTGCACACCTGTTTAACAAAAAAACCAAAGAACTTGCTACTTTGAAACCCAAAGGGCAGATAATAGCGTCTCAAGATCCTTACCATTGGAGAACAATATTAAGCGCAAAAACCTAAAATAAATATTGTATAAACATCAAAGATAAGTGATACAATGTTAGAAATAAAAATTAGAAGAGAATAAAAAGGTGATTCAACTCAATAGAACTGTGCAAAGTTTCCAAAGAAAGAAGTCTATCCTAAGCTCTGATAATAAATGAGTTTTTAATACTATGAAACGGCAAACCAGAAAACAGACTGATACTTCAGTTTCCAAAAAAAATTACCCAAAAGAGAAATACAGCACTAAGACATTTAGCAAATAATATTAAGATTAGGCAACATGCAAGCACTACATGATCATTTACTATCACACAAAAAAGGAAAGGAAACAAGAGAGAGGAGAACCTCAAGGAAAGGGTTCCAGTGTTGACAGTTCTGTAAATCAAGTTGAGTTATATCCTTAACATATCTGCAAATATATAGCCTACTATTTAGTTGAACAGGCAAACAGCTGCAACTAAAAATGAATTGCAACAGTAAGAGGTTCATTTTTTTTTTCATTACAGGAATATAATTTTTAATCACCTCTTAGCCGTTTGGATCAGCGAAGAACCATCAATTGATGGCTCGGCACCATCCAATGTCCCTTTCCACTGGCCTCCAATAGCCATAAATGAATGTTCCTTCTTTAGAATAGCAAACCTCAAGAAGTTGTTTAAGTGAATTAGCCTGTCATCAGAACTTTTATCAGAGCACAACTCGTCCAGAGTATCACTGTTGACCCCACTCATCAGGATAACCTGTGGAAGGAATTCAAACATATAAAACAAAAGATTTCACATAAGCAAGTCAGTATGTATCAAAAACTTATAACAGCTTATAATCAGATATTCGACAGGTTTAACCAAGCTGATAATTAAATTAAGGCTATTGAATCTAACACAAGCAAGCCTGGAAAAAGTGCCATTTCATCATTGCCGCACAATGAAATGTCATTCATGTTAATACGGAAAGAACCTATATACTGCCTTAGGTGTCATTCGCTCAAGTAGAAGCCTGAGTTGATTGCTTTCTAGATCAGGTAAGTAAATATAACCGCCCCACTTATTGTTTATATGGCTTATTATGACTTTCATCCTCACTATCCAATTTTTATTCAAAAAAGATAGTAAAAAGCAATCGCCTCCCATCACTCTTCAAATTCAATAACCTCCAATATGTTCCTTTTTGGCACTAGGTTTAATCTCTTTTTTTAAGACAAGGGACCCAAGTCAATTCTTTCATATGAATATTCTTAACACGATTTCTTTGTTGATTTTCTCATGCTGAGCAAAACTTTTCTGCTTTCCATCAACAAAGATGCTTTCTCATTGATTTTAAAAGAGTTTTACATGTTATGTCATTTACTGTTTTTCATTGTAAGCATGGCATGCTACAGTTATCATGCCATTTGCCATGTTTGTTTGAGTTAAACATTTGTAAACTGTTCCAGTTAAATTCTTTTTAGTTAATAAATGGAATACGGAGAATAAACTATCAATTTGCAAACACAATCCACAAGTAAGAGTTTTAATACAGCTTTCTGTTTCCTTTGTTTTTCATGCTTAAGGGGAGCAAATCACTTTTATCCCATTAATCTTCTTATAATACTTCTTCATAATTTTCGCATGCAAGGGTTTTCTTATCAATTTTTAGAGTTCTTCAGAGAATGCCAATAATATTTTTTATGTTGGCATGTAGAATGGAAATGGTTCTAGAGCAGTGATTATGTTGTAAGAATTATGAAGAACCAAATTTTAATTTACGCAAGCAAACTCTTTTCAAATCCTTACCAAGACCTGCTAATTTGCATTAGTAGGAGCTCCATGCACCAAGTTGCTATAATTATCTTGTTATTTTTCATGTGTTTGAGTTGAGCCTTTGTAAATTATTTCAATGAAATATTCTCTTTGTTAGCAAATGGAAAATTATGGAAATATATTGTCAATTCGCAAACACGTGTACAAAAATTTGTTTGGTGAATGTTAGTTCTTAGAAATTTTGCAATTTGTGACTTTCTTAACTTGCAATGAGTGACAAATACTTTGGCATATGTCTAATTGTTGACGTATTGCATTAGCTAAAATTAGATAAAAAGGATAATTTAATAAAAGATATTTTGCATTCACCAGAGTAACGACCATAGTAATATTCAATTCCCCATCCAATACAGCCTCTTATGTTGTAATATATTATTTAACTCCACAACAAGAACAATTGAGGCTTCATTTGTCCGAGCTTCCACTGCTGTGATATGCTATAGATGATAGTTAACCATCATCACATTATCATCATTAGACTTATCCAAACTATTTGGGGTCAGCGTTATGAATCCTCGTTTCTCAATTATTATTATTGAGTATTATAAATAATGTGGTAACAAAAAAGAATTCAGATTGTCCCTGATCTGTAGATTATAAGAACCCTTGGTGAACATTGCAGAAGCACTTTGCACACTAAAAAAAGAACAGCAAGAAAGGAAGTGTAGCATTGCCCAGCAAACAACAAGATTAAAATTTCCTTATTTCAGATAATTATAAGTTGGCGATGATTTATTGATAATAGATAGATCTTTCAAATTGGCAAACCAACTGTGAAGACTTTAAGAGCAGTACGCATGCTTAAAAATTCATAACAGAAATTTACAGATAAATATAACCGAGGATGTTTATAAGGATTCATAGAAAATCAAGCTAATAAATCATCTAGTGCTTATTTACAAAAGGACAATGAATTGTATCATATACTAACAATTCATTAAAGATTGCACACAAGACAGAGAAGAAGAACATGGTTTCTTACATCATGCTCAAAATAAGAGATGATATAAATCAAAAATTAACAAACAAGGGCCTTCAGAATTTTCAAATTGAACTTACCTTTGCATTCCAAACTATATTTGTGCTTTTTGATGAGTCTTCCACAGGAGCCAACCCCGGCTCCTCGCTTTTGTTATCTTCAATAAAATCATGCTCAAAGCTGCCAACTCATAGAAGAAGAAGTTGAATACAGAGGCAACAAAGCAGCCAAGGGAATGTTGGTGTAGTAATCAAATTTGTTGTACGAACTATATAGGCTTAAAACTTAAATGAAAGATGGCAAACTTCCTAAGCTAAGTACCTGACAGGAGTTTGCAGTGAAAGATGTAGATTCTCATTTGGCCATTTCAAAACAACCTAATTGCATACAAAAACAGTGAAAGATAACATAGCTAATATGTCATCACAAGAAAGTATGAGGAAGCTGTGATCAAAAGATTCAAGGTAACAAAGCAAACCTTTGTAAATTCAGGAGATATTGATAACTTAGGATATCTCTTATTTATGGATAGATAATCCCTTTCAGCTTCAAGCAAGCAAAACGGACGGACCTGCAAAAGAACACTCTCAAATCATTCATCAAAAGTTGACAGACCATTTCAGTGCCTATCATTTTATTCCCCTGATTTAAATAAATGACTTTGCTGGTTTGATGCAGAAAGAAAATTTTTGCCAAATTACAACGTAAGGCTTACCATACATAACACTGCAAATTAAATATGTATGTTCAAGTAAAAGGGAAAAAACCATGTAACAAGTAAAATATCAAATTCACCAAATTTTCCTTTTCCATGAGAACTTAATGTAATGTTGCAGAATATAATTAGCAAGATGAATTCTTTTGCAAGATTTACAAACAAGATGAGATCATGTATAAGGAAAACCAGTGGTAGAAAAGGCCTCAAAGCGAATAAAAGATGAGATGGCATTCATAAGCAACATCAACAGAGTAAACTGTTAATTTCAAGATGCCAAGATGCTCACAACAAAAAGAAAGGACATGCAACAAATTTAAGGAGTCAAAGGAAAACCTCCACTGAGAAGTCAAATGGAACATGAAGAAATGGAGGATCCAGAAGTCAAGAAAGCAGGATGCATCAAGGTCTCCCAGGTTTAAAAATATTCCCAAAAAAGTATTTCATGAAACTCAAAAATCCTGTTTTTACCTTGCAAACATATTCTCTCTTTTTTTCTTTAACAGGTGAGCGATGCCTTCATCATAGAAGAGGAAATAGTTAGTTTTGAAAGCTGCACTACAAAAGCAGCAACCTACAGGTAGCTACCTCAAGTTACAAAGAAGTAATTAAGTCCACCTATGTGCAGCTTCCCGACGTGGTGTGACTCGACGAGGTGAACTTCGACGCGGTGGAGAGCGGCGAGGTGAGATATGGCGCGGCCTCTCATCCCTTTTCGCAGAAGAAGCTCGGCGATCTTTAGAAGCTCTAGGTGGTGTTCTCTCCCGCCTTGAATCCAATCCACGCCTATGATCTCGTTCTCTTTCCCTGTCACGGCGATCTCTTTCTCGTTCTCTATCTCTTTCACGTTCACGATCCCTTTCACGTTCCTTCTCTCGTTCCCTCTCCCGCAACATATCCCTAAGGCGCTCCTCTTCACGTATATCAAGTTCTCGACGAAATGCATCTCTATCATCCTTCCGTTCAGCTCCAAGATTTAGATGGTCACGTGAAATAATGCTCCCTTGGTAGTTAGATACAACAGAACCATGAAGGCCTTTCCCTGACATATAATCACGCCCTGGGGGTAAACTCACGCCATAAGCAGCATTTGACCCTTGAGTATAGATGAGATCATCAATATTCCGCCTTGGAGCTCCTAAAATTGATGCTGAATGTGGTGCGCCATACTGAGAACTGCCAAGAATGGGTAAACCATGTGGATCTACATCCATTCTTCCACCATACGAACTAAATTCTTGAGAACCAGGATGTATAGGTGCAGCTCTTGCTGCAAGATATTCAGCTTGTCTGCCATAAATGTATATTATTGTCACGGAACTGAGAAATGTGCAAGTCTATTTATTAAGGGAAAACATATTAACCCTTAGTGGCATTACTAAAAATAACAAGTTAAAATAACATTACAACAAAAGAAAATGCATAGAGATATTGGCCAGAAATAGGAAGAACCACATCATAGACTGCATCAAGCAGCTATCAGCCATATATTATTTCCTTTATCTCCTCTAAACTGAGCAGGTTTACTAAGAGATGAACAGAAAATTTGTATACCTCACATCAAGCCCAGGATGCAGTGACTGAGCCTTCATAATTTGTTGCTGTCGTAGCAATGATGCCTAAAATAATAAAAATTAAAAACTGGATCATCAGCACTTTACAGGATATAAAAGAAAAAATAAGCATCAACTTTTCTCATAGCATCCTTCCCGTTTTTATGTGACAAAGCTTACCTGCTCCATATGATCATGTATATCAGTCTGCATCAATTAATAAGAGAGGAGTTATTAGTAGGAGGAGGAAAAAAAAAAAGAGTTACTACTGCAAGAAGTAATAAAAACAGAATAAATTAGCAGGAAAAGTATAAAGGTTTACTAAGTGCAACCTGATGCTGATGATTGAGGGAAGCAGAATCAGTATATCGTCTAGCTTGATCACTCTGCAAATCCCTTCCAGTATAGGCACCTTCTCCATAAGCTCTCCTGTCAATTGCATATTCAGGGTTTTTTGCTCCAGGAAACTGATCTCCCCTCTGGGCATATCCACGATTAGAGGCTGAAAGATAGTCATCGCTAAAGCCTGAGCCAAGAGCTCCTGCTGAATATTTGGTTGACTCTGCTAATGGAGAAGGATAAGCTGCCCGACCTTGAAGGCTTGAAGAAACCGCTCCTTTGCTGCTCGCTCCGACCTAAAATGTTAAGTTTGGTAACATTAGTCCACATGTTTCTGAAAGCAATAACATACTAAGGTTTAATCATGTTAATATAACACATAAATGCAAATAAGCACAAGTAAAAGATGTGTCATCAGCATTCTGGAACTAACATGTTGACACAGCAGCCAGAAAGGAAAATTTTTTGACAAACAGATAAAGCGATATTCCAAAGGAAACTTGTGAATTACATTAGCCAGGCATTAGGAAGGGATACTTCAACTAGAAAAGAAATAGCAAAAGATACACAACACAAAACAATTAGCAAACAATTCAAACACCAAGAAAAAGCAACAGGAAAGAACATTTGCAACAAAAAAAAAATAGAAAAATATGTCATTCATATTATGTTAGTTACAAAATGCTAGAAGGAGGAACCAGATTAGCACACGAGGGTGGAATGAATCCAGAGTGATTTACATCGGAAAGATGAAATATGATGGTATGAGAGATTGATATCAATAAAAACACGTATTGCACTGGAGTCAACAAGGGCTGACAATCGAACACGGGGCATTAAGTTACTTGTTAACGAAAAAAGTGGATGTCTCCTAAACTACAACCTGCTGTCCACTGCTCAATGCAGCCGAACCATAGACAGAAGCATAAGGCCCTCCATATTGAGCTGCTTGAGTAGGATGGGTCCGATATCCGGTTGCATCTGCTTCTTGGGATATACCCATCATTGAAGCCTGGCGAGAAGCCAGGGTATGTTGAGTTCCCATTTCAGGACCAGCAGCAGGATTACCGGAGAAACCAGTTCCGGGCTGAAAAGCAAAAGCAGAAAATGTCCAGAGTGAAAGAAACTTATTTCTTTTTATTTATTCTTGATGAGGTAACAAAACAATTACAACGCCAGATCTGGTAAAATTAAAAATTAAAACAGAAAAAAAATGATAGAGATGATAACCGACAGAACTTGAAAATAAAACAACTTACAAGCTGACCATAACCCTGTTGTGCAGCAAAATTCTGCTGCCCGGCAAATCCACCACCACCACCCTTTGAAGGGTACATTTCCTATTTCTTAAGCAAAATCAAACAAACCTGCACTCACAAACAATCTTATTTTCAAGATTTAAAAAAAATAAACTAATTTATCAAACAATCAATGAAAAACACAATCCCGTCAATTAAAAACTGCAAATTTGAGAGAACGTGCAAAGTGTTTCAAAAAGCAAACTGGGGTTTCAACTAGTCTATGTCAGAAGAACTAAAAAAAAAGAGAAAAAAAAAACCTCTAGCAGATCTCGAATTCTCCAACCGACAAAATAAAGGAAGCCATCGTATTGCACAATCACTTATCCCAAATAAAACCCTAAATGAACTGAACACAAACTCTCCAATCTACCAAACAAAGAGGAGATCCTGAAAAAACACGATGCCGATTGAAAACGGAACGAGGAAGCGAGGAATTTACCTTCAAGAGAACACCAGAATGGAATAATGGATGTCACAAAACGAAGAGACGGGGATTAGGACAGCAACGGATGAGATGACGCGGTGGGAAGATAGATAGATTGTGCAGGTTTTTCTGAGCGCGGATGGGCAATTTATAAAGCTAGGGTTTGTGAAGCCTCTCTGGAGTTACGCGATCTGACGGTTCCCGAATTGTTCTTCTGCAGGAGATTACGCGATCCGACGGATTAGATAAATATGATTCATGCAAGGCAAGCACCGTCTACATTTTTTTTATATATCGAAAATTCCTTAATATTTCATTTATTTAAAATGTATATATTTAAATGAGATTGAAGAGTCAAAAATATTATATAAATAAATATAAAATTTTTTGCATTAAATATGTGAATACATAAGAATTATATAGTACACATGTAAATTTTTTTTTGAATATATATATATAATACTCTAAATTCATCATTTACATATTTTACACTAAGCTTTATTATTTACATATTTACCATCATCTTTAACTCCCCTAAGAAAAAAACCCTAGATCATGACAGAGCAAAAGATCACGACAAGCTAAGAATAAGGAGATGGAAATAGGATCTCATTGGAGAGGGCGTCAACAGTAGTCTCAATCCTTCCTTGCTGGAATAGAGCTTCCATTTCCTCTAATTCAAATCATTCGGGTTGCTTGTGATTCAAGTCAACCTTTTTTACTTGTTATTAAACAGGCCGAGTTCGGATTGATCAATTCGTGTCAGATTTGAACCCGACTCATTAACCTGTTTTGATACCCTTACTAATGGATTCAAATCTTATCCAATCCATATATGAACATGCATATATATATATATATATATATATATATATATATATATAGAGAGAGAGAGAGAGAGAGAGAGAGAGAGAGAGAAAGAGAGAGAGAGAGAGAGAGAGAGAGAGAGAGAGAGAGAGAGAGAGAGAGAGACCTCACATGCATTTAATATGCATATATACTCAATATGAGGATACACAAAACATTAAATATAGTATTTTGTAATATTTATTGTGTTGATACATTTCTAATATTAAATAAATTTCTATTATTAATCACAAAAATATAGTATACAATAATTAAATGCACTCAAAAAATGTATAGATAAATAATGACTATCTATATTTAAACTTAACCTTTTGATATTAACTTAATTGAATTTGAATGCAACTTTGAAGCTACTATTTTCGCATATTAAGTAAAATTTTAGGTAAGTAAATTAATACTTATTACAAATTAGTTTAAAAAATACTATATAAATATATGTATAAAAATGAATACTATACATTATAATTCTTATCAACAACATAAGATATTTTGTTTATAATATTATTAAAATTATCTCACTTTTAATTTTAGAAAAAAGGGATTATGATATTGCATATAGGTGTAAATAAATGAATTTTATATGATAAATCATTAAGTGTTATAAATTGTTGATATCATCATGCTAGGGTAGCATGTCTTACGCCTAATAATCTAATATGTTAGCCAATTTATATAATAGTTGCCATTAAAATCTATAATTTCATTATTTTAGTTCATTGAGTTTGAATTAGTAATTCATTCTTAAACTTCTAAATTTTAATATATTAGAAATACTCACACATTGAGTCTAATTCATGCATGTGTTAGAAAGATCGTTCTTCCTTTGATCACCACATTAGCATATGCAGAGCATTAGAGGTAATCAGAGTTATTTAGCGTGCGCACACATTATTTATATTTTCTAACTCTTTTTAATAGAATGGGAAGGGAATTAATCTACATAACTTTACAAGCATATATGAGTACAACCACATCACAACAGTTTGGAACAACCATATCATCATCATGTGAAGCTTCTTTTCCTAATATCCTTGGATTACCTTAGGCTATCTTCTTGTAATATAGAGAATCACTTTCATCACACCCATATTACGTGACCATTGTTAGTCATTTGTAAACTTTCATTTGCTTAGAAAAGTCCAATTATGTATGCATATGAAACACATCCTAAGTAGGGGTGTCAATATTTGACTAGACTCGAAACCCGACCCGAACCCCACCTATAAAATTTTGATTTCGGGTTTCATTTCTCCAACCCATTTGTAAAATCGGGTTGGGTTATCCAAAAACCCGAAATCAACCTGAGTTGACCCGAAAACCCACACCCTGCTCGCCTCACATCCTCACTCCATTGTAGTCCGCCATTCAAGATCGGGGTCTGCCTCGCCTGCACATCGCAGTGGCGCACTGCACTCACCTTGAGTCTAGACTCTGCAGTCTGCACCCAACCTGTAGCCACCCAGATGGCCAGACTCCGCACCGCC
This sequence comes from Dendrobium chrysotoxum, assembly GCA_019925795.1. Taxonomy (NCBI): domain Eukaryota; kingdom Viridiplantae; phylum Streptophyta; class Magnoliopsida; order Asparagales; family Orchidaceae; genus Dendrobium; species Dendrobium chrysotoxum. Next base: position 52,119,268 of record CM034298.1, on the reverse strand, counting down.
CGCGTTGGCGCATTCACCTCACATCTGGACTCCACACTGCACTGGCGTACTCTCTTTGCGTTCAGACCTCGCCCGCACCACAGTCCACTCACCTCATCTACACAGCGGGATCCCGCAACCATACTCCGTCTTACCTCTCTCGCGTCCAAGTTCTCATGTTGGATCAGATTTGGGTTTGAATTTTTGACCCTTTTATAAAATCAGGTCATGTTTGGGCCAACATGTTTAGACCTGGGTCAATTTCGGGTTCGACTTGAACCTGACTCGAAAACCCATCTTGACACCCTTAATCCTAAGGGACCATGTAATGTTCAAATCCCCTTAACCTACTTAGAGCTAGATCAAACCCAACTTATGAAAGTATTCTATTTAAAAATATATATTTTTTCATAATAATGCAACCCCTCTTAAATAATCCATTCTTCCTCAAATTAAAATTTATAATTCGTGTTTAGTCATTGTGATAACTCAATTAAATAGATTTTTTTGGAAGTCATTATAAGTTCGAATAACAAAGTATCTTCTCCATAGCATAGATATCACAAAGTCGAAACTCGAACCCGACCCGTATGATAAACGGGTTGACCCGAACCCGAAAATTTTTGGGTTAGGTCCGGGTCGAGTTTTAGGTCGTGCCAAATTTTGACACCCCTAATGATTTCAACCATGGGTGTCAATATTTGACGCAACCCAAAAATTATGGGTTGGGGTCAACCCGTTCGGCAAACAGGTTAGGTTTGGGTTCCAAAATTTGACCGATTCGAAAAATCGTGTCAGGTATGGGTCAAATCGCTAACCCGAAGTTGCCCCAGATTTGACCCGATTCCTCCTGCCTAGGTGCAAACGCATAGTCCTACTTGGGTCAACTCGCTAACACGTCATTCTTTTATTGGATCAAAAGTAACGATAGGCAACAACGGAGGAGAAGAGGTCACAGGACTGTAGGAGGGAAGATTGGTGCGGAACTGGGAAGTGCCTCCAGCTGCCATGTCATCGCCTCTTTGGCTCCTTCGACGACATTCCTTCGTGTTAGGTCAAAACTCGGAAGCACGACAGCTTGGTGAGCTCGTCGTTCTTTTTATTGGATCGGAAGTAACGACGATGATTGGACTCAAGAGGGAGGGAGTTTCCTCACATGTTACAATTTGCGATGGCAACCAATGCCTTCTTTGACGATGTTCCTTCCAGTTGGGTCAGCAGCTCGTCATTTTTTGTTGGATCAGAAGCAAAGACAACGATGGCAGGGACTAGGAGCTTACACCGGGATTTAAAAATTTTGAATCAAAATTTTCACTTTAGATTCGAGTTGGTGGGTCATGTCGGGTTGACCTAGAACCAAAGCTGGTCAGGTTCGAGTCAATAAAGTGACCCTACTTTTAAAACAGGTTAGGTCCTGGTTGGGTCAAACAGTGCCAGGTCAAATTCAGGTTGGACCCGAGCCCGACCTAAAACTCGATTTTGACAGCCCTAATTTCGACAGTCTTTACTAATATTTTGATTTACCATTTTATACAATTTATCTATTAATTAATAGTATTGATATAACGATTGCTTTAGTGATTTAACACTAATACTGATTTACTAATTTCTCCATCATACTATTTTACTGGCTTATGTACCGTATTGTTTACTTTTTACATACTTTATTGATACTGCATGTGAGTTTTTTTTTTTTTTTTTTGCACTAATTCAACGATCATATAAATGCTACTATTATGATTTGATTGTTGACATATATAGTACTCCTTTAATGTGCTTTGAGTTTAGTTTAGGTTTTGGTGACTTGTTGGACTTTTTAACTCATTATATGTGGTTTAAATATTTTTATGTCAAGGAAGATTTGTAGTCTAAGGCTAGTTAGTATTCTTAAGGTTTACTATTAGCTTATTTCTTTCTATCAATAGATATTCTTTTGTACTCAGGGCAAAATATATATAAATTATGATTGTATAGATCCTAAATAGTGTACATGATTTTTAGGAAATGATTATATATGTATATATTAATATTTTGATTGATAATTTTACACTGATGTTTATATTGATAAAAAAAAAACATGTAGCTTTGACTATGTAAATTGAAAGATAAAAAAATAATTTTTCTAAATTAGATTATAGGGCATCATAGTCATACCCAAATTTGTCAAGATACACTAATTTGCATTCAAGTGAGTTAAATTCACTTGAATATTGTTTTCCACTTGGACATACCTACATTTATCCAAGTAACTATCTAAATGAATTTCAAATACTCATAATCTCCTCATATTTGTCTCGAAGCCTATATAAATATTTTGCATAGTTGGACAGTTGTCCCATTGGCTCTCATTCAGTTCTTTGACTAGCATTTTGATCAATATTCATTTATATTGGTAGTCCTAAGTCAGTGCATAAATCACCTAATGGATCTAATTTAGGTTTATATTTGATATCTCGTTATTACATGTTTAATATCATTGTCAATAACTTAGTTATTATATACTTATATTAATTATTTTTTATAGTTATATATCATTCAAATAATTTAAGCGATGTCATCTTAACTTTATTTTTTAATATTAAAAAAATAGCAAGACAAATGTACGGTCAAATATTTTTTAAAACATATTATTTTATTTAAATGAACTGATTATATATATATATATATATACATACATATATACTGAATATAGCTAGCTTTGAAATTCAATCTGATCAACAACCTCTTTCAACCCAATCCACTCAATGGGGGTTTTACCAACAACAACAACATCAAGCCTTTGTCCCACTACGTGGGGTCGGGAATATGATTTATTTTTCTCCATTTGTGTCCTGTTAAAAATCAAATTCTTATTTAAATCTAATAAAGAAAGATCATTTCTAATATTTTCTAACTAAGTCTTTTTAGGTCCACCTCTACCTTTCTTAGCATAAGCCAAATCTAATACCTCTATTTTCCTAACCGAGTCATCGGGAGGCTATCGTTTTATGTGGCCAAACCATCTAAGGAGACTCTCTCTAATCTTATCTTCCACTGGAGCTACTCTAACCTTTTCACGTATATGCTCATTTCGTATCCTATCTCTAAAGGTAAAGCCACTCATCCACCTGAGCATCCTCATCTTTGCAACACTTAACTTAGTATTATAATTCTCTTTTCATGGCTAACATTCTGCATTATAAAGCATTGTAGGTCTCACCACCATCTTATAGAATTTTCCCTTAAGTTTGAGGGGTACTTTTCTATCACATAGCAAGCTTGATGCATTCCTCCACTTCAACCATCCAACTTCAATTCTACTGATAATATCCCCATCTATTTCACCCTCTGAAATAATAGATCCAAGATATCTAAAATATGTACTCTTATTAATGACTTTATCGCCCAAAGTCACAATCCCCTCACTAAGTCTATTACTATTAAAATTACACTCCATATATTCAGTTTTAGATCTACTCAAGAAAAAACCTTTAGACTCTAAGGTTGACCTCCATAGTTCAAGTTTACCTTTAACTCCCTCTCTAGTCTTGTTAACAAGAAGAATATCATCAGTAAAAAACATACACCAAGGTATATCCTCTTCAAATTTCTAGTGAGAACATCCTTGACTAATGCAAAAAGATATGGGCTTAAGGCTGATCCTTGATGTAATCCAACCGAAATAGGAAAATACTTGGTCAAACCACCTCATGTTTGAACACAAGTAATAGCACCTGCATACATATCTTTAATGATTTGAATATAAGCATTATTAACTCTTTTTTTTCAAGAACTCTCCATAACACTTCTCTTGAAATTTTATCATATGCTTTCTCTAAATCAATATAGTGTTCAATGGGGTTTTACCATTTCCTAAAAAATATTTACAAATGTATAAGGTGTGCAAATCACTTGCTTAGTAGGTCATCGACAACCCATAAAGCTTAGGTAACCCATGAACTTATGACTTAGCTAGAAATCTTATGCCATTCATGGAACCAACCTACAATACACACTCAAATAATGTTCAGTTGTACCTATTCTGACCTGATCCAGTAAGTTTGTGTATTAAAACTTCTACATTATTTTTTTGCATGTATGTGAGTGTTTTATAAATATGTAAATGCATGAAATCTATTATGAAGCAGGTCTCATAGGTCTGTGTACATGAATATAAAATCTAAAAATTTTCTCTTGGGAGTGCCACGAGATCGGGGTTGGTGGCATCATAGCATTGAACTCTAAAAATAAGAAGAGCACTACAATGCTGGGTTGGGCGTGGCGACGCCGTGCTTTCTGTTGAAAATGCTTCAACACTATTGTATAGAGCATTGTGGCGCTAGGAAAATTTTTATAAAAATATCAAAATTCATATTACCAAATTTCTCCTTCCAAGTGAGGCAACAGACCTATAGAGAGAGATTTTAGTGAGAGAAAATCTATTCGGGTGACTTCTATCCTTTTTTTTATTGTCGGTCTAGTTTGATAAGTTGTCTAGATTGAGGTAGGCAATATTTTGCCTATCTTATTTTTTAAAAATAATGAAATTTTGAGATTTTTTTTATTAAAATTATAACTTTATAGCATAGGTACGATGATAGTTTTATATCCACTAAACTTTCATTATGTAATTTTTATATGTTGTAGATATGATTATTATAAATATTTTAATATTTTTCTTGAAAATTTTCACCTCATAAATAAAAAAGTGTACTATTTTTTACTAATTAAAAAATAATTATGATCTCAAAAAAGAAGATTGTAGAATATTTAAAGCTTCAAAACAACATTCTAAATAATCCCTGTTAATTTGGTAAAATTTTAAAAACCTAAAATTTTGCTTAGTGGTTCAAATTATTGGCCATCGATATAACACTTTGTAAATTTCTACAATTTGCTTTACTTATATTTTTTTTATTACAATGCAACTATATATGCACTTATTTTTCTTGAAATGAGTGATTTTGTGGAATTTTGAACTTGGAGGAAGTTTATTTGTACTGAATGCACGGGGAGTTATAAGGACCTACATTTTTAAATATCTAATGTGCTAAGAATTTGGGATCATAGGGCATATTTTTTATAGGCTAATATAGGGAGTTATGAGGGCCTGTATTTGATAACTTTTTTTGATGGGAGGTATAAATGTATGATAAAAATCTATTATTTTGTGCTCTGATATATGAAGTAGTTATTTATTTATTTTCTTACAATGTTTATTTAATTTCTATTATCTATAAGTCCTATTCTACTTAGCACGATAAATTATTTTTAAATGCTTTTAAAACTCAAGAAAGGTATAATGAGTTGATTATTAAAAATTTATATTGATGAGTGTTACTTGTTGAATTTTATTGGCTTACACGTATTCTGTATTTTATTTCAGGTCAGGGAAAGTGTAAGGAGCTTGTTGAATAGCTAGAGGTCGATGATTTTATCTTTTGAGTCTGGGTAGGTATATTTTTGTATTTTTTTATTTTGTATAGTCACGATCATCCTTTAATTTATTTTATTTTGAGTTTATAGTCATGTACTGTAGTTTATTGAATTTATTATATAAATATATATTTTGAAGATGAATGAAACAAAAATATTGTAAATGAGTTTATTTGTTGTGTATTTGATACTCTTTAGTAGCTTTATCATCTGTTTTAAATTAAAGGAATCTGAAAAGTCTTCTTAGATTTGGCTTGGTCTATCACAATTCAACATGATATAACCTATTTTATCTTTGGGTCATGTTGGGTTGGGTTATGACATAGCTTATGAGTCAAGAAGTGTTGGTCAATCCCTTTGACCCTTGGTCAAATATGGTTTGACCAAGGTCAATCAGTAAACCCTACAATTACCTAAAAATTCAAAAGTCATTTGGCTTCATGATTAAGTTCAAACACTTCTAATCCATCTTAGGAATGTTTTGACTCAAGGTGGGCACATTGTCAACCTCTTTGTCAATGGGGGGACCCATATTTGACCAAAATTATAAAGAAACACTAAACCTAACACGTGTGTCCAAATCAACTCTTTTGCTCTTGGGATTTGTTCTAAATGATTTACAATTCTTATTAGAATCATTTAAACCCTAAACACTATCCTTAAACCCCAACCAATAAAAAAATTAAACCCTATCCTTAAATCCTAAAAACCATAAACACTAAAAACACTAAACCCTAAAATCCTAAAAACTATACCAAAATCCTAAATATTAAATACTAAACCCTACACCATAAAAACCCTAAACACTATCCTTAAACCCTAAATACTAAAAAACACTAAACCCTATCTCTAAATCCTAAAAACCATAAAATCTAAACATATAAATCCTAAAAATTATTCCTAAATCCTAAACCTTAAACACTAAACCCTAAACAATGATATCTAAATATAAACACTAAAACCCATAATACTAATCCGTATTTCATGCGTATTTAATGCACATTTTATGCTCATCAAATACGTATCGGCTGAGTATTTACTGCATTTCAGATGCTTATTTATTGAGTATTTAATTGAACCCTAAACCCTAAATACTAAAAACTAAACCTAAACACTAAACCATAATCCTAAATTCGAAAAACCCTAAAAACTCTAAACACTAAAAATTCTAAACCATAAAACCTAAAAACCCTAAACCCTATGCCTAATTCCTAAACCTTAAACACTAAACCCTAAACACTATCCTTAAATACTAAATCCAAAATAACCTAAATGCTAAAAACACTTAAACATTAATCATATCCCAAAATCCTAAACCTTAAACACTAATCCGACACCCTAAAAATCCTAAACACTATCCTTAAACCCTAAACAATTAAAAAATGAAACCCTATCCCTAAATCCTAAAAACCTTAAACACAAAAAACACTAAACCCTAAAAATCCTAAAAACTATACTAAAATCCTAAGCCTTAAACACTAAACCCTACACCCTAAAAACCATAAACACTATCCTTAAACCCTAAACACTAAAAACACTAAACCCTATCCCTGAATCCTAAAAACCATAAAATCTTAACCTTGAAAATTCTAAAAACTATTCCTAAATCATAAACCTTAAACCCTAAACCCTAAACACCAAGCCATAAACACTAAAACCCTAAATAATAATCCCTAAATATAAACATTAAAACCATAACACTAATCCATCCGTATTTATTACATACTAAATATGTAATTAATGCATATTTCATGTGTATTTAATGTACATTTTATGTGTATTGGTTACGTATCGACTGAGTATTTGCTGCATTTCATATACGTATTTACTGAGTATTTGATTAAATCTTAAACCCTAAACACTAAAAACTTGACCTAAGCACAAAACCATAATACTAAACAATAAAAATCATAAAAACCCTAAACACTAAAAATACTAAACCATAAAACCTAAAAACCCTAAAACTTATGCCTAATTCCTAAACCTTAAACACTAAACTCTAAACCTTATCCTTAAACCCTAAACCATAAATAACCTAAACGCTAAAAATACTTAAACATAAACCTTAAACACTAAACCCTCCACCCTAAAATCCCTAAACACTATCCTTAAAATCTAAACAATAAAAAAACTAAACCCTATACCTAAATCTTAAAAACCATAAACATTAAAAATACTAAACCCAAGAAATCCTAAAAACTATACTAAAATCTTAACCTTAAACACTAAACCCTATACCCTAAAAATCCTAAACACTATTCTTAAACTCTAAATATTTAAAATACTAAACCCTAGCCCTAAATCCTTAAAACCATAAACACTAAACCCTAAAAATCCTAAAAACTATATATAAATCCTAAACCTTAAACACTAAACCCTAAGCACCAAACCTTAAATACTAAAACCCTAAACAATAATCCCTAAATATAAACACTAAAACCTATAACCCTAATCCATCTGTATTTATTGCATACTAAATGTGTAATTAATGCATATTTTATGTGTATTTAATGTATATTTTATGCGTATCAGATGCATATCGATTGAATATTTGCTGCGTTTCAAATGCACATTTGCATAAACCTTAAACACTAAACAATAAAAACTAGGCCTAAATACTAAACCTTACACCCTAAAAACCCTAAACACTAAAAATACCAAACCCTAAACCATAAAAATTCTAAACCCTATCCTTAAAGCCTAAAACCTAAAAACCCTAAACACTAAAAACCTTAAAACATTAAACCCTAAAAAAACCTATACCATATTTCCCCAATTAATCTTATACCTTAAACCCAAAACACTAAACACTAAATCCTAAAAGATCTAAACACTAAAAACTCTAAACCTTAAAAAACCTAAACTCTATACCTAAACACAAACCCTCTAAACCTTAAACCGTAAAACTCTAAACACTAAAAATAACAAACTACAAACACTAAACAGTAAAACCCTAAACACTAAAAATATTAAACCCTAAACCCTAAAGTGTAATCCTTAAAACATAAACAATAAATACTAAACCTCTGTATTTAATGTGGACCAAATGAGTATTTAATGAGCATTGTCAGCATATTTTTGCATATTTATTGTGTATCACCCTAAAATCCCTAAACACTATCCTTAAAATCTAAACAATAAAAAAACTAAACCCTATACCTAAATCTTAAAAACCATAAACATTAAAAATACTAAACCCAAGAAATCCTAAAAACTATACTAAAATCTTAACCTTAAACACTAAACCCTATACCCTAAAAATCCTAAACACTATTCTTAAACTCTAAATATTTAAAATACTAAACCCTAGCCCTAAATCCTTAAAACCATAAACACTAAACCCTAAAAATCCTAAAAACTATATATAAATCCTAAACCTTAAACACTAAACCCTAAGCACCAAACCTTAAATACTAAAACCCTAAACAATAATCCCTAAATATAAACACTAAAACCTATAACCCTAATCCATCTGTATTTATTGCATACTAAATGTGTAATTAATGCATATTTTATGTGTATTTAATGTATATTTTATGCGTATCAGATGCATATCGATTGAATATTTGCTGCGTTTCAAATGCACATTTGCATAAACCTTAAACACTAAACAATAAAAACTAGGCCTAAATACTAAACCTTACACCCTAAAAACCCTAAACACTAAAAATACCAAACCCTAAACCATAAAAATTCTAAACCCTATCCTTAAAGCCTAAAACCTAAAAACCCTAAACACTAAAAACCTTAAAACATTAAACCCTAAAAAAACCTATACCATATTTCCCCAATTAATCTTATACCTTAAACCCAAAACACTAAACACTAAATCCTAAAAGATCTAAACACTAAAACTCTAAACCTTAAAAAACCTAAACTCTATACCTAAACACAAACCCTCTAAACCTTAAACCGTAAAACTCTAAACACTAAAAATAACAAACTACAAACACTAAACAGTAAAACCCTAAACACTAAAAATATTAAACCCTAAACCCTAAAGTGTAATCCTTAAAACATAAACAATAAATACTAAACCTCTGTATTTAATGTGGACCAAATGAGTATTTAATGAGCATTGTCAGCATATTTTTGCATATTTATTGTGTATTGGATGAGTATTTTCTGGTATTAAGTGTGTAATCACTAGGTATTTATATGTGTATTTATAAAATGCGTATTTACTGGGTATTCAGTATGTATCTACAACGTATATGCTACGTATCTTCTACATATCTACTGTGTATAAAATAAAATTTTCTATAATTTTCATCAGTTAATAATTTTATAAAAAATTTAAAATTTTGTAAATTAAATCATAATAATTTTTTTTCTTGAATTTTGTAATAAAAATTTTCAGACAGTTACAATTATACCAAGTTCTATTTTACTGAACTTGTGAAAACTATATTATAACGGCTGAATATCTGCTGCGTATATGCTGCCTATTTGTTGCATATTTTTGTGTTTCTACTGCATATAAATTAAAGTTTTCTTGAATTTTCATCAGTAAAGAATTTTATAATTTTTTTTATTTTGCATAATATACAAGTTATATTTTATAGAAAATTTAATGAATGACTAAGTAAAATCTATACACTAAAAAAATTAATTAAACTATATACATTATACAAATCTATTTTACAAACTGAGTAAAAACTTATGTACATAAAAAACTCATTTCAATGATGCACAAAATGATGTGTATGAATTCCATCCTATATTTTGATATTTCTTCTTGCCTATTTTTTCTTTCAATCCAACTAGTATTGCCTTCAAAAAATAACATTTTTCATGTAATTGCAAATAAACATTCAGCAATCGATACTGTTAGTCTGAGTTGTCACACCACGGATAGCCTAGATCTTCTATCGCCTGATATCACTATCAAAAGCGTTTTTCGTGTCCTCATGTAAGTTTTTAATTTGAACAATACAACAAATATATATTAGTTCACTGGTAACTTTAAAAAAATTTAATACTTACGATCTTTGGAAGAATTTGCTTATGCTGGGGGTTAGGCAAAGAATTATAAAATTTTAATTTCTCTTCCTTCACCATCACAACCAGAAGTCCAGTGCAAACCGTCAATGATTGTTGAAGTAGAATATTGCATGACTTAATAGTGACATTGGTGATATGTTCGACATATAAAATCGCACCTGGGTCGATTTCCTGCAATTCTGCAAGAAGTAAAAATAAGATATGAAAAATAAAATAGCTAAAAATATTATATATAAATGAAATATGTATACTAACCGAATGTACTGGCGAGACGTATAGAAAGTTATGGCACTTATGAGGGCTAAATTTATTCTTCTCATATAACAATAGGGCGAAGGCATCTACATGATTATTGTCAATGTATTTATCAAATATTAAATCATCAATGCCAGCTTTAGAAATTATAATGGTCTTAGAAGAAAATATTATATCACATCTAAAAAAAATACTCATTAAATATATTGAAAACTTATAAAATATACAATAAATATATAGTAAATATGCATCAAATATGTAATAAATATGTAATTAAAAAAATAGTAAATATATAGTAAAAAATCAGTATATACTCAATAAATACACAACAAAAATGTAGTATATACGCAACAAAAATGTAAAAAAAAAGGAGTAAATAACATAATGTTGCTCAGTTAACTTATTTTTCAGTGAATTTCTTAAAACATTCATCCAGAAACAATTTCTTCTCATTACTCAGCATCTTCCTGCCCTTGTATTCCATTATTATAGTTGCAGGTCGAGGCAGTATTTGAACATTATTAACGATGATTGGTTTAGTTGGGGCAGGGATCTCTATTTTCTGCTTCTTCACATTCCCCCACCTCTTAAATATTACAAATTTCTCTTCTGCCTGATCAACAACTTTCTCTTTGTTGATGCCAAGAAGATCAATTTATTCGTCTGGGGCTTCCTGTTTGATTTGGACTAGATGAACTATCCTTTTATTTTGGATGGGTTGCTGATAAGATGAGGAGGAGGGAGCAGGCTGTTGATCAGAATCAAATTTGCAGTGAGCAATATATTGGTTGAACATGTTATCAATTGATTATACTCTTTTCAACTAGATGCTCAAATCTCCTACTCAGCCTACCTTCAAGTTCATGGAAGAACTTTATGTAGGTATCTTGGATTGATTTAATCATTTTCTCTTGGAGAACATCCAATGCCTGAGCTGAAGTTGGAATGTGTGCTTGCTGAGGAGATATGGGGGCTTGCTTGGGATGAAGGGGTTTTGATGGGGAGAATGAGGTGTATGAGTGGGGAATTCTATTCTTGCTGCTGGGTAGGGTATTTCCTGACGAGAAGGAGGAAGGCTGCTTGATGGATAGTTATAGATGTCCAATAGATTGTCTATTTCCTCCTAGGTAACTCTTTAGAGGGCATAAAAATCTGTAAAAAATTTATTTGTTAGCAAATCCCCATTCTTCCTATAGGTATTAATTAAAATTTATTTCATGAAAAATCTGCATATGTACCTATCTTTCTTTTAAATTAACAAATAAATTAATAATTTTCTCGAAAGTATATACAATATCATCACCCCATCGATAGAAATGAGGCCTTTACTTAGGGTACCGAGGGGCATAAATTGAAGTGTACTCTAAAAATCAAATATGTATAATACAACAACAACAATAACAAGCCTTTGTCCCACTACGTGGGGTCGGCAACATGAATCCTTTTTCTCCATTGTGTCCGGTTCAAAGTCAAATTCTCGTTTAAATCTAATAGAGAAAGATCATTTCTAATATTTTCTAACCAAGTCTTTTTAGGTCTACCTCTACCTTTCTTAACATAAGTCAAATCTAATACCTCTACTTTCCTAACTGGGTCATCGGAAGGCCGCCGTTTTATGTGACCAAACCATCTAAGGCGACTCTCTCTAATCTTATCCTCCACTGGAGCTACTCCAACCTTTTCACGTATATGCTCATTTCGTATCCTGTCTCTAAGAGTAAATCCACTCATCCACCTAAGCATCCTCATCTCCGCAACACATAACTTAATATTGTGCTTCTCTTTTAATGGCCAACATTCTGCACCATAAAGCATTGCAGGTCTCACCACCATCTTATAGAATTTTCCCTTAAGTTTAAGGGGGACTTTTCTATCACACAACAAGCCCGATGCATTCCTCCACTTCAACCATCCAACTTGAATTCTACTGATAACATCCCCATCTATTTCACCATCACTCTGAACAATAGATCCAAGATATCTAAAACGTGTACTCTTATTAATGACTTGATCGCCCAAAGTCACAATCCCCTCACTAGGTCTATTACTGCTAAAATTACACTCCATATATTCAGTTTTAGATCTACTCAAGCGAAAACCTTTAGACTCTAAGGTTGATCTCCAGACTTCAAGTTTACCTTCAACTCCCTATTTAGTCTTGTCAACAAGAAGAATATCATCAGCAAAAAGCATACACCAGGGTACATCCTCTTGTAAATGTCTAGTGAGAACATCCATGACTAACGCGAAAAGATATGGGCTTAAAGCTGATCCTTGATGTAATCCAACCGAAATAGGGAAATACTTGGTCAAACCACCTTGTGTTTGAACACAAGTAGTAGCTCCTTCATACATATCTTTAATGATTTGAATATAAGCATTATTAACTCCTTTCTTTTCAAGAACTCTCCATAGCACTTCTCTTGGAACTTTATCATATGCTTCTCTAAATCAATAAATATCATATGTAGATCCTCCTTATTCTCCCTATATTTCTCCATCAAACCTCTCAATAAATGTATGGCTTCCATAGTAGACCTACCAGGCATGAATCCAAATTGATTTTGAGAAACATTAGTATCACGCCGCAGCCTACGCTCCATAACTCGCTCCCATAGTTTTAAAGTGTGACACATTAACTTAATTCCTCTATAATTCGCACAATCTTGTGCATCACCTTTATTCTTATAAATAGGAATCAATACACTCATTCTCCACGCATCTGGCATCTTTTTAGTCTTCAAAATATTATTAAAAAGTTTAGTTAGCCAAGAAATTCCTTCATCTCCTAAGCATTTCCACATCTCTATTGGGATATCATCAGGTCCAACAGCTTTTCCACACTTCATTTTCTTTAAAGCCTCTCTAACTTCGGTTTTACTAATACGCCAATAAAAATAGAAATCTTTATTTTCATTTAGGATGCTAAGGTCACTAAAGTCAATTGTATTCCTACAATCTTCATTAAAAAGTTTATCAAAATATCTCATCCACCTTTGTTGAATATCATCTTCTAAGAAAAGTACTTTTTGATCTTCATCCTTAATACACTTCACTTGAATTAAATCCTTACTACTCCTATCTCTTTGTTTGGCTAGCTTATACATATATCTTTCTCCCTCCTTAGTATCTAATCTATTATATAAATCATTAAAAGCTAAGATCTTTGCATCACATATTGCTTTCTTAGAATCCTTACATGCCTCTTTATATCTTTCCCAATTATCAGAATTTTTACATCTAAACCAATTTTTATAACAAATCTTCTTATTTTTTATCTTTTCTTGCACAATTGGATTCCACCACCAGCTATTTTTACTATTAGGGGCTTTTCCCTTTGATACTCCAAACACATCTTTAGCAATATTTTTAATATCCCTAGCCACTTTTTCCCACATAACATTAGCATCCTCATGCACAAATAAAATCTTAGAATCTAAAATCTTACTCTCAAAAATATTTTTATTACTATTTTTTAAATGCCCCCATCTAATCCTAGAAAATCGCTTTACTTTATTTTTTATTTTCTGTCCTTTCATCTTAAAGTCTAAAACTAATAAGCGATGTTGGGTACATAAACTTTCACTCGGAATAACTTTACAATCTTTGCAATCTAAACGATCTATTTTTCTTATAAGAAAATAATCAATCTGAGTTTTACTATAACCATTCTTATAAGTGATGAGATGCTCATCTCTTTTCTTAAATAAGGTATTAGCAATTAAAAAATCATAAGCTAAAGAAAAATCTAGTATGGTCTTACCACCTTCATTAGTCATTCCAAACCCATATCCACCATGAATGCTTTTAAAATCATTTACCTCTCTACCAACATGTCCATTTAAATCTCCTCCAATAAAATTTTTTTCTTCGAGAGGTATCTTTTGAATTAATTCTTCTAAATCTTCCCAAAATTTTAATTTTGAACACATATCCAAACCTACTTGAGGAGCATAAGCACTTATAATATTAATAATCTTAGCATCAACAACAATCTTTAAAGCCATAATTCTATCTCCAATTCTATTAATATTTATAACATTATCCTTCAAACTCTTATCTATAATCACGCCTACACCATTTCTAGTACGACTCTTACATGAATACCAAACTTTAAATCCTAAACTATCAATCTCCTTAGCCTTCTCTCCAACCCATTTAGTTTCCTGAATGCACAAAATATTTATCTTCCTATGAATCATAATATCTATTAATTCCATTAATCTTCCTGTAAGGGAAACCTATATTCCAAGTTCCTATCCTAATATTAGTATCATGGACTAGCTTCTTTGCCCACATCCGTCCTTGATGTGGGAACCCTTTCCTATTTAACACTGCACCCGGGCGCCGATGCAGCGGCCCTTGCACACTTTTCACTGTATTCAGGCCATACAGTACGTCGCTTCCAGGGAACGCCCTAGCATTAACACAATTTATTAAAGGATTCATGTCATGGTTATTCGACAAGTTTTACGCTGGCTTTCGACTACCTAACGCAACCCTCCACTTTTCTCATCCAGGACTTGGGACCTGGCAACGGCAGTGTTAAAAATCAAATATGTATAATATCAAAGATAATTTTAGCAAATAAATTAGTAAAATGAAATAAAAATTAGAATGTTGATGTTAGCACTCACAAGTAGCAGATGCACAAAATCATTAATATAACTAGCTGACTTGTTCGTTAAAATCTTCGTAAAGACCTTATTAAAATTTTCAACTAAAAATTCTCTAATTGACCCTAGGGGTGTCAATGTTTGACCTGACCCGAAAATTTTAGGTTCGGGTCAACCTGAATCCGAACTGGGTCGGGTTCGGGTTATGATTTTTGATCCGTTTGTAAAATCGGGTCAGGTTCGGGTTGACCCAGAAACCCAAAATTAACCCAATTTGACCCATTTTTAATTGATTTAGGAGAATTTAAAAGATTATTATGAAATAAGTAAATATTATTTTTAAAAAATAATAAACCAAGTTACCCAAACTGAATTAAACTTGGTTTATATTAAATTGATTGAAGTAAATCTTACCTTAATTTGATTTTAGTTTAAATAAATCAAATTAAATAAAAAAAATTATTAAAACATACCAGAAATAGGTCGAGTTCGGGTTGACCCGGACCTGAAGAGGGTCGGGTTCAGGTCCAAAAAATCGACCCGCTTGCAAAAACGGGTCGGATTCGGGTCTGGTCAAACAGTGTCGGGTCAATTTCGGGTTGGACCCGAACCCGACCCGTGACCCGATTTTTACAGCCCTAATCGACCCCTCCCAATTAATTGATAAAAACACATATATACTATTTGATATTGTATGGAGCCTCCTAGAGGTTTTGAAGCTATTAAGTTAAAAGAATAAATTTGAACATAAATATATAATAAATATTTTAACAAAATCGATTGAGGGGTTTATTTGTTTAACTCCAGCATGTCGGTCCTTATTTTCTTTAATGAGATTTCTGTAGGTGCAAAGGTACACCAAGAGATATCTTCACCTCTGTTTGGCAGACCAATAAAAAGGGCCACTTTATCAGCGATAAACAATATAGCATGACTATTTATTATAAAACATTATCTTGAAATATCCCACATTATAAGTAGCTTGTAAATAAGTGGGACGTTATGCTCGAGAGCAGAAAATTTAAGAATTTGATAGATATTTGATCTCTTCAAGCTTTTCTCGACATTAGGGTGCATTATCTCAATAAAAGAAATGCAATTGTTTTGGAAGGTCAAAACATAGCATCGAAAAGTAATAGGCCCAACATAGACCTGAAAAAAATTAAGAAATAAACACATAAAATAAGCAAAAAATTAGAAGATATGAAAAAAATGCTTAATAAATATATAGAAAATACACATCAAATATGCAGAAAATACATAGAAAAAATGCATAAAATATTCAACAAAAAGCTTAAAATACACAGAAGATATGCATCACATACACAAAATATTTGCAAAAGATATACATCAAATACATAGAAAATAAGTAGAAAATACTTATTGAGTAAGAAATAAATACGTAGGGTTTATGTGTTATCGTTTATATTTTAGGATTACGGTATTGGGTTTAGGGTTTAGGGTTTAGTGTTTTAAGTGATTATTATTTTAGGGTTTAGGCTTAAGGGTTTAGTGTTTAGGGTTTTAGTGTTTAGGGTATATGGTTTAAGGTTTAGGATTTAGGAATAATGTTTAAATTTTTTAGGATTTTTTGTTTAGAGTTTATAATATTGAGGGTTTTAGGATTTAGTGTGTTCAGTTGTTTGTTATTTTTAGGATTTATGGATAGTGTTTATGTTTGAAGATTTTTAGGGTTTAGGTTGCAGCAAATACACAACAAATATATAGAGAATACGTAGAAGATAGAAATACGAAGAAAATACACATAAGATATACATACATAGAATATACGCAACAAAAAAACCTAAAATACGTAAAAAACATGTAGAAGATACGCTAAATGTACATAACACATACACAATAAATACATATAAGATACACAACAAATACGCAAAAAATACTGCTTGAGTAAGCAATAAAATAAGCAGGGTTTATGTTTTATTGTTTATATTTTAGGATTACAGTATTGGGTTTAGGGTTTAGAGTTTAGTGTTTTAAATGATTATGATTTTAGAGTTTATGTTTAAGGGCTTAGTGTTTAGGGTTTTAGTATTTAGGGTTTATGATTTAAGGTTTAAGATTTAGGGATAATATTTAGATTTTTTAAGGTTTAGTGTTTAAAGTTTATAATGTTTAGGGTTTTTAGGGTTTAGTGTGTTTAGTTGTTTATTATTTTTATGATTTATTGATAGTTTTTATGTTTTAAGGTTTTTAGGGTTTAGTTACAGCAAATATGTAACAAATATGTAGAAAATGCGTAGAGCCAAAACAAGCACCAACCAATTATGCAGTTATAAAACCCTAAACATAAAAAAGAGTCGAGAATGAACAAGCTAAACATAGAATTTATTAAGCAAACAATAAAAATGAAGAAATGAAAAAATAATTTATATGCAGAAAATGCACATAACCCTAACCAACAGCAACCACCATGCATTTTTAAAGAAGAAAAACCCTTAAACGCCTAGAAAAATCGAAATGAAATAAGCTATATATATGAATATTTTTTATGTAGGCAATAAAAATACAATTCATGCGCTTAAAATATACAGTTAACATGACAATCAAATGACTGCCTAATATTTTTGAAGGCGATGCCATTTGCAAGATGAGAACTAATAGGATGGAAGTTGAAAATTGAATTGCCGCTTGAAAGGTAAATTTTTTTTTTTTTTTTACAATTTTCTCCTGTTCTTAGCTTACCCTGGGTGGGGAGGGCGGGTCGGACAGAAAAATATGATCGGCTGAACTGGGAAGAAAACTAACCATCCATCCATGTCGACAACCAATCAATGTTAACCACCTTTTTTGGCGTCCGGACGCAGAGCGGAGCCCGCATAATAATTTGAAGACAGCTAACCATCTTAGGCAAGTCATTTCCAAAATGCTTCTCTGTTCCTTCGAACAGTTGCTCACAGAGAGAGAGAGAGAGCGACATGGCCGGAGTGAGTCTGGTGTGCGTGCCGTTGGTGGCAAAATCCGTTGAGCAGATGCTGAGTGAGATGGCGACGGCGAAGGTCCGCGGCGCCGACGTCGTCGAGATTCGCCTCGACCACCTTGCAAGCTTTGAGCCCCGCCGAGACCTAGATCTCTTGCTAAGAAATCGTCCCCTCCCGGCCCTCGTCACCTACAGGTCCATCTCTGCTCACTCAGCAACATGCAATGCTTAGATCTTCATTTACATACATAACACTTTATTTTTTAATATTTACATATCTAACACCTAAAACATTAATATTACATATCTACCGCCCATATACAATTTTAATATCAAATATAACACTCCTATATTACATTCATACCACCCTATAAATTTTAATATTTTATTTTATGCACCCATATTTGTTCTATGAATGATAAGCATGTAATATTAATATTTTAAATATTAGATATGTAAATATCATGAAATAAAGTGATATGTATGTAAATCCCCCTATATTTTTTTTGGTTTGGGAATATTTTAAAATGGAGTAGCTCTTGGTTCCCTCTTCTACAGTAGAGGCGGATCTAGAATTAGAGAAACTTGGAGCGTTGCTTGTGGCATCTCATTAGCGGGGAGTGGCCATATTGAGTCGGTCATGTACTTGGAAAAAAAAAATGACTTTCTTGATCCCAAGCGATGAAATGCGGAGAACATAGATTTAGGCTTCGTTTGGGACCGCTTTATTACTGCTTCCTAAAGCAGTTTTTTAGTACAAAATTTAAAAATTTTGTACTAAAAAGCTGCTTTAGGAAGCAGTAAGAAAGCCGTCCCAAACGAAGCTTAAAGACTAAATAAACTGTGGGGCTGACATTCAGTTTACTTCATGACGCATGGGAAGTTGGCTGTAAAAGCTAATGTGACCCTGAAATGTACTCCACCTTTAATACAACGAGTTCATAGGAGTTGCTAGGGCATGATGCCCCATGGGAAGTCGGTTGTAAAAGCTAATGCGACCCTTGGGGGGTTAAGAGCACATGAGGACTAGTGGACCTTGAAACCCTGAGAATTGTGGGCTGCAGAAAATAGAGATCTTGAGAATAAGAGTTGAGAACCTGCGTTTGTATCGAGTCATGGAAGACCCATAATTGAGAGAGCTAACGTGGTCTAGAAGAGCTCAATCTTGAAAGGCTTTGAGAAACCTTTTCAACGCCAAACTTCTATTGTAGCTACAACTACTAGTTGTTCCAACAAATCACAATCTAGGAATTGGTTATAGATCCTCAAATGCACAGCACATATCACCACCATTGCTATACCTATGAGGATGGATCTAAATGATTATCTTATTGTCACAAATATTTCATCCAATTGACAACCATCTCTCAAGACTAGCTGCTCAACATACAATGAGTGGTACGAACTGCTAGACATCTCCATAGTGCTTAGTAGTTGAGCACAATGCCTACACTGCTGCCTGCTTCGAGCAAACAAAGTAAGTTAGCAGCATCAAAAATATCATGTAGAAGCATTCAAATGTTCAATAGAGGAAGGGATTCTAATACTCAGAGGAATCCAAGACCTATCAACAAAATCCCATGTGGCATCATATTGGGCACCTTTTAACAAACTTATAAGCCCTAGCTTCGCGAGAGAGAGAGAGAGAGAGAGAGAGAGAGAGAGAGAGAGAGAGAGAGAGAGAGAGAGAGAGAAGAGGGGTAGTATGAATCTTAACATAAGAAGCTTAAAAGCTTCTTTTGAATTCATTAAGATGAGTACATTGTAGTGGAGGGAGACAAGGCTTCTCTCTCGAGGATTGCCATTCCTTTCTTCTATTTTCTCCCTTGTTTTGTGATTTCCTTTTTTCTTCTCTTTTCTCGCTTGTTTTGTGACTGCCTTTTGTTCTAACGCTCTATTCATGGTCCACATCACTCAAAGTATCTCCTTAACCTAAAATATATTATAACTCACAAGTGTCATATTTTTTTGATATTAATATTTGATGCTCGCTTTCACTTAGATCATGGCCACGGGAAATAAAATATTGAGCTTAGACTACGAAAAAACTTTAAATGATGTTCGAGAGAAGATCCTCAAGGAGGTGGTAGGAGAGGGAACAATGCATGCTACCCATGCCTAATTTGTGGTGATGCAGGTGATTATTTTTTACCTTAATTTTTCCTCCATGGCCAAGCTGGCTCGTTGCCATTGACTTCTTAGGTAGAGGGAGTTTTATGGAGACCTTCACCTTCAGCTTAACTAGCACTCTTACCTTTTTTGGGGGATGGGGGTAAATAGCTTGAGCTAGAATCAAATAAGAGGTCCTAGAGAGCATTCCTTGAAACACTAGTGGATGAATCATTGGGTGATTGCAACTAACATGGATTGTAGCATTAATATCGACTTTGATGCCTGAGATAATGGAAGAACCATTGATGATGAAGTTCAAGGCTTCATAATTAGATTCCTACCATGATATGATTGATATAGGGGACCTTCTTGATGGCTTTGAGGTCATGATGGCCTTGCATGTAGTACCTAATGCTATTAGGTACAATTTGTTGCTAACCACCCTAAAAGACATGACATTATAATAGTCTTTATGGTTTTGGCGAGAGCATCCCACATTGAAATCTTTTAAATATTTGATTTAAACGAGAATTTGACTTTTAATAAGACACAATGGAGAAAAAGGATTCATGTAGCCGACCTCACATAGTGGGATAAAGGCTTGATGTTGGTGGATTTGCTCATTAACTATTTAATTGGTTCTCAAGCTACTAGAAGCCAAGGAGGAGCTATTAAAGATTCAATAACATCTACCACAAAAGGAGTGTGAGTTACTTAGTGCCTATGCCATGAGGTTTAGTAGGAAAATGTTAGAAGTGTATGATTTGGATTCTTTTGTCATGAAGGTAATACGAGTCTATGGTTGTAAAGAAAATAAGTTTAAGTTTGTTGTTGCAATAAAAAAAAAAAACTCACCCGAAAAAATGGACTTGCTGGGCATGAACAATAAGTCTATAAACCTTGATGAATTCACCATGTGTTCCACGACCTTTTCCTTATATGTTTGATTTCAACTTGATAGAGGTGGCGTTGCCGGGGCCATCAAAAGGGTCCCTTGTGGCTTTCGTCTCAAGCACCCATGCTTGTTTTAAATAATATGATTATATTTATTTGTAAGTATAATATGATCATGGGATAAGAGATCTAGGGATTTTGATCAAGTTAGATGCATTAATGGTGAAGATAATAGGATCTTGATTAAAGAGGAATATATCAAAGAAAGATGAAAATATTCTTCTGAGAAATTACTAAATGTGATATTTTAAAAAAAGAAATTATTTTGAAACAACATAATGAATAATATAGTAAAATATATAATTGATTGATCTAAGAATTGAAGTAGAATCAACTCTAGAAAAGTGCATAAAGTTAAGACTAGGTCCATATGAGATACCTATTAAGATTTGGAGAGTTATTGGAATTTTTTAGTAATTTGGCTAACAAAAATTTTTAATATAATTTTGAACATTAAGTCTATAAGAAATAATTAGAGAAGAATAATTTTTGATGCAGTCAAGATATCCTACTTTATATTTTCTTGTGTGGCTTCTCATTTTCCTTGTTGTTTGCTGAATATCGCTACTATTTGTTGAAAATTCCTCCTGTTCTCTGAAAATTCCTGCTGCCTTCTCGTATTCCTGCTGTTGTTTGGTCTTCCCAAAGTGGTTGTTTGATCTTCCCATGTTGGCTGTTGGTCTTCCCGATGTTGGACTTCGATTTTCCCTCTTGACTCTTCGTTTTCCCCTATACCCCTTCGGTTTCCTTGCTGTCTTTTCTGATGGTTGCTCGTTTTCACACCTGTGGTTACTCGATTTCCCTATTTGTTGAAACCTATGTTGGATGCTTTATTTCCTAATTAATTGGACTGATTTAGAAGAGTTTTGTGGTTGATTTGGAAGGCTTCTATTGGCTATTTGGGTGGTAAATTTAAGTGAGAATTTAATACCCTTTTCCCTTTGTTTTCTATATAAGGTGGCTGTGACCTTAGAGTTTCATGTTATCTTGTGTTCAAGGTTTAACATCATGTTTATATCTTTTTATTATTAATTATTTACCTATGATGCTATTTGGCGGAATTATCTGGTTAAAGGGCCATATTCTTAACTATTTATCTATGATGTCATTTAGCGGTAAAATCATTGGTTAAAGGACACATGCCACATTTTTATTGACAAAAGATCATTTGAGAGTGAATATGATGATACACTTGACAAGATATGACTCTTTGTGAGTTGAGGTTATACTCGAGTTTGTTCGACGAACGGTTGAGAATGGTGGATGGCTTTTGCTTTATATTTTAGGTGGTAGATTTAACTTGAAGCATTTTTTAATTTTATAATTTTTCACAAAACTTTTCTTATATATTTTTTAGATGTGGCCTTGAAATGATCTATATTGTGATTGTAGGGGGATTTTGAAAATATGATATCCTTCTATTGAGGTTCGCTTTCAACACATCTATCATAGGCACTATCAAGTCTGTGTGACCCTGCTCGGATACTCGATTTAACGAGGCGGGAATTAAAAGTCGGATGGTAGGATCTAATCATTTCAGTTCATAAACATAACAACATTAAAATATCAAATTCTCTTTCATTTATCTGAAGAGCTACTAACAAAATTCTTCAAATACTTAACATTTATCTCAGATCATAAATTACCTGTTATCAGATGCACATCATTTTCTATAGACGAACTCCTCTGTCTGCCATTTCTAAATCTCTGAAGACTTACCTAAACATTTAAATTCGTGGTTTGAGTTTACTAAGTAAACTCAGTGGGTAATCATTTCAATTATAAACAATAAAATAAATTCATACTATTTCTCTTTCTGTCAATACGCATACATCATACATTACAAACATTAATCTTACACAAGTCCTTTCCTTGGTCTTTAAATCAATTTTAACATTTCTTTTAATACATCTCTTTTAATAGTTTAATATTCAATTCCTTTAAATATCAATTTCCCCATTTTCATTTATACAGGAGCACCGTCTAAATGTACTCAAAGGTACAACCATTTTTATTTTTTTCTTTTCCTTTTAACGTGCACCGGTACATTGCTTCCCCAGCCAGTACCATACGAGGGTGAACTCCTGTAGTTTGCATGCATATCCTTTTCCCTTTTTCATTTATCTTTCATTCATTTTATATCATTTACTCGTATATATACTTTTAAATACATATCAGTAACATATATAAATATAACTGGTTTAAACTTTATCTTTCTATTTATGTTAACCTTCTTTCACATTTTTCATGACGTCTCTATATGTACACTATCTTATACATTTAAAGTTTACATAGCTTCATTCATAGTAGTTCTCAAAATAAACAAAACAATCTTTCTTTCAATATAGAAATGGAAATAAATAATGGAATTTCAAATAATTATAATTACCCACTTTGATCCTTGGTACAACTTCAACTTCGAATCTTCTTCCTTATGGAATTTTTGTTGAATTGAATTCCCATAACTTTCAATCTCTTCATTTCCAAAAATCTCTAAAATCATAGAATAAAATTTCATGAAAATCTGATTTAACTAATAAAATTTAATAACAATCACATTATAGAAATTTACTTATAATGGGGATTTTCAAAAATCCCAAAATTTTTCTTCGTTCTCCCTCACAAATCTCTTCTCATCGTTTTCAAATATTTCCCTTATCTTCAATTAAATGTTTCTAATAATTAGAAAAAGAATTTGGAAACAATTTATACAAAAATTGAAAAACAAACCTTTTTCCTCCTCTCGTCGTTCCTCTCGCTCATTGCAAATTCTTCCAAATTTATTACTCCTTTAATGATAGAACTGAAAAGGAGTCTCTAATTCTTATCTCCAAACACGTTGGATTGCTAAAATTAGCAAAAGAAATCCTCCGAATCCTCTTTCGCACGCGGTCGGTCGTCCGCCCAGTCCGCCCCTTCCTGTTGATTCGTGAAACTGACCCCTTTTGGGGTCGCGACTCCTTTGTTAGGAGGCTAGCAGGTTCGATTGAACCGGCCCAGCCAACCGGTTATTACACAGTCATATTGACTATGATTTTTACAAGTGTTGGCAAAACAATAATAAGAATGCTAAAGCTAATGAATTAATCATCATCGGGAGAACTCACTATTCAAAAAAATGTTGTAAATAATAGATTTATCTTATGCAAATGATTCTGCCTGTCACAACCCCATGAGCCCGCGCCTCACGATTTTTGCTTATCTCGCTCCTTCGTAACTCCCTCATGACTATCCCTACTTAGCACCCACAGGACGCACAAAAAAAAAGAAGATATCTCCCGCTCTCCAGAAAAAATGAAGAAGCACTCGATCCCCAGGCATGCAAAAAGGGCCTCCCTGTGCTCTCTCATTCGATTCAGACATACACGAAGATCTCAGTCTCCCGCAACCTTTATTGCACATGACTCATCCCCCCTATCACGACTCCAACCCCGATGTTCGATCGACAATACCTCGCCTGCACATGACCCAACCCCCTCTTACGACTCACACCCTGACTTTCAACCGACCTTGCTTGCATGCAACCCAACCCCCTTGTCACGACCTCATCTGCAGGCGGCTTAGCTCTTGCAACCTGTCCTCACGTGAACGACCCCAGCATCCGCTGTTCCACCCCACGCGCGAATGACCTTGGACCACAACTTCTTGCTACCTCACCTGCATGCACCACGTGGTCCAGCTCCCGTGACTTCTCCCTTGCGAACGACCCAGCCCGAACGCCTCCCTGCTCTTCCACTCTGTGCACGAATGACCCAACCCGAACGCCTGCGACTTTTCCTTCACATGACCCAGCCTACCACGACACCGACGCTCGACGACCTCGTGCAATCTCGACCGCACACAATAATTAAGGATTTCTTTCTTAACTAAATAGAGCTAATCATAATTATGATATACTATCTCTAATTATCGTGCATATACGAAGACCCCATTGAACCTTTGATATGACTAGGAGGAGAACATGAAGACACTGCGTATATCATTTCTTTGACATGGCTAGGAGGAATTAATTATACGAAGGCCCCACGTCTGTCGTATCTTTGATCCCGTTGGGAAGAATAAAGACAAATGCTTATCGAATGCCCCCTATATGGTGGAGATGTTGGAAGGTTGCCAAATTTTTTAAAAAAAAATTGGTAAAGTGCTATCACAATTAAAACTTAAACTAAGAAAAAAGAGGATATTAAGCAACATAATTTGATTTTAAGTATTTTGGTGCAACACAAAAAAAAGAGAGAAGGAAAAGAAGAAAGAAATTTTTATAATCATACTCTTTTAAATAAAAATAACAAAATAACAAAGATAAAAAAATACACCAATGCTGCTAACGAGATGATTGGCTCCCTTCTGGCACTTGCTTTAGCACCTGCAAACAAACAAAATAAATAAATAAAACTCTGCATAATATACAACTAACAGAAAAGAAAATTTTCATATGATGTTAAAATAAAAAAAGTATGAAGTCACTAATGACTCTCTCTCTTATATATTAGAAGTCATACAAGGTTATTTATCAAACACCTGTTTAATGAGTCAGGTCGAATACAAATAATATTGACTCGTTTAAATAGAGTTAAAGGTCAAGGGCATTCCAATAGATGTAAGCTTAATCCTAATTAAAAATCGATTAACTCTTAAATGGAGCAATAAGCCTCATCCCAAACAAACCATCGGACATTCCAATAGGTGTAAGCCTCACTTTAACTCAAATCTATCGGGTAGTCTCCCATATAATGTTATGTTGTAAGCCCCACAATACGGGCAAATCCTAAATGGAGCAATAAGCCCCATCCCAAACTCAAATCATATTCAGGCCTTCTAATAGATGTAAGACCGAAACTCAAATCACATTCATGCCATCTTTAATGCTAATAAGCCCGCTAAGATCTAGAAACTCTAAAATCATAACAGTTTAAAATCTACACTCAATCATCTCAGTCTACTCGGGATTTGTAAAACCCGCCAAATAGCAATTTAGGCTTCGCACGCTTTTCGATGCGTCGCGACGAACTTTAAGTGAAAATTTCAAAATCGTCGGAATTCGACGCAAATAATTTTATAAAATAGAGCACAAAATTCTGAACAAAATGATGTATAGAACCCATATCGAATTTTAAGTATTTTGAGAGTTAAAATTTCTGAAAAACTCAATATGACGACTTTGCCCTTGAGGTCATTTAAGTAGAAATAACTTAAGTGAGGGTAAAATGGACTTTGGGTTATTGAAATGAGCTAAATAGGGGACCGAAATATTTCTGTCCCCATTTGTTTCTTGCGGCAGAACGAGAGAGGAGGGAGAGCGGGCGGCCTAGGCGCACGGGCAAGGGGCGAACGGCGGCCCTAGGGGTGCTTTCCGGCGGCGTTTTGTGAGAAGGATTGTAGGGAAGACTAAGAGAAGGCTAAGGTAAGTTCTTTGCAAGAGTTTTCTTCTCTATTCATTGAGTTTTCTCAAGGGAAGAAAACTAGGGTTTTGAGAAAATTCAAGTTTTCTTTAAGATAAGATAAGGGAAGATTTAAGGGATGTTTCTAAACCCAAAAAATGAGACGATTCCATGAAAATTTTGGATTTTGAAAATTAGGGTTTCTTTCATCTTTTGTTTTCTTTCAAAATATTTTTATATGAATGATTCCTAATGGCATTAGAAAGCCTCTAATAGAAAAATAATGCATGTTTGTGAAGAAAAATTTTTAGGTTTTAAAATTAGGGTTTTCCCCTAAACATGGAATTTTTGAGCCTTATGATTTCATATGGGTTTAGGAGGGTTGTTAGAGGCAAAAATTAGGATTTCTACACAAGATACAATTTTTTATGATTTTTAATTTAATTAAATCCGAAAATTAGAAAGTCCTAATTATTTATGTAAATGATAGGGAAGATTTGACATGTTAAAATAAAGAGATTAATGAAGATTTGATTTCCAAAAATTAGTGCTTTTAGGTAAATCCGAAAATAAAAGAAAAGAAAAAGAATTTTTTTTTAGGAAGAAAGATAATATTAAAATAGAAAAGTAAGGATTTAGGACAAGGTAATATGCATGATAATTAATGAAAAGAATCCTAATGTTAAGGAGGTTTAATGTCTAATGTTATGGAGGATGATGGCAATGAGGATTAGATTAGTGAGGATTGGAGCAAGACTTAGAGTAAATATTTGACAATTTTAACTACATTATTTTCTTAGGATTTTGAAGTGAGAGGAAAGGCATGGAAGAGGGAGAAGCGGCAAAATTCAGACTTTTAACTTCAAGGTGAGTACTCATGATTCTTTATTACAGTGTTAATTTTGGTTTATCTTCAGTTATATGTTTTAAAAGTTCAATAATTCTTATAAAATCTTTATGGTTAAATTAAATCATGATTATATTACTCTTATCCATACTCTGGTCCAATGGTTGATCATGCGATAAAGTTATATGTTACATTCCATGGCATTATCATATAAAGTTTATATATTACAAAAATGAGATGATATGATATAGTATGCTTGTAAGTATACATGATACTTTATTTACAATAATGACCTTTATTTCTATCCAGTTATATGTTTTGAAAGTTCAAGCATCTTTATGAAATCTTTATGATTAATTTAGCATATGATTTTGTTACTCTTGCCAAATGGTTGATCATGCAAATTACATGTTATATTTTATGGCCTTATATGATAAATTTCTTATGTTATAGAAATAAGATGACATGAAGTGTTATGATTATGATATGATTGTTATTGAATACTTGTATGTGCATGCTGAATAGATGGAGTTCACCCCCTTATGGTACTGGCTTGGGACGCCGTACTCGTGCACGTTAATGGTAAAGGGAATGGTAAAGGAAATGGAAAAGGGGTTCTTTTGAGCCAAATGGTAAAGGGGTACCTTCATTGGTACCAAATTAGACGGTGGCTCCTGTGACGGGTGTATTATATATGAAAATGAGAAAGATATGAATACAGTTATGACGAAAGTAAACTGATTATGATATGATATGTATTTATGTTTTACGCATACCGCTATACATTTAATGTTTCGATGAAACAAATGATATGAATAAATGAAAGGTGATATGAAGTTACAAATGCTAATATGATGAATGTAAATTGATTATGAAATGTTATGGATTTATGATTTATGCTCATGTTTAAATGATGTGTTTATAAAAAATCAAATTTATGATACGTTTGAATGAAAGTGACATTTGACATATTACTCCTCCTGCCTTGAATTACCGTAGTTTAGAAACATGAGTTACTTGCTAAGCTTTAGCTTACTTTAGTTGCTTTAACATTTTTACAGATGTGACTTAATAGAATCAAAAGTGAGTAAGAGAGATGGAAATGTATACCATAGACGTGGCCCACCGAAAGAAAGGTATTTGAATGTTTTGTATTCATTTATTTTCTTAATTGAAGTTTTAGTGGCTCTTTCAAATTTATTTATTGAGATAGTTTTAGATGAAGTGAAAGTTTAATCTACCGTCCGACCGTTTGTTCCCGCCTCGCCTATGCGAGCTTATCGGGCCGGGTTGTGACAGGATTCGTGAGAGGAGGCAACCCATGGTAACTAATCAGATTCTCTAGATGTTATGGCCTATAGGACATTAACATTGGTAGATTGATAATCATGATATTTTAGGGATGACAGAACCATGTGATCTTAATCAGGTCTACCTCCATCTCCTACAAACATCTCTCATTAATCAAAACGAATCTCAAAGTGCTAAACTTAAGTTTAAAATCTTATAAAAGTGACCCATCCTTAATCGAGATTGCTCTTCCATGAGTGGGGAGGAGTAATTAACTATAAGGGCTTGCGCTCATTGGAAGTTGAGACCCAATAAACCCCAATATAAGCATCAGGGGTAACCTAGTTAATTAAACATTAACCTGCCTCATGAAGAATGGAACCCTTACTCAAAAGGTGGGGTTCAAGTCTCATTTTTCCTGTGTGAACAACAAGGATGAGGATCGAACTTAAAATGTGGGGCTCATGACCATCCCCTTTAGGGAAGCGATCTGCTTGAGAGCGTCATGCAACAACGAGTTTGATTTTTAAAAGAGAGTTTGCGAAATGTTTAAATTAATAATACTATCATTTTAAAGATGGTTGTATCCTTCTCGGTGTGGGATAAGTTTAGATTCAATTTATTTTTAGACCGCATAACATTATCAAATATGATATTTGAAGCACTTAGCATGTTTATTGAAGCACATACGACCAATCTTATTTTCAAAAAAATTAAAATAAAGCTTACATGCTTTTAATGTACTTGCATGCTCTTTAATGTGCCTACATGATGCATTTTGTATATTTTTGGTGGTTTTTACACAACATGCTAGCATGTTTCATGATACACTTGCAAGTTTTTAATTGCGCCTGCATAGTGTGTTTACTCCTTTTTCAATGTGTGCGTGCTTCTTGAGACTTGTCAAATTTAATTTCATTTTTTTAGCCCACCCAGTATTCTCAGATTTCAAAGTTAGGAGTTCAAAGCATTTTGGCGGAGTAAACTAGGAGTTCACTGCAATCTCTTTTTGATGTGTTTGCACGCTTTTCATTAAATTTGCATAGTATATTTATGTGCTTTCTAATGTACTTATTTATTTTTTGATGTACATTTTTGATGCACTTATATACTTTTTGGTGTATCTGCATAATGCACTTGCACACTTTTCAATGTATTTGTGTGCTTTTTAAATGGTGGCCCACTTTATGGAGTGATTGCATCCTTCATGAGG
The DNA here is from genome assembly GCA_019925795.1 of Dendrobium chrysotoxum. Taxonomy (NCBI): domain Eukaryota; kingdom Viridiplantae; phylum Streptophyta; class Magnoliopsida; order Asparagales; family Orchidaceae; genus Dendrobium; species Dendrobium chrysotoxum. The sequence continues at coordinate 52,089,264 of CM034298.1, read as the reverse complement.
CAATGACTTGCTTCTCATGCTAGTGCCAGGCTTCTGGAGATGGTTGCATATTTTTTAATGTATTTAGACCCTCTTACATGGACCCACACGACGCACTTGTATTTTTTGGGTGCATTTTGTACTATGCAATTACACATTCTTCAAAGCCTTTGTACAATATATTTGCACATTTTTAGAATAGTGGTATGCTTCTTAGAGTAATTACACGGTGCTTAAGGTTTGTCATGCTTTCTTCCATAAAATTCATATACAATAGCCAATAGTTCAATCCATGCATTCATCAGTATATCTTTTAGCTCTTGACTACAAAAAAAATAAAATTAAAGAAAATGCATAAACAAAATAAAACATGAATTCCAAATCTACCTCATTTGCCTGGGTCCTGATCCCTTTCTGAAAACATATAAAATTACAGAGTAAACTAACAGTTTAGTAGGATACCGGAATCTACAACTGAAATCAATGTAAGATAATATAAACAATATACATGTAATCATTTAATCACTATCAATATGAATATATAATTATAAACTATGTGGCTGTCAATGTAATCAGTTTTATATCATATAAGCTATAAAAATTAGTATAAGTAATATAATTCATAATCAGTGGTCAATAACCAAATAAACAGTTATCAGTAAGTTCTAATAATTACAAAATAGTTTATATAACATCTTATTACATCAATATATCTATCGTTTTTATATATAAGTCATGTATTATCTATGCTATGCACATATAAAAATTTAAATCATATGATTCACATGCATCAATACCTTTGTATCAGTTTTATCAGTCTTATCATATACTTGTATCAATCATATATATTCATATTATATGTATATGCAAGCACTGTAAGTAAGATTAGACATCCAACTGTCTGTGATATTTTTCTTGTATCCAGTCATGTATGCCAACTTTATATGAATCAATCTTAATCATATCAATTATATTTATAGGAATCAGTTATATCACAAATCATTTAGATCAGGTGGCTTTTATATCAGAAGTCGTCACTTTCAGCCCGTCGACGTATCATATCATATCAATTTGCCTTCTTATGCCTCCCTTTTCATATCATTTAAGATTAAACTACAAACCTTATTTTAAAAGAAAGCCTGCCGGCCTACCCTCATGTATAAGGTTATATATCTCCAGCCTACTTGAATCAGTCAATCATTTCTAGCCAACATTTCTTACATACACATATTTCACAACATATTTAGCATAATACATAAGTGGTATTATACTTAATATTTAGCTCATTGCATCAGTATAATATATATAAAATGTAAATATGAATAATGATTAGGGGCATTCATAAAAAAATTAATATACTCATTTATATATATATATATATATATATATTACCGGATGAATTATGACAAGTGTGTATGTTATATATTGATATTATGAGATTTTGATAATTATTTATCAAAGTTTTATATTTATCTAAATATATCAAATTAGGGTTTTACCCCCAAAATACAAAAATATTCGATGAAAATTGAATTTGATATGTCAATATGTGCCGAATAATTAAAACTATAATATACTAAAAGTTACACTGTGAAAGTTTATTAAAAATCGAGATATCGTAACTTTTGACTAACTTAAAATTAAGAAAATACAAAATAAGCAAATCACTGAAATCATTAGGGTAATGATATCTTACCTTGAGATGAGCAAATTTCTCAGCTGGTCGACTGGCTAAAAGACTTTACGACTCCCAAACCCTAGGTTTCTCTCTCCTCTTTTTTCTTCTCAAATTCGATTTTTGTTTCTTAGGTTTTGGAAAAAATGAAATGAAATGTCATATATGAAGTTTTGTAATGGAATGAGATTTTCATAATAAAATATTTTAAGGATGTATTGGTAAGTGTCAATTGTTTGTTTTTAATGAAAAATTTTAATAAATCCTTTTATATTTTCAAATTTGGGGATCCAAAAAATATAGAAAAATATAAAAAAATATTCATAAAAGAACCTAATATATTTAGAAGATTTTGGTGAAATCGATTTGTAAAACAGACACCTAACGGTATCAGAAAATTCACTTGTACCAATATGTCAATTTCTTAAGGAATTGCAATGAAATAAGAAATTTATTATTTTCATATCTACACTCCCCATTAAATTAGGAGAAATATATTATGATGAAATTGGTCTGCTAATTGGAGTTCTAATGAGTTATGAAATATTATTCGACTGGGTTAAAATATGAGCTATTACAATAGCATGGTTATCAAGGTAGTGCCATGTTTCTCAAGGTGGTTGCGTAGTTTTATTGTTAAGATGAAATTTCAAAGTTGTATTGAGACGCATGTATGACATGAAAATATTTGGATTTTTGTTTGTTTGCACAAATTTTTTCGCCGATTGGATGTATGACACAAAATTTGAAAGTATTGAGACGCATGTATGAAAAAAATAAATTTTAAAATATTATCTTCCTCCTATTGTCCGCTTGTGTCTACATCTTGTGGGTCTAGTCGTGCAGAAGGCGAATTAGAATAATTCATGCACTTTTAAGTATATGAAGAAGTGATATTTTTATTTTTATGCGTTTGTATTTAGGTGAGGTGGGCCCATCGAGGAATCATTCTCCTTATTTAGGAGCGGTTAGCTTGTTCATTTTCACATTTAAGTTTGTTGTGTGGGTTCCTCAAAATTTTGTGCTATTTATTAGAGCTCTATGAGATTATGAAGATTTTGTCGTGCTTGTAGGCGACCTATTGTGTCTTCTACAAGTCCCTTATAAGTTCATTTTATATTCATTTTTGTGTTCAACTTCATTTCCATTTTTGCAATGTCATTTTTTGTTGGTTTTGCCCAAATCTTGGCAGCCGTCCGTTGTCTCCCCTACATAGGGGTATCTATGGGGAGTTTGAGATTGCCCACTACATCAAGAAAAGTGCCTATGCTCCATATCTAAAGACATCGTAACTCAAATTTTCATAACCCATCGGACTAAAAAAGACGTGCATGGGATACTTGCATGATAGATTTTCAACATAGTATATTTTTTCCTGCTGTGCTAAGAAAAGCAAGTGTCGCCTATGAGTTTCACTTGCCATGTTTGATGGGTGGACAAGATATTTACATTTATGCTTACTACTCAACTGTCAAAGGAAAGTTTAATTTTTCTACAGTATAAATCCTATTAGAACGCAAGTGCACGTATCATATCAAGTAATAAATTAATGAATAGAGTGTTGATCCCATGAGGAAACAACTAGAAATATCCTAAGTTCACTTTTCTACTGCTTATTAGATAGTTATGTTTATCCAGTGAGCTAATAGAAAATGTTTGCAATTTAAAAGTAAAAATTTCAAATCATAGAAATAAATTTTTTTTTTATAATTTTGATAAAATCTAAACCTATGATTCATCAAAATAACATGATTGCCTAGAGGAGTTTATTTTCTATGGTTGATGTGGATTAAAGCAATTGTGCTCCTCGTCTTTGTTTGTCTCATTTGAGCATAAGCTAGGATCGACTAATTACAATTAAACTAAGTCCCCATAAGCCTAACCATCATTTGTCTATGCTATGGTTGTACTAAGGGTGCAGTCTAGTCAAGTCGAGCTCGAGTCAGGCGTAACTCGAGCTCGACTCACGAGCTAAATTCGAACTCGAGTCGTGCTCGAGCTCGACTTGCCACATAAATCAAGCTCATAGAGCGGTTCTCTTCTACTGCAAGCGTGGTTTGCATGCGCCCGCTTCGGATTGCATGTCCCGCTGCGGCACAAGCTCCTATTTGCACCCAGCCACGGTTTGCACATGGCACAAGCTCCGATTCGCCCCTGTCGTTCCGCTTTCAGTGAGCCGCTTGACAAGTAATCGAGTAGAGCGGACCGCTGTTCCAACTCGGGCTCGATAAGCCCAACGAGCTCGAAATCCTGCTCGAGCTCAACTCGTGAGCTCGTTAACGAGTCGAGCCCGAGTCATCTTGACTCGGTTGCATCCCTAGGCCGGACTATGTTGAAATTCCGTGTTTGCTCTTCTACTACTCCATCGATGTTCTAGATCACACTAAAATTTTAATTTATGTATGACCTATACATAAATCAATTTAAGTGCAGAGAAGTTAAAAACAACGTCGATATGATAAATATTAAACCTTACTTTAAGGCAATATTTGCCTTTAATTCATCATAGATTCAGAAAAGTTGATTAGATGCTTATGGAGATGTTGTTACGCATAACAAATATAATAAACACAACAAGCATTTTATTATACTATATGATTCATAAGTACAAATTACAAACAATTGATAATGATTAAAACAATGGTAAGTAAAGTTTAGGGATGACTCAGAAGTTAATCTACAATCCTTTGCTTTCTTCCTTGCTTTGCTTCACTTCAGCACAAGGCTCTAGGTAAAAGAACACAAGCTACATGCTCCCCTATACAATCCTCTCTCTCACAAAACGACTCCACAAATTGGCCGTCCAAGTTGCCAATTTCTCTACAAAAAAGGAATAAGGTGACTATTTTACTATTTATAGTTTTTCATTTGTTCTAAACTAGTGTTATGGTGCTGGCTTGGTGGTGTTGCGACGTTGTTAAACCGGCGTGTCGACGTTGTTAAACCGGCGCGTCGGCTTACCAATAGTCGCTTCAGTTCACTGGCCCAACTTACTCCTACCACGGCACTTCAATTCGACGCTGACTGGATAGTGCTTTAGTGCTAAGCTCTCCAACAAATTTTGGTAAGCTCTTCGCTGCGGTGTTGAATTGAGTTCTAGCGTTGTGGCGCTGGTCCAATTTTCCTGATTTTTCATTAATTTTTTGCATAAATCACAATGATTACAAGCACAATTGAACATAATAATAAACATTTGAAATAACAATTTTTATCTTATCAATGTTAAGGAAATAGTGCATATGTTTAGCTTATCGCGCTAAACATGTCATAATTAGAATTTCAGAAGTTTTAAGCATTGCATTTTTTTGTAACTGCACGTGAGAGGTGATAAGGATGACAAGATGACGGGGACTTGTGGAAAGATCAAATGCACCAAAAATTTCTATTTTTTTGAAATTTCTTTCTTTTTTATTCACTTTTTTTCTTTTTTTCTTTTTTTCCTTGAAAATGAAATGAGGAGAGTGAGTAATAGAGAAAATGAGGGATAGATAGTTTCTCTCTGTGTAGAAAGAGAAATAGGGATAGAAAAAGAGGTAGAGTGTTTGAGTAAGAGTTGTCTCCCGTTTTAGAGAGCGAAGCTAGAGAGAGATTGAGAAAGCAAGCAATAGAGGGAGAATGATAGTGAAATTTTCTTTTTTTGTTTAGAGTGAGAAAGAGAGGGGGAGAGAAGTTAGAGAGAGTAAGAAGAGGAGCAGGAGAGGGAGAGAGTGTGGGGGTGAGATAGAGTGAGTTGGAGAAAGGGGGAGGTTGGTTGATTGAGTGGCTGCCAGTGATCAATGGGTTTTTCATCGTTGGTGGCTGGGGTTCGATGAGGAGGGTTGGTTCGTAAGTTATTGGTTCATGCAGCGAGGGAGAAGGGATTAATAGCGGTAGGTTTATGTGATTTGGGGTGATAGGCGAGCACATGAATGGAGAGTGGAGCTGAGGACAAGAGGGGTTGAGGTTCATGTAGCTAGAACCGAGTGAGGCGATGGGGTTTTGAGGTTGGGAAGCTTTGGTTTCTACGATGGAGGGGGAAGAGGGGGTGTGATGGGATTAGATGTGAATACTAGGATTCAAGAAGGATTTGATTTTTTTAAATTGTTATTTAGTTAAATAATAACTAAGAAATAATAAAATATGATTGAAGAGTGTGTTAAGATACTTATGCAAATTTCTTGTTTCTTTTACATCTTGAAATGCATGTTGTTGCGTGCAAAGTTTATTTTTTTTCCTTTGGTCGTAACCTAGTTGATATGTGTGTTCTTTCTAGGTATATTCAACATTTTAAGCATGACGACGTAGTTTGTTTGGCGAATGAACGACGCTCGAGTGACTTTTGTGTGATGTTGCTTTCATTGTTTGTCTTTTCATTGTATTTGATCAAATTGACAGTGAGGTGCTTCTTTGGTAATTTTGATGCTATGGATTCTGTTAGATCGAGTCCTTCCTGGACTAGTCCTGCCAGTCCTTTCCTAGATCGGCTCTTGGGGGTTGATTTAGAGGGGATTAATTAAGAAATATTTTCTAATTGAAGAAGATAGATTTGGGGGCTGATTTGGGGACTGATTTGGGGACTGATTTGGAGGGGATTAATTATGAAATATTTCCTAATTGAATTGGGCATATTTTGGGGGCTGATTTGGAGGGGATTAATTAGAAAATGTTTCCTAATTGAAGAGGGCAGATTTGGGGGCTAATTTGGAGGGGATTAATTAAGAAATATTTTCTAATTGAAGAGGGCATATTTGGGGGCTGATTTGGGAGGGAAATAATTAAGGAAATAGGGTAGATTTGGGAGGGAATTGAGGGAGGGCACTTTTGGGTATTTGTTGTTTATTGTATGCTTTAAGTAGTGGTTTTTTTTCCTAGGGTTAGGGTTATGTGTTGTTTGCTTAAATTAGATTGTTCTTAGGATATTTGGGCTCTAGCCAGATCTTGCTCTCCAATGGAAGATCCACTTGTATCTTGTATTTTCTTTCATTAAACTTTCAATAAAAAAATGTTCTTGTGTGTTTTATTCCTGATTTTTTGTTGTTGGTTTGCTGAAATTGCTGAAATCAAATTTCATCCAAGGCTTTTCCTAAATTTCTACAAACACTTCCTATCAGATTCGTCGGTGTAGCCTGTTTTAAGAACACATGATGATTGAGTGATTTTGATTGTAGTCGAGATGTTTTGAACTATATTTCTATAGTGTTGGTTGGCGCCGTTCTCATTGTGTTCGTTGAATTGGTCAATTAACTCATATGAAGGTCAGCAACTATGATTTTCCAAGATTGCAAGAACAGAATTTTGGAATTATGAGTTTGGAGTATATGTGCCTAAAGTCAAATGATTAAAAATTGTATTTGTCACCTCTTAGCGAAGAGGTTGCTCCTCATTTCCCTCGCCAATCAAATGGTTAAGTGGGGCTTCTGTCACTGTCATTTTTCACTTTTTAGTTTTTATTTAAATCGATACTTATGTCCTTTTTGATTGGCCAGATAGAGAGCAAAAGTGAGAGAAAAAAAAATGGAAGTTTGGGAAGCCCAAAAGGATATTGTTGTTCGCTTGGGAAATGACTTCTTATTTTCTATTATTTGATTATGGTCCTGGATTAAAGAGTATTTAATAATCCTTATAAGGTTATTATTACACTCACTCACACACATGTATGCCACACATCCAAGCACATTGCGTACACTTTCTCGCATGCATACAGACATATACATTAAAATTTTAAAATGTGAAATCAAGAATTTAGGTATTTTTCCTTATTAAGGCGAGGCATAAGCCTTGAATTGAAAAAAAGAAACTCATAAAATTAAAAAAACAATTCATAAATCTACTATAAATCAACATATTATTTTAATTCATCTTCAGTAAAAAATATAATAAAAAGAGTTAAAAGTAAAAGAATAAAACAAATTAACATAATGCATGTAAAAATATAATAAAAATGGTTAAAAGAAAAATAATAAAACAAATTAAAATAATGCAAATATAACCAATTAAACAAAATAAAAACTAGTTATAAGAAAATAAATGAAATATTTAAAATTTATTTATTTATTTGTGAAATAAACTTTTTCTGCTCGGCTCGCGAATGCGCTCAGTAACTCAACCGCTTGCAGACTAGTTTGCAATCACTCACATCGCTCCTCGCTCAAAGGTTTCCCTACACACAATGCTTCTTGCTAGCCTAATTCCACGCCCACAACTACAGGTAGCTTGCTTGCTACCCCCCCTCTCTCTCTCTTGCTCGCTCAACTCTAAATCCTAACAAATTTAAATTAGAACCCATGATAAAGTATATTTGGTATATCATAATATCATATAACAAAATATTATTTTAAGTATTATTATATTATAACTTGAGGTGTTCGCCTCAATAAAAAAGGCATTATCACTCTGACTATTAAGGTGTAGGTCTTGAGATGGTTTTTGGGCACCTTATGATGAGGTGTGCGCCTCAAATACTTTTATAATAATTCATGATATATATATATATATATATATATGCACATTCGTATTTACATTGTACATAAATACATAGGGATTTAGTTTTCACCTATATTTTGAATCATTGTTCTGCATCCAATTAGATTTTGATGTTTTGATCGTCAAAGGTAAGATCAAAATCATCCATTTAGATCAACCTCATTAAAAGAAATGACATGCATGATTTCTAGGGATTTAAAGATCATTTGATCAATAGTTAGATGTATCAAATTTTTTGCAATGGATGATTTTAATTGTATGAGAAGGTTATTGCTGTTTTAAAATGTAAAGACATTCAAATGGGTGGAGATTAATTATATGAGTTCATGATGGGATTCAATATATATTGACTGATTTTGATTGGTGAAACATATGGGTAAAACTTGGCTTTTAAGAGGGATTCTATTTGTAGTCCAATCATCCTACTTTTTTTTTCAAATGTTAGATGAATGCTTAAATTATTATGAAAATTGATGAAACTTGATTCATAAGTAATTTTGATATTGTAGATAATAATTAACAATATTATCTTGAGTTGCGTTACAAGATTATTTATACCGGTAGATGCATAATAAAATTAGGACTAGGTAAATGGTGAAATTTGTTAATACTGATTAAAATACAATTTCTCAGTTAGGGCTTTGCCGAAATTGTTTTGAAACCACCAATATGATCCGTTTTGGATGAAACTAAAAGCCATGTCTGGTAACTTCCTTAAGCTCAAATACTTAGCATTTCACTTGCAAAAGTGTATTTCTGTTTTATGTATATAGTTATTAGCTTGCTTTTGAAGGCAGAGTATTGCATATTTGAAAACTAATTATCTAAATATATTCCTTTGATTTATCGGCGTTTAAACTGCCAAATCACCATTCTAGATATGGTTTTGAACGTCATGTAGTTTAAACTATCCGTAATGATTTAAAGGTTGCTTATGTGGAGCCTCCGCAGTTATGTTGTGCTTTTCTTTGAAATGCTTAGACTTGACAATTTTATCCCAGGATCCTTGTTTAGATAAATATTTTCCCTGTTTTGTATCAATCTGTTTATTATTTTCTTTTTTTTTTCTAATTTGACAAATCTTCCTTACTAGTAACATGCAGCGGTTTATGTTTTGATTTATGACGCTCAAGTATTCTCTAGACGATTGAAGTATGGAAAAGCCAATTTTTCTTATGCCAATGCTAGATTTCAATGCGATATTATCAGAGCTTGCCTATGTTAAGAAAGGTAGAGGTACATCTGGAAAAACTTGGTTAGAAAGTATTAGAAAGAGAAAATGATCAAAATGATCCATTGACTCTTTATGAAAGACAAAAGTAGTTCCCAAATATATTAAATGATCATTTTGGTCCCTCAACTCCTTAAAGAAGAACCAAAGTAGTGCTAGCATGAGACTATTTTCATTCATTTTTAAATACTTGAAGACCAAAATGATCATTTAATATATTTGGAGACCATTTTGCTCCTTTATAAAAATGAAGAGACAATTTTGGTCATTTTCTCGTATTAGAAATAACTTTTTTTTATTGGATGTAAATGAGAATATATCTCCTAACCGGACACAATGGAGAAAAATGATTCATGTAGCCGATGCCATGTAGTTAGAATTGATTTTGTTGTCGCTATATTGTTAGAGCTTTTCATTTTCTTTTCTTAAAAAAAAATAAAACAGTTTACTGGGTTTCACCTCCACTATTCTCATTTGTGCTAGATGTTGTTAGTTACCAATGTAATCCCTTGATAGTTGGTGCAGCCAGTCAACTTTTAGCCACTAGGTTCAATATTTTGAGCATATCAGTCTTTTTCAAAGTGATTTAGCGTTTTTCTTATGCGCTTCTATATATTCAAACATAACGCCCGTTTTTCTTGTTTCAGTACTTGCACGTTGTGGAATGACCATTGTTTGAATGATCTTTTAGAATTCATTCATTGATTCAGTATCGTATTGTGGTTCATTCAGGGGAAATTCTTGCGCTCCTTGGAGAATGCAATGGTGAATAAGTGTATATTTATTTTTCTTTTGTTTCTTATGTTTCATTATATAGACCAAAGTGGGAGGGAGGTGAATACGAAGGAGATGATGGCAGACGTTTTGAGGCACTCCTTTTAGCCATGGAGTTTGGAGCAGATTACGTTGATATTGAGCTTAAGGTTACTGGAATTTCTAGCATTATTATATTAATGGACACTGATTGGCTTTGGTTTAATTCTATATGCAACATTGATAACTTCTTTTTTTTCTTCAAACTTGTATTGAAATATACATTCTATATGTTCTTGCACTGTATCGTGCCTTCAATTCAGCATTTTGTCAAATATCACGTGTATGCAAAACATAATAAATATGGTATTTTTTATATTTATGTTCTTATTTTCTCAACACTTGTACATGCTATTGAGAAAATGCATTTTTCATTCCTATTAATGTTTTTTAGATTCATGTCCGAAATGTTCTCAGCACTTGCATGTTTGGTGAAGGAAACATAGAGCGTGCAGTATAGTTGATATTTATGAATCGTAATCGCTTAACCTTGCAAGAACTGTAAAATATAAATTAATTCAGTATGTGTTAAATTCAGAAAATGGGAGAGATAAAAGGCTTAAGTTTATTGCATAAAGTTCTCCCTATTTATAGATCTATATAAGATATCTTAGTAATGAAATAAATAATTACAGAATAATGCATAATTGTACTAATATAATCCTTTCTAAATTAGCCACCCAAATATGGAAGGACATTAGGGTATGTGGTGGTTAGAAAGCACAATTAATATCCACCAAATACCTTTTCATTCTTTCTTTCATAGAAGAAACTCGCTTCAATTTGATATTTGACGAAGCATATCTCCCATCATTGTCGATTGACACTTACCGAAATACTTGGCTCAAAACATGAAAAAATCTGCTTAGATATTAATTTGATGTAGCACAAATAACAATGTAGAATTAAAAACAACTAAGAAAAGGATTTATTGCTACAACAACAACAACATCAAGCCTTCATCCCACTATGTGGGGTCGGCTACATGAATCCTTTTTCTCCATTGTGGATTGTTAAAAGTTAAATTCTCATTTAAATCTAATAAAGAAAGGTCATTTCTAATATTTTCTAACAAAGTCTTTTTAGGTCGGCCTCTACCTTTCTTAACATAAGTCAAATCTAATACATCTACTTTCCGAACCGGGTCATCGGAAGGCCGCCATTTTATGCGACCAAGCCATATAAGGCGACTCTCTCTAATCTTATCTTCCACTAGAGCTACTCCAATCTTTTTACGTATATGCTTATTAAGTGGGAGATTCTCATTGCTATGATAGAAAAATTACATCAAACAAGTGTCGTAGAGATTCTCTCACCCAAAAAAACTATGTGAACTCTCTTACTCATAACGACAAGCGAATTACTTATTTAATAGGTATTTTCTAAGCTATTTTATTAGAGAATCACTTACAAATGAGAGGAATATTCTTTTATTTCATTCGAAAGATTTCTCTAAAATCTTTCAATGTCTAAACCATTTATAATATCAAATACGAACTTTTTTGCCCATTAAATGAGGTGGTTGATGGGATAAGGGGTTTGTGGTGGTTAGAAAGCACAATTAATATCCACTAAATACTTCATCATTCTCCCTTTCATGGAAGAAACTTGATCTTGAGTTTGGTATTTGATGAAGCATATCTCCCATCATTGTCGATTGACAGTTATCAGAATACTCGGGTCCAAACATGACAAAATCTGCTTTGATATTGATTTGATGTAGCACAAATAATAATGTAGAATTAAAAATAACTAAGAAAGAGATTTCATTTCCATGATAGAAAACTTATATGAAACAAGGGTCGTAGAAATTCACTCACCCAAACTATGGGGACTCTCTTACCCATAACGACAAGCGAATTATTTACCTAATAGGGATTTTCTGACTTATTTTATCAGAGACTCACGAATGAGAGGAATATTTAATTATTTCATTCGTAATATTTCTCTAAAATCCTTCAATGTCTAAACCTTTTGTAGTATCAAATACGTACTTTTTGACCAATTAAATGAGGTGGTTGATGGGGATAAGGGGTATGTGGTAGTTAGAAAGCACAATTAGTATTCAACAAATATTTCATCATTCTCCCTTTCATGGAAGAAACTCGATCTTGAGTTTGGTATTTGAAGAAGCATATCTCCCATCATTGTTTATTGATGATGGTTAGAAAGCACAATTAATATTCACCAAATACTTCTTCATTCTTTCTTTCATGGAAGAAACTCTCTTGTGTTTGGTATTTAATGAAGCATATCTCTCATCATTATCGTTTGACACTTGCCAAAATACTTCGCTCAAAACATGACAAAATTTGCTCTGATATTAATTTGGTGTAGCACAAATAACAATGTAGAATTAAAAATAACTAAGAAAAATATTTCATTGCTATGATAGTAAAATTACATGAATCAAGCGTCGTAGAGATCAAGCGTCGTAGAGATTCTCTCACCCAAAACTATGAGGACTCTCTTACCCATAACGACAAGCAAATTACTTTCCAAATGGGGATTTTCTAACCTATTTTATCAGAGAATCACTTACAAATGGGAGGAATATTCCATTATTTTATTCGTATGATTTCTCTAAAATCCTTCAATGTCTAAACCATTTATAGTATCAAATATGAATTTTTTGGCCAATTAAATGATGTGGTTGATGGGATAAAGGGTATGTGGTGGTTGGAAATCACAATTAATATCCACTAAATACTTTATCATTCTCCCTTTCATGGAAGAAACTTGATCTTGAGTTTGGTTTTTGATGAAGCATATCTCCCATCAGTGTCGATTGTCACTTATTAGAATACTCGGGTCCAAACATGACAAAATATGCTCTGATATTGATTTGATGTAGCACAAATAATAATGTAGAATTAAAAATAACTAAGAAAGAGATTTCATTGCTGTTGACTTAAAAAAAAATTTAATTAAAAAAAAAAATTGAATAGATGCAAAGCAAACGAACACGGCTCTATCGGCCCCACTTCGCGTCATCTCCCCAAACGACGTTTTGCTTCGCACAATAACCGTCTACCGACAATCCAAAAGCAATAAAAAGAAGAAATTCGGAGAAGGAGAGGATCGGATGTTCGCTCATTTCGCCCCTTCGACTCCAACGTCGCTGTTCGTCTTCGTTGCTTCGCCAGAGGTGCGGAGATCGCACGGGTCGCTCCTTCGACTCCTCCGTGCTGTTCGACTTCGCTCTTCGCCCCCCCGTCACTGTTCGGCTTCGTTACTTCACAGGAGGTGGAGATCGCACAAGTCGCTTCTTCGGCTCCCTTGGTGTCGTCCGACTTTGCTCCTTCGCCAGAGGTGCGGAGATCGCACGGGTCGCTCCTTCGACTCTTGTTGTTGTCCGACTTCGTTGCTCCGTAGGAAGTGCAGAGATTGCACGCGTCGCTCCTTCGACCCTTTCCCGCTGTTCGACTTCGCCTCCTACGCGACCGACCCCGACGACCCATCTGACGCCTGCTCCCGTGCGTGACTCTCGCCTCCGACCCATGCCCGATCGGGCTCACTCTTCCTCTCTCTATTATATGATATAAAATGTATATTATATATAATATATTATATATTATATTATATTATATATTATGTATAATATTATATAATATATATATAAATATATAATAAAGTAGAATAATAAAAAGGGGAGGATGAGATTTTTTTAAACAGGTGTGGAAGACCCGCGCCGTGATCTCAGATCCGGGCGGATGGTTTTAAACTTGAAGACCTCGTGCCGTTGTACCTTAGGTCCGGCCGGGATGATTTGGAATTGAAGACCCGTGCCGTGATCTTAGATTCGGGCGGATGGTTGAATTTGAAGACCCCAAGCAGTCGATCTTAGATCCTGGTGGGATGATTTTAATTCGAAGACCCTACGCCGTTGACCTTAGGTCCGGGTAGGAAGACATTAGGGCAAGTGCCCTCCCTTACCTCCCGGCGCCGGGGAGGGGACGCCGGGAGGCTGCCGAAATTTCCCTGGTTATAGAACCTTTCTTTTTGGAACAATTGGAGACCGATTCAATTTATATTTTAACTAATAAATTGATTAATTTAATTAAAATTAATTAATCAAAATTAATTTGAATTAAAATTAATTAATCAAAATTAATTGAAATTAACATATTGATTAATTTTATATTAAAAAAAAATGCAGAGAGCAGATTTAAAATCCAATAGCATTTTAAACTTGAGAGCATTTGTAAATTCGAGAGTTTTAAAATTCAAGAGCATCGAAATTTAATTTGATTAATTGGTTAATTATTTAATTAATAAAAAATGAGACATTTTAAAATAAAATACAGTAAAAAGGGGGGGGGGGGGAGAGTTCTACTAATCAACATTACAACACTGTTTTGGAAACTCTCAACAACAGCTCTCCAACTCAATCAATTGCTCTCCAAACACTGTACAACCTCTCTAAACTCTCAAATAAATCGTCCAAACAAAACAGCCCTCAAACTCCTCGCCAACACAAACTACAACTCTCAACACTCAACAGTGGCTCCTGCAGCCTTGTAAGCTCTCCAAGATCTCTCTTATACAAACTCCTGAACTATTGCAGGTCCAACGTACCTGCAAACAAACAAACAAAAGTTAGCACATCACAAATGAAAATCAATGCTAAAAAAATGGTAAATCTAATTATTGCAGGTAAAGTACTAGAAAATAAGTAAGGAACTACTGCGGCAAGAAAAAATTAATTGCAAGCACAAAGTAGAATAGCGGACTACTACAGTAGGAAAGAGGCTACGAGCACAAAACAACTAAAACACTGTTGTAAGCGTCAAAGCCTCAAGGTGTCAAAATCACAAACTCAAACCAACTCAAACAAGTACAAGAACAAATCTCCAAACATTGTAAAAGCAACCGCTGTCAAGTCTCAAAACTACAGTCTAGTGTTAAACCAGCAAACAACTAAAAAATCCTGGGCTATTCCTAAGGGAAGCAGTAAGACCCGTGTGTTAGGGAATTTCTAAGTGAAGAATCCTAAATGCCAAATACAAGCAATTAAATCCTCCTGGGCAGCCTTGTTTATACGAACTTGGTTGTAAGTCCCACTGTCCGGCAGCTTTCGTAGGAAAGACGTAAGTCCGACCCTAGGAGAAAGTTTTAGGTAAAAATCAACCTAAACCCTAACTCCAAATTAAAACATCCGGCAACTTCTAATAGAAGCCGTAAGTCCAATCTCCGAGGGAAATGTTTAGGCAATAAAACAACCCTAGACCCCTCACTCGGGCATCCAAGTCTATAGAGCTTGGCTGTAAGACCCACAACTCGGGCCACTTAGCCTACAGGGCTAGGTCATAAGACCCATTATTAGGCAACTTCTTAGGAAGCCATAAGACCACCCAACCAAAATCTTCGGGCTACTTTCTAATGAAAGCCATAAGTCCCTACCCAATTCTAACCATGCGGACATCTCTTACTTTAAGAGAGAATGTCATCTTTAAATAATGCTTTAAAATACAGTAATTATAATACTGATCCAATGTTGAAAGCATGTGGAATTTCTAAGATTTTCTACAAAACGTATAAACCCCTGGGCAGCCTTGCAGTAGAGTTAGGTCGTAAGCCCCATCTCTGGGCAACTCATAAATAGAGTAGTAAGCCCCACTCCAAATTAAATCTACGGGCTACTTTCTATGAAAGTTGTAAGTCCCGACCCAAATTCAAATTTCTGTGTAACTTCTAAACGAAGTTACAAATTCCTAAATTAAATCAATTTCTGGGCATTCTAATGGATGTAAGCCCCAAAATCCAACTAAAATTAAAACCCAAACCTAACCACCTCAATCTACTCGGGATCCCTGAGAGGAGGCAACCCATGGCTGCTAATCAGATTCCCTGGACATTACGGTCAATGATTGTAGTGTTGGTAGACTGAGACCTACGGTATACCCGGGACGACGGAACCATGGGATCTTGATCGAGTTTACCTCCGTTTGCCTCATAATTGAGACTAAAAATCACCTAAAATTTATTCATCCTTAATCGAGAGTTTTCTCTTACATGTTAAGAGAGGTAATTAACTATGAGTGCTTGCGCTCATGGGAAGTAAGGACCCCAGATCTAATTAAACCCTGACTACCCTCAGGGGAAATCTGGTTATTCTAATCTGACTTAAGGGAAATGGAATCCTACAGCTGCGAAGCGGGATTCACGCATTCGTGCCATTTTTCTTGAGCCAACAATTGCCATGATAGAAAAACTACATGAAACAAGGGTCATAGAAATTCACTCACCCAAAACTATGGGGACTCTCTTAGCAATAACGACAAGCAAATTACTTACCTAATAGGGATTTTTTGACCTATTTTATCAAAGACTCACTTACAAATGAGAGGAATATTTTATTATTTTATCCGTAAGATTTCTCTAAAATCCTTCAATGTCTAAACCTTTTGTAGTATCAAATACGTGCTTTTTGATCAATTAAATGAGGTGGTTGATGAGGATAAGGGGTATGTGGTAGTTATAAAGCATAATTAATATCCACCAAATACTTCTTCATTCTTTCTTTCATGGAAAAAATTCGCTTGAGCTTGGTATTTTTTGAAACATATCTCTTATCATTGTCGATTGACACTTACCAAAATACTTGGCTCAAAACATGACAAAATCTGCTCTGCTATTAATTTGATGTAACACAAATAATAATGTAGAATTAAAAATAACTAAGAAAAAGATTTCATTGATATGATAGAAAAATTACATGAAACAAGCATCATAGAGATTCACTCACCCAAAATTATGGGGACTCACTTACCCATAGTGACAACTGAATTACTTACCTAATAGGGATTTTTCAACCTATTATATTAGAGAATCACTTACAAATGAGAGGAATATTCCATTCTTTTATTTGTAAGATTTCTCTAAAATTGTTCGATGTATAAACTTTTTATAGAATCAATTACAAACTTTTTGGTCAATTAAATGAGGGGGTTGGTGGGGTTGTGAGGAGAGGGTGTGTGGGGTAGTAGTTGGCGGATAAATGCAACTAAATGAGTTGCTTGATAAGGGGTGATTGGGAAGCACAATTAGCATTCACTATATATTTCATCAATAGTCCTATAGCAATTTTAATTTATGAAGTATCATGACTTTTAAAGGTTAGAAAGGAGAGTTTTATGCACAATGGCTTTGAAGCCATGGACTTAATGCGTTCATGGTAATGCGTCATTGGAGTAACAAAAATTGGCAATTGCACAAATATTGGTGAAGTGTGCAGAGGCTACATAGTTTTGTGATTGACAAACTAACAACTAAACTTATTTAGTATTCATCATCATGATTAGCCTTATCCTAACTATTTGGGGTAAGTTTTATGAATTTTAGTTTTCATTTATTTATGTTGGGTGTTTTTTGAGATGCTAAATATATTATTTACAAATTATTTTGAACAACTTCTATCCATTTTACCTTTGATAAATCCTTTCCCCATCACTAATTTTATCTACTAGTTTAATGAGTACATTTTCTGTCATTTATCGTACATGTCCAGAATAAGTTTATTTTTAATTATCTTACGTTTTAATAGATGATCTAGAATCAGATGTGCGGAAGGCTTATAGAATCATTATAAGTTTCTTGGGAACATGATTAGGATTTTTATGGAATATCTTGTGGGATGATGATTTTCACATTATTTCGGAATCTAAACATTCAGTAGATTTGCTGTTGTTTGCAAAACAGGGAGCAATATAACATCTAAATATGTGCTGGAAAGGTTTCCAGCGGCTGTGATAGTGCTGGATTGATTCTACACCTGTATGAGGTTAAGGCCGACGAGTGTATAAGGAGTTACGGCTGTTGTAGGTTGAATTCCTGCGGCTATCAGGGTTGGAGACAGCTATTACCGTGACTGGACAGTTGAAACAGTGAGAGGGACAAGTAAGTCGGTGGGTATTTGGAGGAAAAGAAGTATTGGATGTAGGAATTAAGATTTCTTTCAGTCCAATTTTGAATTATGCTTATAAGCTTGATCTCTACGTACAAAGATCCAGAAAATATCTAGAAATATATCTAAATTCAAATTAAATTAGAAGATAGAACCATCCCTCAAAAGTAACTTACACGCTTTTAGATTCTTCCCTTCAAGGTTATTGACTCTTAGCCTAAGCAGGTTAATTTTGTGGAGAGAATTTATTTTAGTTCCCTTAATTCTCTCCAAATCATTTTCTATTTCCTCTCTCCTAGTCACCTCTCTTTATTTGGAATTTAAAATTGCATCTTTGCAATTTAGTCTCCACTTAATTCATATATCCACATCAATCATTCCAAGATTATCTATGCATATATTTTTGAGAGCTTCTTTGATCAATAAATGTCACTTAAATCCCTCCTCTAATATAATCTTTCCTTAATTATACTTATCAAATTTTTTATACATCCATCTTAATGTTCTTATTTCCATCACACCCAACTTAGTCATCAACAATTTTGTTATTGCCGACACTTGGATCTCTTTAATATTGCTGGGCTAATTGTAGTTTGTAATATTTATCTTTAAATCTCTATGATATAGTTAGAATAGTAATTTCTTAAAAGGACATGAAATTTGACAGAACATAGTACAACATTGAAATCGAGAAGCAGAAGAATGATGAGCATATTTTTTTTTCTACATTGCTATAATTTTGGAACTTTGATCTTACTTTCGTTTTTTCTAATGTGTAAAGAATTATGCTCTATTTCTTGCTTGTAATGGCCTCACATCGAGATGAAGGATCCACACATTTTGATCTGAACCTATGCACTGCTAAATAGTATTTAAACATGTCCAAGAACAATATTTCTATTAGGAATTCACATTTGTATTATCAATGAGGGATTTGGCAGGTATACTGCACCATAATCAATGTCAAGCTGGTATGTCACTAAAAGATTTTCTCTTCCCTGCCACTGTCCTACTTTTTCAAACACAAGATGGTTTGACCAATTATTTTCCTATTTTAGTTGGATTACATCAAGGATCAGCTTTAAGTCCATATCTTTTTGTTTTAGTCTTGGATGTTCTTACTAGACATTGACTAGATGATGTACCCTGGTGTATGCTTTTTGCAGATGATAGTCTTCTTGTTGATAAGACTAGAGAGGGAGTTGAAGGAAAACTTAAATTATGGATGTCAACCTTAGAGTCTAAAGATTTTCGTTTGACTAGATCTAAAATCGAATACATGGAGTGTAATTTTAGTAGTAATAGATCTAGTGGGATGATTGTAACTTTGGGCGATCAAGTCATTAATAAGAGTACACGTTTTATATATCTAAGGTCTATTGTTCAAAGTGATGGTGAAATGGATGGGGAAATTATTAGTAAAATTCAAGTTGAATGGTTGAAGTGGAGGAATGCATCGTGCCTGTTGTGTGATAGAAAAGTACCACGCAAACTTAAGAGAAAATTCTATAAGATGGTAGTGAGCCATGCAATGCTTTTTGGCGCAGAATGTATGCCATTGAAAGAGAAGCATGGAATTAAGTGTTGCAGAGATGAGGATGTTATGATGGATGAGTGGCTTCACTCTTAGGGACAGAATGCGAATCGTGTATATACTGAAAAGGTCCAGTGGCATATAAGATTAGAGGGAGTCTCCTTAGATGATTTGGACAAAAAAAAATGTCGTCCTTCCGATGACTCGGTTAGGAGAGTAGATGTATTAGACTTGACCTATGTTAAGAGATGTAGAGGTAGACCTAAAATGACTTGGTTAGAGATTAGTAGAGATGTCCATTTTTATTAGAGTTAAATGTGTATTTGACTCTTAACATGACACAATGGAGAAAAACGATTCATGTAGCCGACTCCACGTGGTGGGATAAAGGCTTGATGTTGTTGTTGTTGTCAGTGTCCTGCTTACAAACCATTTCTCTTTTTGGAAGTAAGTCTTTTGTTCTCTTTAACAATTCTCTTAAGGAAATATGTTTTGTTTGATTATATTTCTTGCTGGAACCCAAATTCTATTTAGAAAATTGGTTGATCCGTAAGTATTTTTCTTTTTCACAAAATGACATTTGTCTTTTAGCCTCATAAAATGTATGTTGAGGTCATTGGTTAGATCCATTTGAGCTTCTTATTACAAATTCCTGTTTCTTCCACACAGACTAGAACTATTATTTACTACTTCTATTGAGCTAAAAAAAAAGATTTTTCAGACAACAGGCCGCCTCCTCTTAACGCCTTGCGTATTTGTTAACTAGGCCATTTTGTTTAACTTAGTTTTCCAACGTTTGAAGTGTTTCTTTCTTGCAGGTTGCTCAGGAATTTCTGGACTATTTATCAGGAAAAAGACAAGATAGAACTAAGCTAATTGTTTCTTCTCATAACTATCAGAGCACACCATCAACTGAGGATCTTAGTAGCCTTGTAGCTAGGATTCAAGCTGTTGGAGCTGATATTGTGAAGATTGCAACAACTGCTGTGGACATTGTTGATGTTGCACGCATGTTTGAAGTGATGGTGCATTGCCAGGTGAGTAAAATGATATTTTGGGCGTTTATAGGCTTTTGACTAAAAAATGTTATGATTGGTAAAGTTTTCTCACTGCTTTTACCAAAGAAAATGTCTTATCTAGCATCAGAAAGTGCTTTGTATGGAGTTTAAATAAATTTCATTTGAAAATGAAAAGTTTAAATTTCATATTTCATAATGGGACTAGGGTGGCAAGATACAAATCCAAGTCTTCTTTCTCTTCATTCTCTTCAATGAACATGCACATGCAGTATTAGTCTTTGAATTTTTTCTAACTGATTAAATTGAAAAGTGCTTTTGGCATCCTATTTGAGTTTTATTAATATTGGAAACAGAAAAGTAAAATTTTATACATCATCTGCAAGATTGGCTACATTGAATGAACTCAAGTGCCAGTTGCCTATTTACACTGACTAGCAAGTTGGTTGCAAGTGGCAAAACTAAGAAGCAGAGGGTGTGATATATATATATATATATATATATATATATATATATATATATATAGAGAGAGAGAGAGAGAGAGAGAGAGAGAGAGAGAGAGAGAGAGAGAGATGGAAATCAAGGGGTT
Organism: Dendrobium chrysotoxum; assembly: GCA_019925795.1. Lineage (NCBI taxonomy): Eukaryota > Viridiplantae > Streptophyta > Magnoliopsida > Asparagales > Orchidaceae > Dendrobium > Dendrobium chrysotoxum. The sequence continues at coordinate 52,068,059 of CM034298.1, read as the reverse complement.
CTTGATTTCTTATGTAATTGTATTACGGTTAAGAATATATGCAAGACAGGAAAATATTTTAAAATTGTGATTGAGAACAAGAACATAAATAGGGAAAAAATAGGAGGTGTGTTTCTTGGTTTGGGCAGGAGGTCAAATAAGAAGAGCTTGAGGTAGAAGCAAAGAAGAGGAAAACAATGAAGGAGAGGGATGGCTTTGATAGTCTCAGAGAAAAAGAGAGAGAGATCCGAGTGCTATATAAAGATAAAGGAGACTCGTCGAATGGTTGCGACTAAAAATGATTTGGAGATTAGTTAGAGAAGAAGAGAGAATATAAGATAAAAAGACGTGTCAGAGAAAAAGTGTCACGTGAGGAAGTGACAAAAGGGTCATAGGTGACAGCTTGATCTATTGGATGTCAATCTAAAAAAACAATTCATTGGCTCCATCTTAAACTTAGGGCCTTATATACTGAAAAAAAAGACACTTAAATCTTGCCAAATAAATCTGCCTAAATACTAAAAAAAATAAATAAATATTTTCTAAGAAAAGGATATATTACCTAAAGCAAAAAATACTTAATTAACCATGCTTTCAATACCAAAAATATGTTTTGATCGGACTTACCCCAGGTTACAAAGGCCTCTCTTCAGAGTGTCATCAAATCTTTTGGCTTAGTGGGCTCCGAAAATTCGGCCCCGACCTTCACCCGCGTTGCTTTCTTTCGGGGGAGTTTTAACGAATTTAGTTCTGGGGTAAATTTTGGAAGGCATATGAGTTTGTAGGTAAGACACTACCCAGAGATTTCGCCCTCATTTTTCGAGGACTTTATGATCTGAGTTCTGGTTTCCTATAGGCGCAAGCCCCTATAGTTAATTACCCCTCCCGATAACGAGAGAGAACTTTCGATTAAGGCTAGTCGTCAATCAGATATGTAAAGATACGTGTTATCTGGCATATAGTAGCAACATGGGCTTAAGAATTTGAGGATTTGAAAAGTTTGGATGTTTGGAAATTTGGGTTGAGATATTTGAGAATTTGGTATTTAAAATTTGAAATTTCACCAACTTACACTTAAAGCGGATGATGGGGGAATGAATGATGGACCCGATCAAGATCACATGGTTCCGTAGTACCGGGCCATCGTGATCCTTGATCTACTTAGTTAGAGGAGGTAATCGACCCAACCTGACAGAAGGATCCTTGTCGACAGCCATGGGTTGCTTCGTCCAAGGGTACCTTGTAGACCTAGGGTGAATGTTAGTCTAAGGGGACAAATTTGAATCCACCTTAGCTAACAGAGGGCTTTGTGCCCTATCGATCATATCCTATTGATTCATATCTCAAGGATTTGATGCCATTAAGGAACGTATTGGCTCTGTCCATAACTGCTATCTTGTGGTGCCATTTGGCGGTGAAACCACTCGGTTCAGAGGGCCCTGAGTCATAACCATTTATCCTGCAGTGCCATTTGACGGCGAAACTGCCAGTTAGAGGACTCGTACCATGTTCTTACTGGTAGAAGATTGTTTGAGAATAGATCCTAGTGATATTTTCGACTAGGCATTAACTCCATGTGAGCTGAAGTAAATTTTAATTTATCCACCTCGGCAAACTATTACGGAGGGCGGATGTATTTTGCTTAAGTGTTTGATGGTTTAATTTCAATTTTAAGTATTTTGAAATTGGGGTTTTCTAGAATTTTAGATTCTCGGGTGTTTGGGATTTTGGATTTTGGTATTTTTGGAAATTTGGATTTTATGGGAATTTGGGTTTTGATAGGCATTTGAGTGAAACTTTGGAAATATAGATTTAACCCCTCCGGTTGAGATCTACATTCAACACGATCATCATCGGGGTGTATGGGGTCATTTACATTTGAGGAGTAAGCCCTGTCGACTCTATCAACTTGTCGATAGAGGATCGAGTTTCGTAGGTTTTATGCCTTTGTGAGTGAATTTTCTTGGTTGAAGGCCTAATATGAATGTATAAAAATAAATATCTCGGTCGACCTCGCAACCGCATATTTATTTAATGGTTCGAGCCGCGTCGACTCATATCTATTCGCATAGAAGGATTGGGCTCGAACTTAAATTCACTTATTAATCTGCGCAACATTCTTGGACGTCACGTGTGTGCCTATAACACGCTCGCCGGGGCCCATGCTGGTGTTTGGGGGCATTTTATAATTATTTGTTGAGCCTTTTCGACTCCTATTTACCTGCTTAGGAGGATCGAGTTCAAATTTATTAACCCGCGCAGCATCCCTAGACGTCACATGTGTTCCTATAACATGCTCGCCGTGGCCCATGCGGGTGTTTGGGGGCATTTTATAATTATTTGTAGAACCTTGTCGACTCCTATTTACTTGCTTAGGAGGATCGAGTTCAAATTTATTAACCCGCGCAGCATCTCTAGACGTCATGTGTATTCCTATAACACGCTCGCCGGGGCCCATGCGGGTATACAATTGCACATGCTCCCTTTGTTTTCCTATGTGTATACAAATTAAGGTGCACGTGCGGGGGCATTTTGTAATATTTGGAGGGTCTTCTGTGACAGCTCGTAGGAGTCTGCGTTTGTCGTTGTGCTTCGATACTTGTTCGTAGATGACACTTGGTGCGTGGTAGGTTTCCTACGACATGTCTTCTGCAAGGACCCGTAAGTATTTGCATTTACTACATTCCTTGTGCATTTTACTGCGGTCTTTGGTCCTTGCGATACATCCACTATTGCTGTAGGCAGGCAGGTAGATATAATCATTCATAAATTGAAATTGACTACAGGATATTGCATTTACTGAAGTTTTTCTGTCTCTACCCACAGATGACATGTGGTGCGTACATCTCTATTCGTAGGAAACTTGTATGTATTACAGATATTCTATTATTGCTTGCAGAGGGTCCCTCGTTCTTACTCGTATGCGATATGCAATGTAGATTACATTTGTTGCATTTGTTACATATCATTCCTGCTTCATCGATGAGTATCTCTACCAACATCATGACTTGTAGGATCAGGTGTATTTGCTTGTGTCTTGATGTGGACCATAGGTTATGGCCACATTCATTGCACATCAACTGTCATTGCTCGTAGGAATGTTATAGGATTCACTATTTGTTGTTAATTACTACTCGTAGGTACATTATTTTGCATACGGGATATTTTGCATCGCTGCCAGCGGATACTCATTTTCATTATATGCTGCACCGTGTGTGTTTCCAAAGAACTTCATTGTGCTGATTGGCAAATTGTTGCATGTTCTTCATGTCTTGCTGAATAAATCAAATCACTATACTCATGGTACGTTGATTTCCTTCGTCTGTAGGGCATGATATGCTTCTTTGTGTATATGTGTTGCATTCATCATTAACCTCCTCATGCATGTTTATTAATAAGTTATTTTATTCACTTGCATGCTCCTTCATTATTATTCGTAAATGGGACCATTATATGCAATGCAGGATTTCCATCATCACCCATTTAGCTCATAGGTCAGCTGTTGTATGCATGAAGAAATCCTTGCAACAATTTGTAGGACCTCGCAAGTCGCAAGTAGGCTGTAGCATATTCTCTACTCATGTTAGTAAGAAATTCATTGTGCTCGTTGTGCTCTTCTTCATGTAAGCTTGTGGGAAGTCTTATTGCCTTCATTAAGAGCCCTTTCAAATGAATTAATATACACTTTGGGGGGTTCTTCTTCGTTGGTGCCTTTGAGATCTCTTCACAAGTCTATAAGTTAACCAACACGAACATCAAAGGCTTTATGTTGCTTGTGTATGGGCCATAATGAGCATTACAAGTCTTCCAACCCCCTTGGGAATAAATCATAGCTTGCATGATGGATTTTTATCATTAATATTTTCTTCCAATATATTGCATACTCCTTTTAATTTTCATTACTCGAGAATTTCCACCTGCAAGTTTATGTTGAGGACTTGTTCATTACAAGTTCTTCATAGCCTTCGTACTGTTGCTGGTAAGCAAGTGGTATGCAAAAATTTACTTATCACCGATCATTTGATTGTTGTATGTAGGTGAGCCATGCTGAATGTTACAAGTCTTCCACTATCACACGAAGATGGCTTAAATCTTGCATGATGGCATTCGCATTCCAATTGAAGTTACAATTCCTTATGTTCATTAAAAATCTTGTATTGTTAATTATGAACTTGTCATTGTATTCTCCATTTGCTCCTTGATGATTGCTTGCAATCGGATGATGGTTGAATTCCTATTCATATGATTTATGTGCCCATTCATTCACCTTGATTTTCAATATATGTAAGGAACCAACACATTAACTTGCATGTCACTTATGTATGAAGACCTCTTGCCACGAGTTCCCTGTTTACATATGAATTATTTATTTGGAATATTGTCTGCCACAGCTCTTTCATTTATCCATTGATATTCATCATTTCATTTATTCCTTGATGTTGCTCACAATCTTTATTCAACTTTCATTCAAAAGGATTGGATTGTAACTCAGCATCTTGTATTTTCAATTTGGTGTGCATTTGTTAATTCAGAATTTGATTCATAGTTTTCAGTTCTGCTCCTTGTGGTTATATTGAGTTCAAGTTTGAGTCATTTGTTATTTGCGTTCGAGCAAAGTTCATTTGAGTTCATTGCGGATTCGAGTTCAAGTTCAATGTCAAAGTTCTTTGTTTAGTTCGTTATCATTTTAACTTTGAGTCCAAGTAGAGCTTGTTTAATGTTCAGTTCATGTCCAAGTCCAAGTCCTGTTTATTTGATGCCAAGTCCTTTGTTCATCAGAAATTTCGGCAGCCTCCCGGCGTCTCCCCTGTTTAGGGGAAACTACAAGAAACTGGGCCATCCCACCATGCTATTAGAGCGTGTATGATAGGTGTCGGGGGACACCGGGCCGTACATATTTTCATCCCACCACGCTATAAGAGCGTGTATGGGGGCTCCAAAGTACCTGCATGAAAAGAAACACAAGTGGCTTTCCCTGCAATGTCACAAGGGCGTGTACAGGTACTTAGGGACTCCCCACCACGCTACAAGAGCGTGTATATGGCTTACCCACCTCGCGGTATGCGTCGCATCGGGCTCCCTCCTACCGTGCTATGAGAGCACGTATAGGTGGTTCTTCGGTCCGCCGTAGACGCCGAAAAATGGGATTTTAGGTGATTACCCGCCTCGTCGTAGGAGCCGCACCGGATTTCCTCCCACCGTGCTACGAGAGCGCGTATAGGGGGTTTACCGGTCCGCCGCAAACGACGAGAACGAAAATCTGAGTGAACTAAACAAAATGGATCCCCCTCTTCTTTTTTTTTTTTTTTTCGCTTTTTTTATCAAATAATGTCTGTTTTTTTTAGCTTGTGAATCCTTTGCAAATTGGGTAGACCAAACTGTACCCCAAGGCTCTCTATATTCAGGAGTAGTATGCTTTCTAATATTGTCTTCTTTAATAACCATCTCTTCTGATTTATCAAAGCACTAGTGATTCGTGGAAGTGCTGCCAAAGTCACATAATTTCCAATCCCCTTCTGAACCAAGGAGAACATTTCAGTTTTCATGTCCTTGTGGGCAATACGTGATGACTGAGAATGCATGGGAAACACTACATTGCAAACATCTTTGAAAATCAAGAGGACCTCATTCTGCTCAAGGTTTCTCGCTCTTCTACTTTCCAGCACATCAACCAATGACTTCTCACAAGACTCCATTGAGAGAAGCACTTCCTTTCTTCTGCCAATGTCTAATATACTATCTTCGACCAAAGTTACCACATTTGGGTGCCCTCTGAGCCCTTTCATCACTTGAATCTCTTCATTTCCAGATCAAGCGACTCCCCATCTTGGCATATCATTATGCTTAAGAGCATATTGATTGGATGCATTCACGGCATCATGAGCAAGATATACACAAGAAAAACCTCCTTCATCAATGGCATTCTGAACACGAACCTTTGTATTGCTAATTTCAATTACTTTGCCTTCTAAGCCAGCATGTTCTTTCCCAGAGGACTTGAACATCTACATTGCTGAAGAATTTGAAACCGTGTGGAGTTGGGACCTTCATGGGGTTGGCTGCGGCTGAGGAGCATTGAAGGGCAGGGCAGTAGAGGTTTTGAATGGCTGCTGGTTGTTGCTTGTGCTATGGAGCTTGAACGGCTGGAGTTTGGAGCAGGTATCGTGAGGTTAGAAGCTTGGTTTTCACGATCTGGGGCTTCTGTGGAGATCAGTAATAAAGGGTTTCACGGCAGGTTAAGGAAAAGATTGACTATGGGAGATGAAGATTGAGACATGAGAATGGAGGTGGCTACATGGTGGTAGAAAGCCCAAATACTAGACTATTCCCTGTACTCTATTGTTTCTTTTTTTTTTGAATCGGACTGCTCGCAAGAAGCTCTCTCATTAGGAATGGATCTCCCTCTGTCTTTTGACGTGAATCTGAAGTTGGGCGGAGGTCTTGGCGTGGGGTTGAGGTGCTGGTTGGACAATTGCTGGGAGGGAAAACAGGGGAGAGCAAGAGGCTGAAGCTTGGAGAATAAGAATGAGAGGGAAGGCAAGTGTTGGAGAGTAGCTATAGGATTTCAAACTCCTATTTGTTTACTATTATCTTCTCTGTAGGTGGGATAGAGAGCAGCTGTGACAGATTTCTGCAGGATTTGACCACAATAAATGCAGGATGGGATAGGGAGCAGTTGGGGCAGGATTTGTGATGTGAAAGGGGAAGCTATGCAGAGATTTTGAGCAGGATTTTGGTGAGATCTCAGCATAGGTAATGATTCAACATATTTTTTTATATTTTCTTTTGTTATGGCTGAGTTATGGAGGTCAACACTTATCATGAGCCATCCACAAATCATTTGATGGTGGATGAGCTAGCCAATGAATGAAATAATGATGCTCTTCTGAAGAATCCAATGCAATTTTATTTGATATATTGTAATAAACACTTGAAGGTGGTGTTGAAATCGATGGAAGAATTGAAACTTGTGTTCTTGGAGGGGGTGCATACACTCCATTGTGGAGAAATTGTAGAAGTTAGAATAATATTTTAGTTAGTACGAAATTCAATAATATAGGCATTTAGTTCATGCTTTATAAGTATTTTGTATGGTTTGAGGCTTAAATATGGAGTTTCTTAAAAGTGCTATGTAGTAATTGTTTATGACAAGTATGAACTAACACTATATTCTCAAAGTTTTTTATGATCATTTTCCGTAGTTATATATTTTTTATTTCGCAAAACAATTCCTTATGATATCAACATCGTCGTTAGCCTTACCCTAATTATTTGCAGTGTGCTATGATATTTGAATGCAATTTATTCACATACTGAATAAAAGATTTTAGGAGAATGAGAATATTCACGCACATATAATGTTTTTAGATTTATAGGCTAAATTATGACACTTTAAGTCAATGTATATTAAGGGAAACTTAGGTCATAATACATTTATCTTTTATCCTATCAAAATTTTAGTACTTTCAGGCATAATAATGCTAAGATATAAAGTCTTGTCAGTGCTTGAATACATTTAATTTTTCAGAACAAAGTACCTGGTAAGATGATTATCTTTGCTCAACACAGCACCCACTCCTTTTCTGAAAACATCATATTCTATACTTCAATTACTTTTCTAAAATTAGAAAATCTAAACATTGGAGACAAAAACCTAGCTTTGGTAAGCTAAGTAGAAAAAAAAAATATTTAAATTTATCATTTTGCAGAATGTTTATTAAAGGGTCAATATGAAACTAAAGCCTTCGATAAATCTATGATAAAAGTGGCTAGTCGAAGAAAATGGCTGACATCAAAAATTAATTGCTGCTTAGGCTACTTAGTAATAGCCTTAATTTTTTGTGGATTTACTTCCAATCCTTTGAAAGATACAAGGCTAAGAAATATGACTTGAGGTTAGAGAAAGTAACTCTTTTTTAAATTAACTTTAAATTTTAAGTGTCTCAAAAGGAAATCTTAGTTGATGTAGATGATCTACCTTAGACATATTGTAAATGAGGATGTTGTCAAAATACATGATGAAAAATTTATAAATAGAAGGTCCAAAAACTTGGTTAATAATTCCCGTAAAAGTGTTAGTCGCATTAGAAAAACCAAATGACATTTCTAGCCTTTCATACAGACCATCATGTGTCTTAAAAGTTGTTCTCCACATTTAATTTGGATTTAGTGATAATTATTTCTAAGATCAATTTTTGAAATATCATGAATCTCAAAATCAAATCTAACATATTGTGCAAGCATAGAGTTAGAACTTATACTAACTATAATATTATTGATAGTTATGTTAAAAACACATATTCCCCAATATCCTTTTTTTGTTGGGAGTTCGCAATGTTGCTGCAATGCAAGATAAAGCCTTTTGACAAAGAGTCCATTGAACTTCATGATCGGGAGAATATTTGGTAATAGTGAACCTAAAATCATTTAAATTTCATATTGAACTTCATGATCGGGGGACTTTCTCTATTTCCAAATCTTTAAAATTTCAAGAGTTTAATATCTTTAGTAGGTCCGGGTTACTCATCAAACTTAGTAGAGATTTATTTTGAGATTAACACGGGTTAACGCTAGATTCATGACTCTCTTCTATATATTCTTTTGGCAGCAGGATTTTTAATCGACCTTTTTCCTTATATTTAGATTTGGACTTTGTTTAAGATCATTCCTTAGGTCTTTTTGATAGGCTTATGAGGAAAAAGTTTAAGGGTAACATCTTTATGCTTGAAGACATGTTTTTTTGTTCATCTTGGACAACATTTGATCATGTAACTAATATTTTTATCAAGAAAGATATGTGTTGCATACATTAATGATCCATCACATTAGATTTTTTTCCTTATAATTGACTAATTGGTTGGGTACAACTATCAATTGCTTTTATGTTTTATTTACCTTAGCTACATTGAAATATTTTGCCTAAATGGATGTGGGCAAATTAGCTGCTCAATGAAACTAGAATTATGATAGAAATTTAGAATATAAGTACTCTTATAGGCAAATTAATGAATTAATATATATTATGATTAATAGAAAGATAAATATTTTGTCTTAAAGAAACTAAATGGGTTGTGAAAAAGGGCGAGGAGATTAATAGTTTAGGATTTAAATTTTGGTATTCAGGTCTGAGTCATACTAAAAATTGTGTAGGTGTGATTATAAATAAAAGTTTGAAGAATAATGTTGTATAAATTAATAGAATTGAAGATATAATTATAGCTTTAAAGATTATTTTTTATATCAAGATTATAAATGATATAAGTGCTTATGCTACTAAAGTATGTTTGGATATGCGTTCAAATATAAAATTTTGGAATGACTTTGAAGAATTAATGCAAAGTATATCTCTTGAAGAAAAGTATTTATTGAGGAGATTTAAATGAAAATGTTGATAGAGTGGTAGAAGATATTAAAAGAATTCATAGTGGCTATGGATTTGGAGCTAGTAATTAAGGCGGTTAGATCATATTAAAATTTTCTCTAGCATATGATGTTGTAATTAGTAATACTTTATTTAAGAAAAGAGAGGAGCATCTTATCACTTATAAGAACGGACATAATAAAACTCAAATAAGGAGTGGACACGGCCATAAAACACATAGTCCCTACTACTTAAATAACGGAACAACCTCCTACCTCCATAACCATATCGCTTCCTGCACGTAAGTGTTTTAAATGTCATGGTTTTGAATATATTGTAGCAAATTGTCTGACGCGTTGCGTGATGACTATCATGGAAGAAGCACCAGAAGGATTCACCACCCCTCCAATGGAGCTAGAAGCCAATGAAGCAATGGAAGAACAATTCTTACCTGCCTATGAAGGAGAATTGTTGGTGGTTCAATGACTTTTAAACATTCATTATGATCAAGAAGATGAATTGTTACGACACAATATCTTTCAAACAAAATGCACTGTTTGACGCAAAGTATGCTGCTTAGTGATAGATGTGGAAAGTTATGAAAACATGCTCTCCACTCAGGGTGAAAAAATTAGGACTTCCTATCACACCCCATTCAAAACCCCAACTTACATTGCTTAAGAAAGGTAAGAAATCACTGTAAGTAAATAATGTCTTGTTTAATTTTTTATTGGAGACATGTTGCAAGAAAAGGTTCTTTTTGATGTTATTCCAATGGATGCGTGCCACATTCTTCTTGAACGACCGTTGCAATTTGATTGCTGCACTAAGCATGATGGCTTTGGCAACACTTAATCTTTCCAAAAAGATGGATAGTCAGTGGTTCTTCTACCCACCAAAGAACAAGAAAAGACAACAACCACTAGCCCTGAAGTTGTTACTCTTCAATGGTTCTCCTTATTCATGCAAACTTACAAGGAAAACCACCATGGGTTAACAGTATTTTTTTTTAAGCCAATCCGGAACAGGTAACACTTCCCCCATTTGTACAAAATCTTATACAATAGTTTGCAAATATCTTTTCAGTTATTCTTCCCGCAAGCCTTCCTCTGCTAAGAGAAATTCAACATGCTATCGACCTTATTCTTGGTTATGTCATTCCCAACCGGCCGGGTTACCGAATATCACCTAAGGAGTATGTCGAGTTACAACGACAAGTTGAAGAACTTATAGCTAAAGGCTTGGTTAGGCCCATTTCTAGCCCATGCACTGTGCCAACACTGCTTGTACCCAAAAAGGACGGATATTGACGCATGTGTATTGACAACCACTTTGTTAACAAGATTATTCTTAGGTATCACTTCCATATTCCTAAACTTGGTGACCTTTTTGATCAGTTGACAGGAGCCTCCAGCTTCTCAAGAATTGACCTAAGAAGCGGATACCATCAAATTCGAATCTGATCGGGAGATGGTAGATTATATGAATGGACTGTCATGCCATTTGTGATATCTAATGCCCCTAGTACCTTCATGTGTTTGATGAACCAAATTTTCTGACCTTTCTTAAATAAGTTTGTGGTTTTTTATTTTGATGACATTTTTATGTATAACAAAAATGCAGATGACATCTGCCACACTTTGATAAGTTTTAAAAACACCCCATGTCACATCCCACGATACCCCTTTCCAACAATGCAGGGTGTAACAAAAAAAACATAACATTCTTAACATTTAATATTTGAACCTCTAATCATTTCCATATATACGTTAAATCTATACTACAACATATTTTTTATATAACGAAAACATCTAAATTGTCTCACTTGTATCAGAAATATAATTACAGAGCTACTATGAAATCCAAAACATTACAATGATAACAATCTCCATACCTTTATTACAGACTTACTTACACAACTAAATAATAGAACATTAAGTGTTATTAACCTGATCCTAATCTGCTTCTGCTTTTTTCTTGCCATTTCCTGTAACAATAGCCAGTATATAAACTTGTGAGCTATGAAGCTCATAAAGTTATGTAATTGTAATAAAGAAATTTAGTGAAACATGATTGTGAATAATATAAAAAAAATCATAACTGAACTAAACTCATAAGGTAATTGCAAAACAACTTCAAACATATTAAGAATCATCTTTCATTTTATTAGGAAGAAATTAGGGCAAGTGCCCTCCCTTACCTCCCGGCATCGGGGAGGGGACGCCGGGAGGCTGCCGAATTTTTTTTGGAAATTGCTAATTCCATTTTTGAGCAATCGAAGAGCAATTCAACTTGAACACTGATCCAATTAAAAATGTTAAAGTTAAATTTTTTAAAATATTAATTAACTAATTTAGTTAATTAATGTTTAATAAAAATTAATTGATTAAAATTAATCAATATAATTGATTAATTGAATTGTCAAATGTATGGGAGTTAACAAACTACAAAAACTCATTCTCCTCTAATCCCTCTAATCTAAATATTTCCTTCTTTTTATAAGGACCTTTACAATCATCATTTGAATTAGGCTCATTTGAATCGCTGCTAAGAGCCTATTATAGAAGATTTTCTATAGGTCAAAGGGGCGAGAATGTTCTTCCATTTATTTTTATCCTACTCCTCACTGTGTGAGAGCTTGTTGGATACCATCCCAATCAAAAGACTATTTTTTTGAAGTGCCTTGAATATCTCTAAATGAAATTATCTTGAATGTCTCAAAATGCGACCTCTCTTTAAGAGATTCTAACACAAGTAACATTGAGTGGAAAACTTTGAATTGGTGTGGCATTTCAAATAGAAAAGAATTAATTAATCAATTTAAAAAATTAATTTGGTTAATTTTAAATCCAAGAGCATTTTTGTAAATTTGAGAATTTTAAAAAAAATCTAAGAGCAATTTAAATTTGAGTTAAAATTCGAGAACATTTTAAATTGATCAAATTGGAGCAATTAAATTAAATCAAAATCAAAATCAAATAAAATTCAAAGAATGTTCACACTAATGGACTCTGTACAACTCACACTAAAACTCAACTCCTAAGAAAGCTAACCAAAACACAAAACTGAAAGAAAGTCTCCAAAAATCCTAATCTAAACCCTGCCCCTGGTGGGCTTCGGTCCCAGCTCCTGGTAAAAGCTTCTAGCAAGCTCTAATCCCTGTAACTGTATCACCTCTGGCTGCAGGTTCCTGCTACTGTAGCTACTTGCTACGAACTCTGGATCAGTACGTATCTGCACACAAAAAATAAACAAATATTATTACATCATAAATAAAATAAAAATTATTAAAATATTGGAGAGTGATAAATTTAACTACTAGTAAAACAAAAGTACTGGAAAAAGAAAAGCTAAGTACTGGAAAACTAGTAGAACCACAATGTAGTAGGAAAAAGACTACGAGCACAAAACAACTAAAACACTGACACCAGTATCAAAACCCCGAAGTGTTAAAAGCACAAACTCAAACAAACTCATAAATCTCTCGATCTCTCTGAGTGGCGAACCCTAAATAATTGACATCCTCTCAACAAACACACAATTAAAACCCTTCTGGGCAGCCTTGTTTATAAGAACTTGGTTGTAAGACCCACTACCCGGCAGCTTTCATAGGAAAGACGTAAGCCCGACCCTAGGAGAAAGTTTTAGGTAAAATCAACCTAAACCCTAACTCCAAATTAAAACATCCGGCAACTTCTAATAGAAGCCGTAAGTCCGATCTCTGAGGAAAATGTTTAGGCAATAACACAACCCTAGACCCCTCACTCGGGCATCCAAGTCTATAGAGCTTGGCTGTAAGACCCACAACTCGGGCCACTTAGCCTACAGGGCTAGGTCATAAGACCCATCATTAGGCAACTTCTTAGGAAGCCATAACACCTACCCAACCAAAATCTTCGGGCTACTTTCTAATGAAAGCCATAAGTCCCTACCCAAATCTAACAATGCGGACATCTCTTGCTTTAAGAGAGAATGTAATCTTTAAATAATGCTTTGAAATACAATAATTATGTTACTAATCCCATGTTGAAAGCATGTGGAATTTCTAAGATTTTTTACAAAACATATAAATCCCTGGGCATCCTAGTTTATAGGATTAGGTTATAAGTCCCGCTTTCAGGCAATTTCCTAAGGGAAAAATAAGACCTACCCAAACAATTAAACCCTTCTGGGCAGCCTTGCTGTAGAGTTAGGTTGTAAGACCCATCTTTGGGCAACTCATAAATAGAGGTGTAAGCCCCACTCCAAATTAAACATACGGGCTACTTGCTATGAAAGTCGCAAGTTCTGACCCAATCAAATTTCTGTGTAACTTCTAAACGAAGTTATAAAATTTCTAAATTAAATCAACTTATGGGCATTCTAATGGATGTAAGCCCCAAAACCCAAATAAAATTAAACACAAACCTAACCACCTCAATCTACTCGGGATCCCTGAGAGGAGGCAACCCATGGCTGCTAATCAGATTCCCTGGACATTACAGTCAATGATTGTAGTGTTGGTAGACTGAGACCTACAGTATACCCAGGACGACGGAACCATGGGATCTTGATCGGGTTTACCTCCGTTTGCCCCATAATTGAGACTAAAAATACCTAAAATTTATTCATCCTTAATCGAGAGTTCTCTCTTACGTGTTAAGAGAGGAAATTAACTATGAGTGCTTGCACTCATGGGAAGTAAGGACCCCAGATCTAATTAAACCCTGACTACCCTCAGGGGAAATCTGGTTAATTCTAATCTGACTTAAGCGAAATGAAATCCTACAGCTGCGAAGCGGGATTCACGCATTCGTGCCATTTTTTATGAGCCAACACTTCTGATGACCCAGTTAGGAAAGTAGAGGTATTGGATTTTACTTATATTAAGAAAGGTAGAGGTAGACCTAAAAAGACTTGGTTAGAAAATATTAGAAATAATCTTTTTTTATTAGATTTAAATGAGAATTTGACTTTTAAGAGGACAATGGAGAAAAAGGATTCATGTTGACGACCCCATGTAGTGGGACAAAGGCTTGATGTTGTTATTGTTGTTGTATAATTAAATTATGTAAGTGATTATTCATACTTGAAAATTTGGATATGAACATCCTTAAGCAAAAGAATTTACTTGTAATGCATATTTTCCTTTAAATTTTCTATCTCGTATAATTAAATTATGTAAGTGAGTTTTCCTTTCTCCAAATGAATCCAAAACATTCATAAAAGAGTAAGGAAACTCTCTTTCACATATACACATCTTTCATGCATAATACTTTGAGCATTCTCAAAGCTCTAAATGTTCTATGCATGAATCATTTGAACTTGGAGCCAAATTCCAAGTTCTCCCACCTTGTTTGTTGAAATGCAAGATCAACAAACCATCTCCCAAGTCTCTTAATCATGCCAAAAGTGATTTAGGAATCTTTTCCAATACATTGGGAGCCTTCTAGTAGAGCCTCCTCTTCCTCATGCATGATAGTTTGGAGCATCTCAAAGCTCCAAACGCAGCATTACATAAATTCTTTAAACTTGGAACCAACTTCCAAGTTCTTCTACCTTGTTTGTCGGAGCATAAAACCAACAAGCATTCCCTTCATATATGACATTTTAGAGCACCCTCAAAGCTCTAAGTTAGTCTATCACATGAATCTTCAAGATCTTAGGGCCAAATCCTAAGTATACCCTTCCATTTGTTAAGACATAAAATTAACAAATGAGCAATTCTCCTTCATGCATAATACGTTGGGCATTCTCAAAGCTCTAATGTTTTATGCATGAATCATTTGAACTTGGAGCCAAATTCCAGGTTCCCCTACCTTGTTTGTTGAAACGCAAGATCAACAAACAATTTTCCAAATCTCCTAAGCATGACAAAATTGCTTTAGGAATCCTTCGAAAGTTTTAGGAGATCAATCATTCACTTCTCCGAATGAGTCCAAAACATTCGTAGGAGAGTAGGGAATATTCTTTCTCATGCATGTCCTCCTTTCAATTTGATGCTTAGGACTTCCTAAAAGTGCTAAACTCTATATCGCATGAGTCCCAACAAATATAAAGAGCTTGCTCTCAAACACTCTCTTTTCTTCATGTATGACACTTGGAGTTTCCCTCAAAATTCTAAGTGTTAGATTGCATGAATCATTTGAACTTGGAGTCAAATTCCAAGTTCCCCCACCCTTTTGTTGGAACATGAAACCGACGAATCATCTCCCCATGTTGTTTGTTGAGACACAAGAAATCGACAAACAATTACCTTTTCTTCCTCATGCCTTGTACTCATGGATTTCTCTAAAATCTTAAGTACATGCTATGAGCTCTTGAACTTGAAACCAAACTTCAAGTTCTCTCATCATTTGCTTGTTGAAGTAGAAAGTCAACAAACATGTACACATTCATGTAATATTTTGGAGCCATCCCAAAGCTCCAAATATTCTATCACATGAATCATTGGATCTTAGAACCAAATTCTAAGCTATCCATCTCTTGTTTGTTAAGACAAAAAAAATCAATGAACAATCTTTTTTCCCTCTTGTGTATGCTAATTTGGACTTTCCCTAAGATCCTAAATGCATGCTAAGAGACATTGAACTTGGAACCAAATCCCAAGTTCTCCTATCCTTCCTTTGTTGGAAACATAGAACCAACAAACACCACCTTTATGTGTGATGATTGGGAGCATCTTCAAAGCTCAAAGTTATGTCATCATATGAATCTTTAAGATCTTAGGACCAAAATCCTAAGCACACCCATTCATTTATTTATGATATAAAATTAACAAATGAGCAATCCCCTCTCATGCATAATGCTTGGAACACTCCTCAAACTCTAAGTATTAGATTGCATGAACCATTGGTAACTTGGAATCAATTTCCAAGTTCTTTCATCTCTCTTGTTGGAACATAAAACCAACAAATATCTTCATGCATGATTATTTGAGGACTTCTCAAGTCTCCAAGAAAAACATCATTGCATAAATTATTCGGAGCTTAGAGCTAAATCTTAAGCTCCTTCCTTCATTTGTTGAGTCATGAAATCAACAAATGAATCCACCCAACCTATCTTCCTCATGTTTTGTATTGCGGATTTCTATAGGTCCCAAAATACATCATGTCATGAGTCTTTGAACTTAGGAGCAAAGTCTAAGTTTATCCTATCTCATCTGTTGGGGCAAGAAGCCAACATACGATTTTTTTCCCCTCATTTGCCTAGACTCAATTTAGGCAAATGCACGCCTCTCTTCGGACACCAAATGTCTAAAGAATTTTCTCCAAAGCTACAACCTCCAAGTTGTACTTTCCTTCCTCCTTCATTTGTTGAGACACAAAGTCAACAAGTGGATATCCCTCCTCTTTGCATGGTAACTTGAAGTTTCTCCAAAACTTCTAGTTATCATTACATGAGATTATTGAACTTAGAACCAAACTCTAAGTTCTTTCTTTCAATTTGTTTGAAACTAAGGTTAACAATTGAGCATCCCGCTTAGATTTAGGATCTAAATCTTAGTCTTCCTTCCCTATTCACCTAACCTAAATTAGATGAATGATCCTCCCTCTTTGAATACCAAATATTCAAAGAACCACTCATGAAATCTGTAACTTTCAAGTCACGTCTCCATTCACTCAACCCTGATGAAGTGAATGGTATCTTCTCCTTGAACACCAAATGCTTAAGGAATTTTCCTCAACATGCAACCCATGAGTTGCTTGTTATTTCTCCCTTCCACAACTCAAAAGTTGAAGGAAACAATCTCATTTCCCTAAGGCTCAAAATTAGGAGAATGTACATCCCTCTTTGAACACCAAATGTTCAAAGAATGTTCATGAACTTGCAATCCATATGTTGCATTTTCTCTCTTCCTCTCCACAAATCCAAATTGTGGAGAGTTTCATCCTTCCACCCAATTTGGAAGAATGAATTCCTCTCTTTGAACACCCAAAAGTTCAAAGAGAATCAGTGGTGGCATGTAGCCCAAATCTGCATATCACCTTCTCCCATTTACCCAATACAAGTTGGGTAGATGACCTCCTCCCTTTGAACATCCGATATTCAAAGGAGATCCATGAATTTGCAACTCACAAGTTGCATTTTCTCCTCTCTTTTCCACAATCCAAAAATTGTAGAGAGAGAGCCTTCTTCCTACAACTCAAAAGTTGTAGGAAATTGTGTCATTCTTCTAAACCCGAATTAGGAGAGTGTAGACCTCTTTTGAACACTAAAATGTTCAAAGATCCTTTCATTTTGCAACCCCTAAGTTGCATTTTCTCATGTCTTCTCTACAAATCAAAATTGTAGAGAAATTCCCCTCTTTCTATAACCCAAAAGTTGTATGAAACTCTCTTTTACTCAACCCATGTTGAGTGATTCAATCCTGTTCCAAGTTAGCCTATTTGTTGAGCCAAAATCAATAAGTAGTTTCATCCCAAGCATAGGATTCAAAACTCCTATCTCCACTCATCCTTTCAACCCAAGTTGGAAGGGTGTAACCCTCTCTTTGAACATCAAAATGTTCAAAGACATTCATGGATTTGCAACCCGCAAGTTGCATATTCCTCCACCTCTCTCCTTTAACTCCAAAGTTGTAGGAGACTTTCCCCTCTCCTTAGCTCCAAAAGCTAGAGGGAGTTCTCCTACATTTAGCCTAAAAGCTAAATGTTGGATTCCTATCTTTCTCTTCTTAGCTCCAAAAGCTAAGGGGGATCCTTCCATATGTAGCTTAAAAGCTATATGTTGGACACCCTTCTTAGACCCAAAATCTAAGTTATCACTTTCATTCAACCCAAATTGAGGGATTCCTCTCATGACATTCAAAGTGTTAAATACATAGATGTCCCTTAGGAATTATCCAATCTGTTGAAGTTCACCCTACTCTATTGGATGAATTTCACCAAGCCCTAAGTGAAACCCCTTAGGCATACCTATCTTACCCTATTAGATAGGTACTTCTCTTTTTCAAACATTAAGAGAATTTCAAAATACCTAAAAATCACCTAGATTCCTTTTGATATAATGATTAATCATCTCCCCCAAAAGGCGGGATGCCTACATCATTATATCTTAGGATTCATAAGTAACAGGCTTGCCCAAAAGCAAGCAAGTGGCTATTTTATGGGTTCTTCATAACCCTCCTAAATATGAAACATTTAAAAATCAAATAAAATCTTTAAGTCACAAACAACTTAAAGTGAAACCACCCTTGGATAAAGACCAAACATCTTCATTCCAAAGTAAAACCAAACACCCTTAGTGTGACATACCACACGAGCCCCTCACACACTAAGGTGCATAGCCCCTTAGGCATACTAGGATTAGGATTTTTCTTTGTGTGCGCATGTGGTTGATGTTGTGGTGTGAATGCCTTTTGAGATTGTCTGCGTGTGGGCACTTGCCCTTAAATGGTTAGTATAGAAATATATACATGTTTTTCTGTGCAGGTGGCCATGTCTAAAAAAGGGGGGGGATGCTTAAATCATAAATAATAAATTGCTTGCATGACATGTACCGCTTAAAACCCCCCCTAAGAGATGTGACCAATAGGATAGAAGTAGATGCTTGGCACCTTAAGTGCTAGGCAAATTTTGAGTGTGATATTATTATATAAACTGCCTACTCACTCTGTTTTGCAGGTTTGAGTCTTTCTTTTTCAAAATATATTTGATTAGATTAGGATGTAAAACTTGTGGGGGTTTGAATCAAAAGGAGAGGTGGATCAAGTAGGATGTACCTCCTGGAGGTGAAGCCCAAAGATCTGTTTGGAAGATAAAGCTCGAAGACCCCACAAGTAGAGTCTGTAAAAATTAACTGGGTTGTATAATGACAGGCAACTCAGCTGCCAAAACTATTTGTAATAATTGGGACATTATTTTTTTTTTCTGCACTTGATTTATATATGCATATGTTTGCTTGTTTATTGTGCGCATTAGAAAAGCATATCTTTTTTTTCTAGGTTTATTCACTTGTTTGTGTGGGTGTGACTTGGACTATAATGCGGTAGGCTCTTAGGATAAAATAAATTTTCTACCCATTAAAATATAAACAACCTAAAAAATGAATTTAGGCTCCACGATTTTCTAACAAAAAGAGAATTGCATGGCTCTCTTTCAAAGAGCCAAGTTTTCAAAATTAAAATAATCATGCATAGCCCAAAAAAAAAGGAGTCACATGTAGAAGCCCTCATTTAAGGATTAGATAACAAAAAAAATCTGCATCCGAGTCAGCATTCTGCATACCTCGCACTACTTAGGCATCTTGGCCTTGGCCTCAAAGCCAAGTTGTAAGCCCTATTTCCTAAACAACAATTACCCACCACTCTTCATATGCATTGAGACCAGAAAGCATGGTTTTAAAAGCGATTAGGAGGAGTCTAGCTGGTAGTCCTTTCCAGGCAGGACAATAAATCCAGGGGTCGGGCTGGTTGTGCCTCTTGTGAGGTACAACTTGTAAGTCCTTTTGCATCCGTTAGATTTAGGTTCGAGGCCCTACCTCTCGGTAGGCCTTACCTTAGCTTTAGGGTCTGAGGCATTGGTTGATTCCAATCACTATATAAGCCCTCAACTCTCGGGCAATTCCTCCAACAGGTGTTGTTGGAATGTAAGCACCAAATTTCTAATGAAAATATCAACTTGAAAAAAAAAAAAATCAAATTTCTAAAACATAAAGCCCAACATAGGATAGTTTGAGTACCTCTGAGTTTTCCTCAGAATCAAGTACTCCTACATTCCTTCCTTTTGGCACTCATTCCAAGAAATTTAATTTCAAGTTGATCACTTCCTCCTTGAAACTCCTAAAGGACCAAAAATCCTTTAAACAAGACTTTCATGGATTTTCAAAAATTAAAATCAAACTTTAATCAAAATTTAAATGACTCAAAAACAAGAGAAAACCACTAATTTAATCAAAAGTTTTCTCAAGTATCAAAACTTGAGATGTAATTAACCATAGGGGCTTGCCCCTATGGGGCATCTGTACTCCAGAATAAATAAACCCCGTTCAACCAAATATTGAACGGGGGAATCTCTGTTAAATTGTAAATTTTATCATTGAGTCCATAAGGAAACGATATTTTTTACCCTTTGGGGTAATATATCGTCTTTTTTATGCCATACTCAATCATAAAGTATGCAATCCGTTAAGAGGAACACAAAATTCTCCCAACAACATTATCTAATATATCCATATTATATGTAGGTTATATTATGGATATCAGAACTCAAAGAAGTTGGATGTATAATCAATTGGCACAAGGACAAAAGACATTAATCTGTGAGTTTATTAGAGGGGTGAATATTTTCATTCAGGCAGCTTCTCAACTACCCAGCTTCATCTTAGATGGAATGATTCGTTGCCCATGTTCTAAACATAAAAATCAGGTGCAACCTAAGCCTAGATGATGTAACTGTTGATCTATATCCTCGAGGCTTCATGCCAGAATATTGGTATTGGACTTCTCATAGTGAGTATGAATCACATTTCGATTCTCGATGTGACCCATCGACAAGTGCTATTATAGCTGAGGAAGAACATATCCTACCTAATCTTGAGGATTTAATTCATGATGTAAGTGGAGCACAATTTGAACAATATACAGAAGCTAATCTTGAGTCACCTAATAAAAAAGTATAAAATTTTTATGATTTGTTGCATGCTTCTCAACAATTGTTGGCTCAAGAAAAACGGTACGAATGCGTGAATCCCGCTTCGCAGCTGTAGGATTCCATTTCCCTTAAGTCAAATTAGAATTAACCAAATTTTCCCTGAGGGTAGTCAGGGTTTAATTAGATCTGGGGTCCTTCTCATGAGCGCAAGCACTCATAGTTAATTACCTCTCTTAACACGTAAGAGAGAACTCTCGATTAAGGATGAATAAATTTTAGGTGATTAGTCTCAATTATGGGGAAAATTGAGGTAAACCCGATTAAGATCCCATAGTTCCGTCGTCCCGGGTATACCGTAATCTCAATCTACCAACACTAATAATAATTGACCGTAGTGTCCAGGGAATCTGATTAGCAGTCATGGGTTACCTCCTCTCAGGGATCCCGAGTAGACTGAGGTGGTTAGGTTTGGGTTTTAATTTTATTTGGGTTTTGGGGCTTACATCCATTAGAATGCCCAAAAGTTGATTTAATTTAAGAATTTATAACATCGCTTAGAAGTTACACAAAAAATTGAATTTGGGTTGGGACTTAGAACTTTCATAGAAAATAGCCCGTATATTTAATTTGGGATGGGGCTTACGGCTCTATTTATGAGTTGCCCAAATATGGGTCTTACAACCTAACTCTACAGCAAGGCTACCCAGAAGGGTTTAATTGTTTGGGTAGGTCTTATTTTTCCCTTAGGAAATTGCCTAAAAGCGGACTTATAACCTAGTCCTATAGACTAGGATGTCCAGGGATTTATATGTTTTGTAGAAAAATCTTAGAAATTTCACGTGCTTTCAACATAGGATTAGTAACATAATTACTGTATTTCAAAGCATTATTTAAAGATGACATTCTCTCTTGGAGCTTTGATTTTTCAACACGAGATGTCCGTGTGATTAAACTTAGGTAGGGACATATGGCCTTTATTAAAGATAGTCCGAAGATTTTAGTTGGGTAGGTCTTATGGTTTCCTTAGAAGTTGCCTAATGATGGGTCTTATGACCTAGCCTTGTAAGCTAAGTGGCCCAAGTTGCGGGTCTCACAACCAAGCCTTATAGACTAGGATGCCCGAGTGAGGGGGTTTAGGGTTGTGTTATTGCCTAAACATTTCCCTCAGAGATCGAATTTACGGCTTATATTAGAAGTTGCCGGATGTTTTAATTTGGGGTTAGGGTTTAGGTTGATTTTACCTAAAACTTTCCCCTAGGGTCGGGCTTACGTCTTTCCTATGAAAGCTGCCGGGTAGTGGGACTTACAACCAAGTTCTTATAAACAAGGCTGCCCAAGGATTTAATTTTATGTTTGTTAAGAGGATGTCAATTATTTAGGGTTCATCACTCAGAGAGATTGAGAGATTTATGGGTTTGTTTGAGTTTGTTCTTTTAACACTTCGGGGTTTTGATACTGGCGTTAGTGTTTTAGTTGTTTTGTACTCGTAGTCTTTTTCCTACTACATTGTGGTTCTACTAGTTTTTCAATACTTAGCTTTTCTTGCTTCCCAGTACTTTTGTTTTACTAGTAGTTAGATTTATCACTCTCCAGCATTTTAATGATTTTTATTTTATTTATGATGTATTAATATTTGTTTATTTTGTGTGCAGATACGTGCTGATCCAGAGTTCGTAGCAAGTAGCTACAGTAGCAGGAACCTGCAGCTAGAGGTGATGTAGTTGCAGGGATTAGAGCATGCTAAGAGCTTTACCAGGAGTTGGGACTCGAGTCCACCAGGGGCAGGGTTTAGATTATGATTTTGGAGACTTTCTTTCAGTTTTTTGTGTTTTAGTTAGTTTTCTTAGGAGTTGAGTTTTAGTGTGAGTTGTACAGAGTCAATTAGTGTGAACATTCTTTGAATTTCATTTGATTTGATTTTTTTATTTAATTTCTCCAATTGCTCAATTACAATGCTCTCGAATTTTAAAAGCTCTCAGATTTAAAACTCTCAAAATTTGAAGCTCTCGTACTTTGAAATTTTTTGAAATTCAAATGCTCTTGAATTTAAAATAAATCAAATCAAACTTAATTGATTAATTAATTTTGACTCATTAATTATTTTGATTAATTAATTTCAATCAACTAATTAATTTTAATTAATTAACGTTAACTAATTATAACTAATTAATTATTTTTAATTAATTAATTTTAACTAATTACTTAGTTTAAATTAATTAACCTTAATTAATTAATTAGTTTTATTTAATTAATTTAAATTAATTAGTTAATGTTTATTAATTAATTTTAATTAATTAATTGATTAAATTGATTAATTTCAAATTAATAACTAACCTCAATCAATTAATTATAATTAATCAATTAGATTAATTAATTGATAAATTCAATAAAATTAATTTGCTTTCCAATTGCTCCAAAAAGTTCTGTAATTTTCCAAAAAATTTCTGCAGCCTCCCGGCGTCCCCTCCCCGGCGCCGGGAGGTAAGGGAGGGCACTTGCCCTAATTTCTTCCTACCCGGACCTAAGGTCAACGGCGTAGGGTCTTCGAATTAAAATCATCCCACCAGCATCTAAGATCGACTGCTTGAGGTCTTCAAATTTTATTTCATCCCACCCAGATCTAAGATCAATGGCGCGGGGGCTTCAAATTCAAAACCATCCGCTCGGATCTAAGATCACGGCGTGGGTCTTGACTACCTGTTTGAAAGATCATTTCATTTTTATTATTATTATTATTTTTATCTCATTTTATAATAATAATAATAATAATATGTTTTTTTTATTATATATACATAAATATATAAATATATTATATGTATATATTAATAAAAATAAAAAAAAAAGAGGAGCCAGATTTGTCGGCTAGGGTATGGTTGGGTTCGGCTTCGGCTTGGGTTCGGCCGAGGATCGAAGTCGAAAAGTAACAAAGGAGCCAAAGAAACCACTCGTGCAATCTCTACCTTCTGCAAAACAACGAATCCAAACAACAATGAAGGGGCCGAGAGGCGACCGACCCGTGCAATCTCTATTTCTCCTGTGAAGCAGAAGTCAGACAGCAACAAAGGAGCGGAAGAAGCGACCGTGCAATCCCTTCCTCCCGCGAAGGAGCGAAGTCGGACAGCAGCAAAGGAGTCGAAGGAGCGGCTCGTGCGATCTCTACACCTCCTGCAAAGCAGCGTCGAACAGCAAGGAGCCGAGGAAGCAGCGCGTGCAATCTCTACACTGCTTGCGAAGCCAAGCCGAACAGCAACGAAGGAGCGAAAGAAGCAACCCGTGCGATCTCCGCACCTCTGGCGAAGCAAAGCCGAACAACAACAACGCAAAGGGAAGATGAACAGCGAAACCTAGCAGCGACATTGGAGTCGAAGGAGTGAGGCGAGCAGACGTTTTTTTTTCTCCGAATTTCTTCCTTTTATTGCTTTTGGATTGTCGGTAGACGGTTATTGTGCGAAGCAAAGCGTCGTTTGGGTAGATGACGCGAAGTGGGGCCGACAGAGCCGTGTTCGTTTGCTTTGCATCTATTTAATTTTCAATTTTTTTTTTATTAAGTCAACAACAATCAATATGGAAGGGGTGCACTACTCACTCAGAGTTATCCGTTACTGTTAAGATGTTAAGCATCAAGGCAGAATATAATGTCCCCCGTGAATATTTTAATTAATTTATTGGACTGCTCAAAGAAACCAATCCAACAGATAACATCATTTCTACAGATTTATATCGGACTAAGAAGTTGGTTTCGAAGCTTGGTTTTACATACACAAAGATAGATTATTGTGTTAATGGATGCATGTTATTCTATAAAGATGATTAATCAGAAATTACATGTCGTTATTGCAATGCACCGAGATTCAAACCAAAATCTATCACAAAAAGAAAACTGAAGGAAGTACCAGCCAGTATGTTATTTTACTTACCTATAATTCCTAGACTGCAATGGTTATATGCATCCATGACATCTACTGCATATATGAGATGGCATAAAGAGCATATCTCACAAGAAGGTTTTATTACACATCCGTCAAAAGCAGATGCCTAGAAATACTTTGATTGTACAAATCCCACCTTTGCCTCAGAATCAAGAAATATAAGATTATGTTTATGTGCAGATGGTTTCACTCTAGGGCTGCAAACGAACCGAGCCGAGTCGAGTATGTGAGTGTTCATGTTTGAGTTTGTTTATCATTAGCATATTCAAGTTTGGTTCGTGTTTGATTCAAGCTTTATTGTTTGTGTTCATGTTTGGTTCGTTTAATTTAAGGGTGTTCATCTTTGGTTCATGTTCGGTTCATGTTTGGTTCATTTAGTGCTTATCGAGCTTTAAACAAACAAGCCTTAACGAGCTATGTTTGTGAACAGAATTAGCAAACAATTTATTTAACAAACTAACCTTAAATTTGTTCATGAACATCTTAAACAAACAATCTAGCAAATATAAACAAATATGAAATGTCTCTTGTTCATGAAATTAAATTTATAATAAAACAATTATCTATTTAAAATGAAAATATGATTAATCTATATGAATTATTTTCAAATGAAACTTACCTGTTGCATTTCCCTCCATTTGGTACAATAGCTAAAAGATTATTTTCTAAGTTCGTAGAAATACTTCAATGGTTCTATTAGAACTACAAAAATACACTATCAGAATAAATATATCCTTATAAAACACACAATCATAACAAATACATCATATAAAATAAAGCGTGTTGATATTTTTATTATGTATATTTATCAATTTTATAATTAAATATTAATCGAGTTTTTATCGAGCTTATTCACGAGTTCTGAATCGAACACGAATAGAGCTTTTATCGAGCTTATTCATGAACTTCAAATGATGTTCGTGAACATAAATGAACCGAACACATTAGTGTTCAAGCTTGTTTATTTAAGGACCGAGTACTTAAAATGTTGTTCAAGTTTGTTTGTTTAGTTAGTTAAACGATCACAAACGAGCTTTAATCGAACTGAGCATCGAGTAGCTCGTCGAACGTTTGGTTCGCTTGCAGCTCTATTTCACTCTATTTAGCCAGTCTGCTTCACCTTACTCATGTTGGCCTGTGATACTCACACCATATAATCTTCCCCCAGAGTTGTGCATGACAACTCCTTATATATTTCTGACGCTTATCATTCCAGGGCCATATAATCTAAAAGCAAAGATCGATGTATTCTTACAACCGTTAATTGATGATTTGAATTTATTATGGGAAGAGGAAATAAGTACATATGATATCTCCACCAAATAGAACCTCATTATGAGGGCAGCATTACTTTGGACAATTGGTGATTTTCCTGCATATGGTATGCTCTCAGGTTGGAACACTTCTAAAAAATTAGCTTGTCCACATTGTATGGAATATATAAAGTCATTTACTTTAAAGCATGGAGGGAAGAACACTTGATTTGACTATCATCGCATGTTCTTACCTACAGGTCATCCTTTCAGGCGAAATAAGGATGGTTTTCTCAAAAATAAAATAGTTATGTCGTCACCTCCTCCAAGATTAACTAGTGAAGAAATATTTGAAAGAGTAAGGTTCATCCCCATAATAGTGGATTCTTCAACATTAGCTGATTATAAATTATTAGGGTATGGTGTCAACCACAATTGGACTAAGAAAATATTTTTTGGTCATTACTATATTGGAGGACAAACTTGATCAGACATAACTTAGATGTGATGCATATAGAGAAAAATATATTTGATAATATATTCAATACAGTTATAGACATCAAAGATAAATCTAAAGATAACATAAAAGCAAAGATGGACTTAAAGGAGATTTATTTGAGGAAAGCATTAGAATTGAAGGATGGTGGAAATAAAAAAATTTTCAAACCAAAAGCTCCTTTCACCTTGACTTTAGAGCAGAGACGAGCTATTTGTGAATGAGTCAAGAGTTTACGGGTACCTGATGGATATTCTTCAAATCTAAGCAGATGTGTTGACATTAGAACTTGGAGATTATTTGGTATGAAGAGTCATGACTGTCATATCTTTATGCAATGTCTACTACCAACTGCCTTTAGTTATCTGCCGGATCAAATTTTAAAGCTCTTGATCGAGCTTAGTATCTTATTCAAAGATTTATGCTCCTCAAAACTAAATGCAAAGCACTTGATTCTTATGGAGCAGCATATCCCTTTTATTCTGTGTAAACTTGAGAAGATATTTCCTCCACCTTTCTTTGACTCTATAGAGCATCTTCCCGTGCATTTACCATATGAAGTTATAGTTGGTGGACCTGTTCAGTATCAGTGGATGTATCATTTTGAGAGGTATTTAAATAAATTTAAGAAGACTGTTAAAATAAAGCACATCCTGAAGGCTCAATATGCGAAGTATATTTAATGTACGAGACAATCCAGTTTTGCTCGTATTATTTTGAAACAGCCTCACAATCAAGTCAGAGCACTGCACCTGAAAATGTGGCTCAATCCTTAAACTTATCTGTATTCAACAAAAATGGTGAACCCTCAGGCGCTAGCATAATACACTATTTGACTGATAAGGAGATGGAAGTTGCCACTTTATATATCTTGCTTAACTATGATGAAGTTGAGTCATATTTCGAGTAAGTATGAATAAGCTTGCTCATAAATTTGTACTCATGAATTCAATCTAAATCTTAATGTGTACAGGAGTTTTATTGATGGTTTAAACACAACAGAATAAACAGAAGTGCAAAAGATAGTGGAAGCAGAATTCCCTATTTGATTTAAAAATACGGTACATATTACCTTTTTATTTCAATTAATATGTCTTTAATTAGTTAATAAGCATGCTAATGACATTTACCTACTAACTAGGTGCACAAGGTAGTAATTTACAATATCATGAGCTACTTAATCTAGCTTGGGGACCAAATAGAGCTGTGAAGTGTTATCAAAATTTTTTAGTTAATGATTACAATTTCAAACAAAATTTTGGTGTGAAGATAGGAAAACAAAGAACTCTGGTGTATGTGTAAGAGGGATACCCACACAGGTGATGATTCTGAGTACTACGAGGTATTACAAGAAATATTACAGTTGTAATATCCTGATCATGGGAACAATATGTATTTATTCAATTGTGAGTGGTTTGATCCAGTACAAAATAGAGGTACAAGAATACATCCGCTTTATGGTATAATAGAAGTTAAGCGGGGTAGGAGATATTCAAAGTTTAACCCATTCATCATTGCTAATCAGGCAAGCCAGGTCTATTTTGCTAATTACCCGAGTAGAGTACGAGGCAAACCAGATTGGCTTGTAGTTATGAAGACCAAACCCAGGGGAGTTATTGAAAAGACTACTTCAATATCACCAGCACATCAAGAAGAGTTTATGTCAAACATAAAAGATCTTGCTTACGATGTAGACAATCAAATTATAACTACTGAGAGTGAGTTGCAGTTGGAGGAAGTAGATTTAAACCTAGAGGACATTCATGACGAATTTGATAATGGTATAAAAGCTTCATCATATAAAAGTGAATCATCATAAAGTATATAAGTTATTTTTGTTGTACTTGCATTTATTTTTGTTGCACTTGCATTTATTTATTCTGTTGCTAATATTTCTTAAATTTTTGTGCAGATGAATTCAGGTGATGAACGTCAAAGAGGATTGATAAATAATATATTTGGTAGGTACAAGAAGATTACAATTGACCCTTCCAGTAGGCCTGTACGTACTGAGAGCACCTCTTCATCTCAGCCTATTACCCAGAGTCAGCCTAGTCCGCCTTTACCTACTCCTGCAGCTAGTAGCCCACAGACGTTCTACTGACCAGGCCCACGCTTACCTTCACCGGATGTTACACAGAGTACTCCTTTCTACCCCTACTACCCACCTCCACCTCCTCATAATGACCCTCTTCCATATCCATATTCATATACATATACACCATATGCCCTACCACCATATCAGCCCGCTACAGCACCACCTCAGCCCGTAACAGGTGAACCTTCCACCCCAGCTGCAGTAGAGCAGGCGACAGAGGGTCGCATGTTGATTGAACCTGACGGTGACACGTATGTACTAATTTATTTCAACCATGCAAATAAAATTGAATTAATTTTTTTGACAACTAATATATTTCTTTCAGGTTTCATCCGTCAAAGCAGTCAATACATAAAATACGGGACATAATCCGGAGCAGATACGATGCTCCTTATCTTTCTTGTCAAAAAATCCCTAAAGAAGTATGGAATATGTGGTTTAGAGAGTTTGAGGTTTGTTATTATTTTAAAATATTATGTATTATATTTTATTTATATAAGCTAATAAAATATATATTCTTTATTGTATGTTTTTAAATGCAGAAAGATTTTTGTTGGCTACACAACATAATGATAAAATCAGAAAGAATTTTGAGAAGGGTGGCTCGAATCGCATGCGAGATATGTTTATAGATATTAGAAAGTCAGGCCAGCGACCACTCATGATGGGTGAGAGTGTATGGGCAGAGTTGAGCAGTGCTTGGAATAGCCCAGACTATAACAGGATGAGGGATCAAAATAGACAGAACAGAGCTTCTGATGTTAGGGGCTTGGGCAGTTCCCTTCATACTGGCGGTTCTGTTCCACATACTGAGCATAGAAGATGTTTGGTACGAAATTTTAAAATCTTTTAATAATTTTATTTAATAAGAATACTAATATATGTCTCTTACAGAAAGCGATGCTTGGTAGAGAACCAACTCCTGTTGAATTGCATAGTCCCCCACAAGCGGCAGGAGGACCAGCAATGGGTTGACGAGCGTGCGAGAAAAGCCTTTGTAAGTATATAAATTTAATTTTTGTGAAGTTATGTATAAATTGCTTAAATTTTTATTAACTTTCATAGAAGGATTATACAAGGCTAAGAGAGAGTCAGGCTGCAGCAGGTGAAGGTTCTTCTGGTTGATCAACTGAATATTCTGATTACCGCACTTGGTCGCAAGCGGTAGGAGGAATGCAGCACGGCAGAGTATACGGTTTAGGCTCGCAAGCCCATGCATATGAGGGGCAGACATCTGGTGTTTTCAGTTTTTTAGCTAGTACCCAGGAGTCTTTATATAGCCAACAGATAGCTGCCCTTACATCCGAGCTAGAGCAGGTAAGAAAAGCACAAGCTGATTGGCAGATACAGATGCAACAGTAGCAGCTGGAGATACAGTAGTAGATGCAAATGCAACAAGCTCAAATGTTAGAAGAATTATGAAAGTTGAGGAAGCAGATGAGTAGTGGGAGAAGTACAACAGCTGAGGAGGAAATAAATTCAGGATAGATGTTATTTATTTATTTTACAGATTTGGATATTTGTATTGATGTGTTTTAGACATGATTTATAATATACTCTTGTGGATATTTGTATCAGCTGAGGAGGATGTTATTTTGGACATGTTTTATAATATATTTTTGTAGATTCCTTTCTACTTCTATTATTTATGTTTATTGTGTACATATTTATTTATTTGTTGTTTGTGTATGTTTTATAATGTAATTGAGGGTGTTATTGATCAGAAGTGACACATGTTATTGTATCTTCTGTTTGCAGGTGTGGAAATCTTATTTTAAAGGTAAGTAGGTTTTTTTTGTTTATACTACAGATTTCTGGTAGATTTTCCGTCGGAAGCTGTGTCGGTAATACGATATATCGTACGTTCCAGCGGATTCCCCGCCGGAACTGTCCGGTGGCTTGGCTGCCGGTAATATTCGACGGTAAGTTGGGCGTCGTTTTTCTTGCGACATATTATCTGCCGGTATTGCCAACGAAAATTTCAGCCAGAAATACCGGCGGAAAATACGCCGGAATTTAGCAATAGAAATGCCATCGTTTTTCTATAAAGTTTTCACCGGAAGTACGCCGGAAAGTCCGCCAGAAATATTACCGACGGATTAAATCCGCCGGTACTATTTTTCTGACGCGTGAATTATCGTCGGAGGGGGTTTTGTTAGAATGCCGCCAGAAATCTGCAATTTTCGACGGATTTTCATTATTTCCGACGGATTTTGTCCGCCGATAACAATGAATTTTCCTGTAGTGATAGAGATCCAATTATATCAAAACAAATACTTCAGAGTACAGTGCCACTAAAGAAATCTAAAATAATATATTACTGAACTGTCTACATATCTCAAACGTAGACTCACAAATAGAGATAAACATAAACATGTAAAAGTAATAATTTAAAGATTATTCTTCTACGACCTTTTCTTTCCTTTCCCTATAACAACAACCAATATAAAATAACTTGTGATCTATGATGCTCAATAAGTTATATAAATTAATTAGCAGTTAAATTGTATAATTAAATTCACAACATTGAAATCATAATTTAAACAAACTTGTCATTATTTATAAAATATCATAAATTTATAATTGGCATTAACCTTTATTTTCTCTTAACTCTATACTGAATATCAATATTTTAAAGATTTGGCTAAACTTTAATTAACATGTTCAATGGAGCCCAGGTAAATATGACATTATCGTCATTGAAAAACATTTAAGTCCTTTTTGCCTCTTTAGGCATCCTTTTGCCCCACCTGCTATGTAGGTATCATTTCTTTGGGGTCCATTTTGCCCCACATACAATGCAGTGTCATATATGAAGACCCTTTTGCTCCACTTACAATTATAAGTTATATATTATTTTATAGTCAAATTTTACTTTAAATTGATATTTAAGACACTTCACATATTCATAATTCATATTTGACTTATCATATACAAAAGTTCTATAAGAATTTGTCTTACTATACTTACATGTCAGGATGCGTTATTATCAACTAGAAAAACATTCAAATAATCATCATAAATCTTATTTTCAACATCAATAATAGATATATGCAAGTGGTTGATAATACATGAAAACTTGAAAGTATTCTCATTATCATTATTGGAATTCCTCATAAAGTATTTATTTTCTCAACCAATTCAAATTACATTATAAATATATTTAAAATTAATAATTCTTGCATTTGGAAATCAAATTTACACAACTTACCTTCCTGACGATTTGTCTCTTCTAATTCTACACCACTTAATCTTCTCCTTTGATAAACCATCACAAAACTTTCTTTCTGCATATATCTGATGAATCCTAAAATTATGATTGATATACACTTTTTAGAACTTTTCTTACCAATTAAAATTCTTTAAAATAATTAAAGGAAACTAAATTACTTACCTCAATTCGTTCTTTTTCTTACTTTCCTCTTCTTTTATTTTAACAGAATTTCTTTACTGTAAGTCCACTCTCTACACACTCAAATCTTACTGTGGAAATCAGCAAACATGAATAATATATCCAAACCATTTCTTATTAATTATGCTGCAATTAAAAATAATTTTTACTTACCCAAATTTGCACTATTCTCTGATTTTCAGTTTGCATTCAGCATTCCTCCTTTTATTTCAATTTTCTTCTCCTTTTTCTCTAAACTTTCCTTTGCTTTTTACTCCTCCAAACCCTCACAGTCACTGCTCTCACCCAGCTACCAAACCCTCACAGAAATCTAATGTCGTTCCCTTCTATATAATCTGAAACACTATGCCGAATTTTGCTATAGGAAATCTGTCCGAACTCCTTTATGCCGAAGACCACTATGTGCCGAACTTCTCTACAGGAACACTATGCCGAATGGATCTTCACAAAATGCTAATTCCTTCTCCACCACAATATTACCCAATTCCCTTTTCAAGCCCATAATTGCCCTTCTCCTATTCCCATTTACTGCTCACGAATTCCAAGCAGAGAAAAAATGTGAGAGAGGGCCCACACATGCACATAACTGAATTCTAAAATAATTCTCAACCCTCTGATGTCTCAATAATAGTTATTCTATTCATAGAATGCATCTTTTCAAAAAATTTGAGAATTTGTTTAATTTAATGAAACACATTATTTATTACAAGTATTAATATTCACTAAATAGTAATTTAACTGTTAATACTAATGTAAGTGTAAGTTCACATAAGACTTTAATTTGAACTTTAATCTATATTTAAATAAAATTTAATAAACAAAATTTCATACCTAAAATTTTAGGTTTTATAAAATTTTCCCTCCTTAATAGGATTTCATCCCCGAAATTTAACTTTTCATACATCTTCAAACATGCGAGAAAAGTCATGTCTCATGTCGGGCTCTTTTTCCTAAATAGCATCCTCACTGATCTGTGCTTCCATTGAACTTTCACATAAGGAATTATTTTGCTTCTCAATTTATGAACATCCTTTTCTAATATCATTTTAGGTTCTTCAGCATATGTTAAATCCTTCTGAAGCTCAATTTCATTCTAAGGAACTCTCTGAATTTCATCTGTAATCCATTTTCTGAGCATTGATACATGGAAAATATTATGAACGTCAGACATATCTGCAGGTAATGACAGCTTGTAAGCAATTTGTCCTACTCTTTCAATGATCTCAAATGGGCTAATATAATGAGGACTTGGTTTTTCATCTTGACCAAATCTAAAAATACCCTTCATTGGTCTCACCTTCAGAAATACAAAATCTCCTACTTCAAATTCTATCATTTTATGTTTGGGATTATGGTATTTCTACTGGCAATCTTGAGTTGCTTTTAATCTGTCTCTAATTAATTTGACCTTTTCAGTAGCTTGATCCACTAGCTACGGACCCAATAATTGCCTTTCACCAATTTCCAACCAACTTAACGGAGTTCTGTATTTTTTGCCATATAAAGCTTCATATGGAGCCATCTTGATGCTGATTGATAACTATTATTATAAGTGAACTCGATCAATGGAATATGATCTTCCTAGGTACCTCCAAAATTCAGAATACACAATCTTAATAAATCTTTCAGCAGTTGAATTAGTCTTTCTGATTGATCATCTGTCTATAGATTAAATGCAGTACTGAACTTCAATCTTGTGCCCAAATTTGTATTAATATTCTTTATAATTTATATATAATACATCCATCTTTATCTGATACAATAGCCTTATGAATTTCATGTAATCTGATGATTTCCTTCACAAATAAGCTGGCTAATTTCTCCACTAAATCAGTCTGACGAATAGGTAGAACAAGGGCTGACTTTGTTAGTCTGTTAATTACAACCCATATACAGTTATGCCCTTGCCTTGACCTGGGAAATTCTGTAACAAAATTCATGGCTATTTCTTTCCACTTCCATTCTGGAATTAGTAGAGATTGTAATATGCCACTGGGTTTCTGATGCTCTGCTTTAACAACTTGATATTTTTCGCATTTAGCCACATATTCAGCCACATCTCTTTGCATTCATAACCACCAAAATAAAGTCTTTACATTCTTATACATCTTTGTGCTTCCTGAGTGAATTGAA
The DNA here is from genome assembly GCA_019925795.1 of Dendrobium chrysotoxum. NCBI lineage: Eukaryota > Viridiplantae > Streptophyta > Magnoliopsida > Asparagales > Orchidaceae > Dendrobium > Dendrobium chrysotoxum. The sequence continues at coordinate 52,033,825 of CM034298.1, read as the reverse complement.
TAGCTTGAATTATGTGCTTTATATAGAATTTTCTTAATCAAATCTGATTCCTTTGGTATCCACAAATGCATATTGCTCCTGATTATTCCCTGTTCATCAACACTGAGATCCTTTCTTGTTCCTGATTGTCCTTGCTCCATAAGCTTCTTATATTCAGTACTAGTCTTTTGAGCTTCAGTGATTCTTTGTTCTAAAGAAGGATAAACTATCTGTGATTAAGACTAACTGAATCTTGATCTCCCTGCATTCGTACTTCCAATTGTAAGGCTTTCATATCTTTAATTAATCCTTTTTCATAGTCAACATACAATTCAATTATGCTTTAGATTTTCTGCTTAATGCATCAGCTACTATATTAGTTTTGCTCGGACAATACCAAATATCAATATCATAATCTTTTATCAATTCTAACCATCTTCTCTGTCTCAGATTTAATTTCTTCTGAGTGAATATATTTCAAACTTTTATTATCTATAAAAATTTCACATTTCACCCCATACAAATATTGTCTTTAAATTTTTAATGCAAATACCATTGCAGTCAATTCTAAATCATGAGTTAGATAATTCTTTTAATGAGACTTCAACTATCTGGAATCATTGACAATTATCTTATTATGTTGTATCAACACACAATCCAACCCTTTCAGAGAAGGATCACTGAATAATTGAAATCCCTCAGTTCCATAAGAATTGTCAACACTAGTGCAGTTGTCAAATACTATTATAACTCTTGAAAACTTCTCTCACAATCCCCAGTCCATTCAAATTTTATATCTTTTCTGGTCAATTTAGATAAACGCAAAGCAATTTGAGAAAAGTCTTGAACAAATATTCTATAATAATATGCCAATCTCAAGAAACTTTTGACCTTTGTCACAAGTTAGTTTGGGCTATTCTACTTCTTTTATATTTTTTAGATCTATTGATATACCTTCTCCACTGACAATATGACCCAAGAATAAATTTTTTTCAGCTAAAATTCCATTTAGAATATTTAGCAAATAATTTATGTTGCCTTAATAATTCCAGCACAATTTTCAAATGCTCTGTATGATCTTCATCATTCTTGAAATAGATCAAAATATCATCGATAAAATGATTACAAATTGATCTAAGACTTAAAAATTCTATTCATATCCATGAATATCGCCGGGGCATTAGTTAGTCCAATGGCATAACCAAAAATTCATAGTGCCCATACTTGGTACCGAAAGCAGTCTTCTCAATATCACATTCTTTCACTCTAACATGATAGTAACCTGATCTCAAATCGATTCTGGAGAATACGGAAGCACCTGCTAATTGATCAATTAAATCATCAATTCTTGGAAGAGAGTACTTGTTTTTAATTGTCATCTTATTTAATTATCTATAATCAATACAGAGTCGCATTGCACCATCATTCTTCTTGACAAATAATACTGGTGCACTCTAAGGAGATGAACTGGGTCTGATAAAACCTTGTTCAATCAATTCAATCAATTGGCTTTTCAATTCTTGCAATTCATTGGTTGCCATTCTGTAAGGTGTTTTTATAATTGGATTTGTTTTAGGTTGAATATTTATTGAAAATTGAACCTCTCTTTCGGGTGGTAAATCCTTTCATTCCTCTGAGAAAATATCTACAAATTCATTTACTATAGGAATATAATTTATATCATCACCCCTTTCTTTAGTTTCTTCTAACTTTGCTAAGTAAACCAAGTCACCCACTCTTAGACTTTTATGCACCTGACTAGAAACAATTGATGATGAAATTACTCCACTCTCACATTGAAAATAAAATACTTTTTCTCCAGTCAAATCAAATCTGACTCTTTTCTTTCAATATTCAATGGTGGCAAAATATTTGACCAACAAATTCATTCCTAAAATTACTTCAAACTCCATTAATGGAAGTACTATCAAGTTAGGTTTAAACTTTCTACCAGCTATCATAAAATTAACTAAATATGATGTACTGGTATTTAAATAATTACCCGTATGTAATCTAACACTCAACCCAGGAGTAAAAACAATAGGTTTTACATGTAATTTCTCACAAAATATCTCAGATATAAAAGAATTAGATGCACCAGAATCAAAAAGAATTCTAGCAAGTAAATCTGAGATATTTAAAGTGCCTGTCACCACCTCAGAAGATTCCTTTGCCTCTTAAGATGTTAAGGCAAATGCTCAAGTTGGTGCTGATCTGACAGGTTCACCTGATGTTTCACTTTTCATCTTCAAAGCTGGTTGATTCATCTATGGCCTGACACCTCTATATTGATTTGTCCTCTGATTGCCTTTAAATTCTTTGCCTCCTTGAACATTCTTTGGACAGTTCCTTTTGATATGCCCTGATTCCCCATATAGATAACATTTTCTTAAGTTCATCGGACATCTTCCTGGATGAGAGTTTTCACAAATTGCACAATTTGATAATGTAGGGAATCTTATAGACTGCTGCAATTAACTAAGATTAAATTTCTGCCTTTTTGATGATCCACCATTGTGCTCACTTTGTCTTTTTCTACCATCATTATCCTATTTGTGCTTGACCACTTCTATATCATTTTTTAACAGTCTAGCATTTTTCGCTAATTTAGCAAAATCTTTTATGCAAAGAGGAATTAAAGGTTGTCTCAATGTGTTAAACCCGAAAAAAAAATATCGATCGTATGTATCACACGCATTTCGATGCGCTGCGACGAAATTCATCAAAATTTCAAAGTCGTCGGAATTTGATGCAATAAATTTTATAAAATTCTACGCGAAATTTCGATTGAAGCGGTATAAAGAACATATACCTAATTTCGCACGATTTGAAAACTAAAAATCGTCGAAGTTTGTTTAAGTAAATGTTTAGCTTTTTCCCAAATTACCCTCTCATGAAGCCTTAAGAAAATAATGAGAGGAGGGGCACATGCGTAATTTGGTAAATAGAAAGCTCTCCCTTAAGCCCCCATCCGCCTAGGGACCGAACCGTTCGGTCCCTTGGCTCATTTTGTTCGGCTGCACGCAAGAAAGGGAGAGAAGGGCTTCGGAGCTTGCGAAATCCGGCGTCAAATGGCGGTTTCTAGCGGGCTTTTGGAGGAAGGTGATAGAGAAAGCTTAGGGAAGAGGAAAGGTAAGCTCTAAACCTAGAAATCTTGCTTCTTTTCCAAGATTTGTCATGAATAAAAAGTTAGGGTTTTTGTAAAACATGAAGTTTGTTAAGGAAAAGAGTGTAGGAAGATGGGGGAAGGTTCTTGTGCAAAGAATTCAAGTTTTCCCTAGATTTCCTTATGTTTAAAAATTTATTGTTTGTTTAAATGATGGGGCTTTCATAGAAGAATGTGAAGGAATGTATGTGAGCATGATTCTAACTCTTAATAATGAATTTTTATTAAGAAAAAAATTTTAGGTTTCAAAATTACGGTTTTATGAAAAATTTAATTTGGTTTAGGAATGATGTTAGGAAGGGTTTAGAAGCAAGATTAGCAAAAAATTAAATTTTCCCTAAGGAATTTTGGAGTTTCAACATTAGGGCTTTTCCAAAATTTTCAATTTTAAGCTTAATGTTAACCAAATTTTGGTCCTAAGAGACTTGGGAAGTCTCTAATTAAGAAAAAAATGAGGATTTGGAAAGAAAAGAATTTTTCCTAATTTTCTTAATTAGTTTAATCCAAAAATAATTAATATAATTTATTAATTAGATGAAGGGAATATTTTTAAAGGCTTAGAAGATGAAAATAATGAATTTTGGATTTCTAAATTTTAGTTTTTTTTATAAACCCGAAAATTCATTTAAAAATTTAAATTTGAAAATAAAAGGGGAATTAAATTATGGGAGTTTCATTTTTAATATGAATGTTTTTCTTTACATTTTGGAAAGGAGATTGAAAAGGAAAAAATCGTCACGAGGTTAGACGACGACTCAAAAACTTCTAGAAAGTGACACTTGAGGTAGGAACATTTAACTCTACAATTCATATTCCTTTATGTTATTTTGAAATGTCTAACGCGCATATTTTTATGTTGCTCTAACATAACATTGCATGTTAGATGTTTTCTCTCTTTGATAGCAATGTTTTCTCTCTTTGATAGCAGTGTTTTCTCTCTTTGATAGCAATGCATGTTAAATGTTTTCTCTCTTTGATAGCAATGTTTCTCTCTTTGATAGCAATGTTTTCTCTCTTTGATAGCAGTGTTTCTCTCTTTGATAGCAGTGTTTTCTCTCTTTGATAGCAATGCATGTTAGATGTCTCTTTGAAATGAAATACACCTAACATGTTTAGAATATATTGGTTGTTTACAAGCATTGCACCATTTAATAAATACAACACTTCATGTAAACTTGCCTAACAATACAAACAATTGATACATATGAATGATATGAGATTGCTACACTACATTCCTATGAATATAATGTATGAATGAATGTGCATGTTGACTGCGGAGTATCAAATATGGTGCATTAGCACAATATGGCTCTTCGGGGCAAAAGAGGAAAGAAAGATGATATAGCCAAAAATATATTTGTGTACCTGATCAGTACACTTCTGGTACTCCGGTACGGTTGTATATGTTGAAATAAGAAAGCATATCAGTACATTTTATGCCATAAAGGACATGAAACAGTTGAAATGACCTAAAGGATATGTATATGAACTGTAGCATGTGAAATGACCTAAAGGATATGCATATGAACTGTAGCATGTGACACTTAGAAAAATCATGACATTTCAAAATCATATAGCTGAGTTAAATTACATTAAGCATACTTATTGAATTTCTATCATGGTATATGAAATTGTTAGTTAGTTGTTACCTAGTGAGTGTTAGCTCACTCCCTAGTTTTGGGATATTTTTCAGGAGACCCCGTTATTAGGAATGACTGATCGACCTTGGTTTACTTATAGTCGTAGAGGACCGGATGACATGTTCCTCTTGTGTTTTTCTTTTTAGTTGTATGATTTTTGGGTGGAATGGCATGAAAGAAAAACAAAAATCTTTAGTCCACCTTTGTACATCTCTGAAAGTATATGAAATATTTTTTTGTGTTAGAGGCACTTAATATATCTTTTGAATTATTTTAGATTCTTATTCATTTATGTTTTATAATATTGTCATGTTCTATTCTATCATTTACGTCCAACATTCGTTCCCGCCTCGTCTATACAAGCTCACTGGGCTGGGTCGAATCTCTTAAACCTTTCAAAAATCTATAACATTTATCCGCACAAGTACTGATAAGCTGGGGAACATACAATGGTAGAGATGTAAATTCTGCTTCATATTGAATAACAATCTTCGATCCTTGCTTTAGGTTTACAAAACTTTCATGTATTACCTGTCTTGTTAATGGAGGAACATACCACTCTCTGAAGACTTGTTCAAATTTCTCACAAGTAATTTGATCATCTGATATACCATTGAATTTTTTCATATATTGTCCCCTCCACCACTTTTCAGCTTCAACTTCTAACATAAAAATTTCCTGGGAAACACGTCGATTCTTAGGACATCTCATTCTATTAAAAATTTTCTCTATAATGATAATCCAGTCTTAAGCACTTCTGGCATCAACTCCTCCTTTAAAAAATGGAGGTTTTAAACTCTGGAATAACTATAAATGCTTATCCACTTCTGCTCCCACAGGGTCACTTGCCTCAACATTTGCACTACGACCAGGAGTGATAGGAGTGACTGGTGTAACAATAGGTGAAACATTAAGTGCTACAGATCTTATCATAGACTACATCCTTTCCATCATCTGCATCATCATGTTCATCATCTGTATTTGCATTAAATTCTCTGACATTATATTAGCAGCATCAGGTCTTATTGATGTATGGTCTATAGTGGGTGCAGTGCCTCCTATTGGTACAATATTTTCAAGGCCTTCAGATGTCCTATCAGGCTGAGATGACTAACCAGTAGTCCTTCAGGTATTCTTTCAGCCATTATATCTACAATGCATTACATCACGTATTACGCATTTATATAATCATGAATGTATTGATATAATCATGTACACTTAATTAGATGTTACTTTTATATGCTTACATAAAAGTGAGGTTAAAGTTAGACTTATTACTAACTTAGAAACACTACACTCTCCTATGCTCTGTAATAATTCTCTCAGATTCAATCTTATTCTTTTTAGAAAAATCAATTTGCTTATGCTTTCGTAATTAAATCCTCATAATCTTAAATCTTTGCTTTGATACTACTTTTGTAACACCCCACAATACCCCTTAACAGTATTGTAGAATATTGCACACTTAAACATTACATTTTTCGACTTTTGAATAAAATATCTAATAACATTTCTTTAATTACATAAACAAAAGCATCTAATACAAATCCAATTACATCAAAATAAATACTTCAGAGTACAGAGCCACTAAAGAAATCCAAAATAATACATTACTAAACTGTCTACATACCTCAAATATAGACTCACAAACAGAGATAAACATTAACATATAAAATTAATAATTTAAAAATTATTCTTCCACGATCTTTTTCTTTCCTTTCTCTATAACAACAGCCATACTAAAATAACTTGTGAGCTATGAGGCTCAATAAGTTATGCAAATCAAGTAGTAGTTAAATTTCATGATTAAATTCACAACATTGAAATCTTCATTTAAACAAATTTGACATTATTTGTAAAAATTATAAAATCACATTTGACATTAACTTTTATTTCTTCTGAAGTCTATACTAAATATCAATATTAATATTTTAAAGATTTGGCTGAACTTTCACTAGCATGTTCAATGGAGCCCAGGTAAACTTAATATTATCGCCATTGAACAACATAGAGGTCCCTTTTGCCTCTTTAGGGGTCCTTTTGCCTCACCTACTATGCAAATATCATTTTTTAGGAACCATTTTGCCCCACTTACAATGCAGTGTCATATATGGAGACTCTTTTGTCATACCTGTAATTGTAAGTTATACATAATTTTATAGTTAAATTTTTACTTTAAATTGATATTCAATACACTTCACATATTCATAATTCATATTTGACTTGTCATATACAAAAATTCATAAGAATCTGTATATTACTATACTTACATGTCAGGATGCATTGCTAATATGAAATTTAATAAGCTCCTTTTAATTTATTATCAACTAGAAAAACATTCAAATAATTATCATAAATCTTTTTTTCAACATCAATGATAATACATAAAAACTTGGAAGTATTCTCATTATCATTATTGGAATTCCTCATAAAACATTTATTTTCTCAATCAATTCAAATAATATTATAAATATATTTAAAATTAATAATTTTTGCATTTGGAAACCAAATTTACACAACTTACCTTCCTGACGAATTATCTCTTCTAATTTTACACCACGTAATCTTCTCCTTTGATAAACTATCCCAAAACTTTCTTTATGCATATGTTTGATGAATCCTAAAATTACGATAGATATATACTTCTTTAGAACTTTCCTTACCAATTAAAATTCTTTAAAATAATTAAAGGAAACTAAATTACTTACCGCAATTCGTTCTTTCCCTTACTTCCATCTTCTTTTATTTTAACAGAATTTTTTATTGCAAGTCCACTCTTTACACACTCAAATTTTGCTGTGGAAATCAGCAAACATGAATAATATATCCAAACAATCCCTTACTAATTATGCTGCAATTAAATATAATTTTTACTTAACCAAATCTGTACTATTCTCTGATCCTTAGTTTGCATTCAGCATTCCTCCTTTTATTTCAGTTTTCTTCTTCTTTTTCTCCAAAAACTTTCCTTTGCTTCTTACTCCTCCAAACCCTCACAGTCATTGCTCTCACCCCACTACCAAACCCTCATATAAATCTAATGCCACTCCCTTCTATATAATCTAAAACAGTATGCCAAATTTTGTTACAGGAAATCTGGCCGAACTCCCTTATGTCGAAGAACACTATGTACCGAACTTCTCTACAGGAACATTGTGCTGAATGGATCTTCACAAAATGCTAATTCCTTCTCCGCCACATCATTACCCAATTCCCTTTTCAATCCAGTAACTGCCCTTCTCCTATTCCCATTTGCTGCTTACGAATTCCAAACAGAGAAAAAATGTGAGAGAGGGCCCACATATGCACATAATTGAATTCTAAAATAATCTCAACTCTCTGATATCTCAACTGTCACACCCCATTTTCACCCCCTCACAGTCAACCTAGAGTATAACAGAGAAGGAAAAATCTAAACAGACCCCTTCTTACTGACACCCATTCTAAACTACTTCTATCAGAATCAGATGAATAAAAAATAATCTATTTTAAACTCTCATAATATATCAATGAAATATACAAGCAATATATAAAAAATAATAATAACATGATTAATAATTAATTTATAATACATTGAAATGTCATACTGATCATAATAAATACATAACAAAACTTTCCATCTTGCTAACTGTTCAACACCTTCAAACAATTCATATAATGGCTTGTAATCTTTTGCACCCTTTCAGCTTTCTAATTCACGGTTGGGTCCAGATTCTCAACTTTTAGAATTAAAGCTGCTCTTTCATTCAAGATTGAGTCGAAATTCTCAACTTTTAGAATTGAGAGTATATGCCTACCTATGAATAAATTGAAATAAATTGAAATGCATGCTATCATATGAAAGAAATACTATCATAAACATGACAAATATTAATTTGCAAATATATGAAATTTTTACTATTTCTTATGCATAGGTTGGGTATCTCATCTTACTTGGAATTCGTTCTTCTAGGTCTTGTCTTCTTCTCATTTATATAACACCTAAAACACACATTTTTGTTTTTCCATTCACACATGCTTATAAATAAATAAAACAAGCAATATGAATATCTTACAAAAATATCTTATAAATTACCTCAATTGAATTCCTCCTCATTCAACCTACTCCACTTAGCTCTCTTTCTCTTTCCTTAGTTATCTACTGATTTCAGCATTCCTTCCCCTTTTTCTTACTGTTTTCAGCAATACAGTTGATTTCATCTCATTTGCAATTGCTTACAGCAACCTCCACTCAGCCTATGCTATGAATTCAACGTCATCTATTCTGTTTTCAGTACTTAACACACCAAAATCAGCAGTTCAGCAGCTCTAAACAAACATAACAACACACATATCTATTTCTACACAACAAATGCAACAAATATAAATTTCATAACCTGCAGTCTTTAGCATCACATCCGCCTCCCAGCTCACGACAGGCTATTCCTTTGAATGCCAGCAGCCAAATGATGGGAAAAAGAGAAGGGAATGGCTAATACTAGCTAATGCTTTTAACTCAGATAATATACTATTATAATTTACTGCATTGCCACTATTACATTTCTCCAAATTATTCTCAGCCGTGGATTTAAACAAGCCATTGCATGCATGGCTAGGTGGATAGACTACAACAGGATGCAATAATTAACAGTTAAATGGCTGATTTGACTACAACATGATGTAAAAATTAACCGTTAAATGGCTGATTCAACTATAAGCATAAAAAAATCACTACAGTAATATTAATTAATAGGCATTATGAAATAATTGTTAATTAATATGAAATATTATCTACAGTAACATTTAATTAATATTGATTAATGACAACTATTCATTTGACTTTTTAATACACATATATATGTGGGAGAAAATAGGATAACTTTGTATGCTTATTTATTTATTTATTTTTGGATATTATATTAACAGTAGTTATTCTATCCATAGAATGCATCTTTTTAAAAAATTTGAGATTTTGTTTAATTTAATGAAACACATTACTTATTATAAATATTAATATTCACCAAATAGCAATTTAACTGTTAATAATATAACTGTAAGTTCACATTAGACTTTAATTTAAATTTTAATCTATATTTAAATAAAATTTAACAAACAAAATTTCATACTGAAATTTTTGGGTTTTACATATCTTCCCTCTTTAATAGAATTTCGTCCCCGAAATTCTATTTTTCATACATCTTCAAACATGTGAGAAAACTTCTGTCTCCTATCAGCCTCTTTTTGCGAGTTTTGTTATTGAATACATAGCGAAATAATATTTGTCCTTCGAGATAATATATTATTTTCTATGTCATGCTCGATCACAAAATATCCTAATCCGTTGAGGATGACAAAATTTTTCCAACATCTTCTCGCTGCCTCTGTAGACTATTGTTCTGTTAGACTGGTCCAGCCGGTCCACACAGGACCGACCCAGGCGAAAAAAGGCGGAGAGTTCCGCCTCCTGCATACCGTGCACATCAACAAAAGAAAAAAGAGCTATTTGGGAAGGATTTTTGAGGGAGTTAGGAAGGAAATTTGAATGTAGGGACTGTTTAGAAATTTCCTTTTGGATTGTATGCATTAAATAGCTTGTTTTCTTAGGGTTAGGACATCTTGAATTTGGGCTGAATTTGAGATCTCTTAGGTTTAGGTTTTTGAGCTCTAGCGGCGTCTAGAGATTTGGGAGAGATAGATCCTCCTCTTGAATAGAGGATCAGTTGTGTTTTGTATTTTCTTTTTGTTAGTTTGATTATTGTAATAAAATTCCTGTTTTTATTTGATTTTCCATTGGATTTGTGGAGATTTCTCGTTGTTTTCCCGAGATTGATAGGATTTATTTGAGATCTTCAAGTGTTTCCTATCAAATTGGTATCAGAGTAGATTTTGGGACTGTTTTATGGTTTTCCTACGAAAACCAGCAGCTATTTTTCAGCCGGAAGAAGGGCTATTTGCTGTTTTCAACGTTCGAGCTCCAGATTTTTGAGTCTACAAAGATCCATGTATTGATGAGGCCAAGAAAGTGGATGTGATGGAGGAACGCTTAGAAGTGGAGATCGGATAAATGAATATGAAATTTTAGATCTACAAACTCAAGTTTCAGATTTAAAGAAAGACATTTCAGCCATCCACGAGAGGATGGATGAGAATTTTTCCAGCCTGGGGGAGATGTTGTAGAAAGTGCTCGAGGACCAAACTAAAATATCTCCATCGGAGGTGAGGGAAGGCACCGACAGCCAGGGAAGTGGGGAAAACCCTAAGCCAATCAGGCAAAGGGAAGATCAGGAGGTGGAGACTCGAAAGGGAGAAGAGAGAATACCTCTCATACATAGAGCTTATTCCTAGGGAGGAGCCAGGTAGAGGGTATGGGGAGAGGCGTGAGGAGGTAGAGCAAGAACAAAGATGTGCTAATTTGGAGAGGAGAGGGGCGAGATTGGAAAGGCAATGGGTAATTATGACCAAAGGGGGGGCTGAATTTGAAAGGGGAGAGGTTTGTTATGATCTAATGGGTGCTGAATTTGAAAGGAGAAGATGAGAATGTGATGAAAGGCTTGGGTATGAACGTAGAAGGGATGATTGGGACACTTGGGGGAACCACCCCCTTGGGGAAGGGGAAATTATGAAGGGAACAGAGGGAACTAAGGCAATATGAGGGTGAAGAAACTGATGATGCCTGTTTTTGAGGGAGAGGATGCACATGGGTGGATCTATAGGGTGGAAAGATACTTTACTTTCAATAGGTTGACAGAAGAGGAGAAGTTGACGGCAGCCGGGATGTGCTTGGAAGGGAAAACTTTAGAATGGTACCAGTGGAGGGATACGAGGTGACCTATAAGGACTTGGAGGGAGTTTAACGACTGCCTATTAGAATGTTTCCAAACCAGCAGGGGAGGATACTTCTATGAGCACTTCTTTGCCTTAACACAGGATGATTCAGTGATGGAGTATCGGGAGAGATTCGAGTACCTTGCTAGCCGGTTGGACCACCTTTCTAAGATCGTACTAGAGAGGAACTTCATGAAGGGACTGAAACCAAAAATCTGGGCGGCTGTTAAAGTTATGAGGCCTCATGACTTGGGAGAAGCTATGGAACTAGCTCAGTTGGTGGAGGATCAGAGGCACATAGAGAAAGGAACGGGAGGCAAAAGTTCAGGCGGCTCGTACAGGACGACCACCACCTTATTGACATCTAAGGAGCCAACACCAGATACTCTTTGGGGGATTTCGAAGGAAAAAAATGCAGAAGGAAGACCTGGGGACAACTTCAAGAAGCTCACAGAAATGGAATTATAGGAGAAGAGGGCGAAGGGGCTCTGTTTCAGATGTGACGAGAGATATACGCCAGGGCACAGGTATAAGGACCGAACTCTGTAGGTTCTTACTGTTTGTGATGACGAGGGAATGTATGAGGGTGTCGTCTATCCACCTTGCGTACAAGGTGGGTTTTTGGGAGGGGAGTGTTGTTAGACCGGTCCGCTGGTCCATACGAGGCTGGCCCAAGCGAATAGAGGTGGAGAGTTCCGCATCCTGCATACCGCGCATACCGGCAGGAGCAAAAAGAGCTATTTGGAAAGGATTTTTGAGGGAGTTAGGAGAAAAATTTGTATGTATGGACTGTTTAGAGATTTCCTTTTGGATTGTATGCATTAAATAGCTTGTTTTCCTAGGGTTAGGGCATCTTGAAATTGGGCTGAATTTGAGATCTCTTAGGTTTAGGTTTTTGGGCTGTAGCGGCATCTAGAGATTTGGGAGAGATAGATCCTTCTCTCGAATAGAGGATCAATTGTATCTTGTATTTTCTTTTTGTTAGTTTGATTATTGCAATAAAATTCCTGTTTTTATCTGATTTTATCATTGGATTTGTGGATATTTCTCATTGTTTTCCAGAGATTGATAGGATTTACTTGAGATCTTTAAGTGTTTCCTATCATGTTCCTCTTCTTCCAGCGGTACTGATGGCTGTGGTTCTTCTTCTAACATTCTTGATGGTTGTTGTCTTGTTCCAACCGCTTTTGTATGCTGATGTTCCTCTCATTCTAGCACTTCCGAAGGCTACGGTCCTTCTTCTAGCCGCCCCCTAGAGATTGCTGTCCCCCATGCTACAACTGCTGTCCATGCTTTCGGGTATAGAATGCTGCAACAAGATCCACCTCTAAAACTTCTTGTCTTAAAGAAGCCCCGTCCTTATTTGCCTTCTTTTTTTTATTTTGTACAAATTTCCAACGTCATTGCATACCATATGATGTTTGTAAAAACTGAGGTATAAATTTTAGATGTTTTATATTTTACCTTTAGAAAATTTTGAGCATTACATACTCAAACTAACAATTCTCTATAGTCAAAAACTATCTTTGGCCTCTAATAGAGGCTCAACTCGTCAATGCTTTGGCATCTTATTGCACGGTCATCATAATCTAGTCAATCTATCCCATGTGATATGAGCTTTCATAGATTTTCTTAGCATTTAAAATATTTAGCTCTATTATGAGTATGCTATCATCAATCTGGATCAATCCATGTCGTAAAAAATAGGTATGCCATATAAATTAATACTTGGATTCTAAAATATTTTAATAAATAATTAGGCATGAGACTTGTGTTATATGAAAATGACTAGTTATTGTCTTGATTTGTTAAACATATGCAATAATTAGACTTACTGGTAATATTAGATGCCCAATATGAAGAAAAGTCTACTATCATTCAGATACTGTGTCCAGTAATCGTAGGAATTAATGAGTATTAGTTAAAGACACTTCTATCGCTTCACTAGACACCAAGTATCTTACCACAAATAGTGGATTATCCTCAACGAATTTTTTTATTCTTATAGCCTTCAAAATTTTAATCTTTTGTACACAGTCTAATAAAATGTTGAACTTCTTAATTACACCAATTTTCTAATTTGACAACTCAAATTTAAATCAAAATAGCCTCCAAATAATGTTTTACCTCAAAAAGATCAGTACTTTTAAAAGCAGGCCTATTAATCTTAAACCAAATTAATTCAAGGAGAAATTACGAAAATCAAAATTTCACCTAAAAGCCCAAGCTCCAGCCTTCTACCTTTTTGCCTCTTACTTTCTCAGCTGTGTTCGCAGCTAATTGAAGTTACAGGAAATGGAACTCTTAGTGGTTAGGTTTATATATATATATATATAAACTTTGTCTTTTTTTGAGATTTATGAGCTAATTAAGGCAAATTTAAACACATATGCAAGCTTCGAACTCAAAATTTTTTGGTTGGTAGCCAAAGTTTTAACCTTTAAATCCAAAATCATCACAGCAGTCAAATGCCTTTAGCAAACGTGGCATGTGCTATTTAGTAGAAAAGCCAAAATGTTACGGTATATTTTTAGGTGTACAATAATATTAGTACAATGAAAAGTCTTACTAAGCAAATAAAGACAAAATGGTTTAATTAATAATTTTATTATAAAAACTTATAGACATATTTATATACACATATATGTCAAAATAAAAATTGGGGAACAAAATTTTATTTGACCTTTCAACTTACCTTTGCATTTTTTTTAGTATTACAATTACTTTTGAGTTTCATTTCATGTTTATAGTGCTTCGATTTGACAAGGCAAATTATCAGATCAATTTTATTGAATTTTTTTTCAAGATATTTTGATTCATAGGAAGATAAATATTTAATGTAGTCAGGAAACTAAATAGGTTGGAGAGAGGACTAAGGAAATTGATAGTTTAGGATTTAAACTATAATATTTGACTATGAGTCATAATAATAAAGATGTAGGTGTGATTATAAATAAGAGTTTGAAGGATAATGTTGTAGAAATTAATATAATTGGAAATTGAATTATAACTTTGAAGATTGCTGTTGATGCTAAGATTATTAATATTATAAGATGGTGCTGAGACCTACAATGCTTTATGGTGTAGAATGTTAGCAATTAAAAGAGAAGCATAACATTAAGTTAAGTGTTGCAGAGATAAGGATGCTCGGGTGGAGGAGTGGCTTCACTCTTAGAGATAAAATATGAAACGAGTATATACGTGAAAATGATGGAGTAGCTCCAGTGACAGATAAGATTAGAGCGAGTCGCTTTAGATGGTTTGGATAGATAAAACGTCGGCGTTCTTTTGACTTGGTTAGGAGAATAGATGTATTGGATTTGATCTATGTTAAGAAAGATTGAGGTAGACCTAAAAAGACTTGGCTAAAAAATATTAAAAATGATTTTTTTTATTAAATTTAATTGAGAATTTGACTTTTAACGGGACATAATGGAAAAAAATGATTCATGTAGCCAACCGCACGTAGTGGGATAAAGCCTTGACGTTGTTGTTGTAGCATCTACTCTTGTATATTAAGTTTAAATATGATTTTTTTAAATTTGAACCATTGGCTCAATTGTTTAAAAGTTTGTACCAGATTCTCATATACACCCCCTAGTGTAAGTATCATGAATAAATGTAATTGAGTATGCTATATGTGAAGAACATGCAAGGAAAATATATGATGAATGCTACTAATTCGGATAATTCTGAATGCTGATGTGAATGTAATCACTTTTTTATATCTAAAGATATATACTTGCAAAAATTAGTGATAAAATAACTACTTAGTTCATAAAATAATCCAAAATATACAATAAGCAATAGAGAGAGAGAGAGAGAGAGAGAGAGAGAGAGAGAGAGAGAGAGAGAAGGTTGCAAGAGAAAATCAAATTAATTTGTTTCATATCTAGATGAAGGTTAAAAATTCTATCATCTAATTAAAAATAGTGATTATCCTATCAATTAAATGCAGTAAAACTGAACTATATCATAAAATAATTCAAGATTTAAATATTCTTGAAATAATCTAAAATTGATTTTGATGAATGCTGTAAATACCCCATGTTTGGCCTTTCTTTCTATGCTAGATTTCATTGTAGTCTTTCTTGTTCCTTAAAACAGAAGTTTCATCCAAATCTGGCTTGCGTTTAACTTCGGTTCAGTTTTTGTGTGTAAAGTGGATATAATTGAGAGCCTGGATGGCTAAGGAACTGTCACGATTTAATAAATTGGCATATTGTTCTTCCATGGTCCTTGGGCGCTTCTTTTCAAAATAGATAACTGTTTATATGTTGAAGCATTAAAAGGATAAAAAAAACTACTGTCTTGTAATTAGCCGAGGATGACATAAATGATGATTCTTCATAGAAAAACAGATACTTGGTTAGCGGGGTTGCAGCATTTTGCACACAAACGCAGTGCTGGTTTTTCAGCTCTGCTCGTATATCACATAATGGGCAGGCAAGAATGTTGCCTGAATGCATATTTCAACAACTATCAGATCTGGTGATTGTTGTTCAACCAAACTTCATAAGATTATAGACTGAAATAGGTCATCAAGTAGTAAAAGCTTATGATTTTGATTTGTGCAGAAGCTCATCAGATATCCCAACACCATGCATGCACCCCCTGTGTAACTTCATGACCATTAAGATCACACTTGCCAAACCGCCTGTACATCTTTATGAGAACAATTGTGAATTTATTTCGCACAAAATAGTGCAAAAAACATTAGTGGAAAAACCTTAAGAAACTTAATTGATGGTAGCCTTTGTTGGAGCCTGATGAATAATAGATGTACCTATGGCTTCATGTCATTTATCATTCGTAAAATGCCAGCCATTTTTATATTTCAAGGTAATAACTTGGACGACCTTGGTCTATGATTAGGGATGGATGAACTGTAACAAGTTTTTATGAACCGAGCCAGAAGGTGTGTGCATGCTTTTGTAAGTGAATTTAGTTCATATTACCTATGTATGAAATATTAAAATAGTTTCAGGTTCAGAAACAATCTTTGTGGTAGCTAATAGTGGTGCTAGCTTTTGACATTGAATTCAAGTTTAAAATTTGCTGCCTCTATGTATATAACTTTGCATGTAAGGTATTGTGGAGACAAGTTAGAATGTTTTAGAGTATGTTTGTACCAATGTCACATTCTAGAAGTTTATTTATAGCACTAGATGGTCTCGAGTTTCTACACACATACCATATAGATGAGTAATGCATGAACGCAAACAAGCTAGCTCATACTTTTTTTTTCTTTTTTTGCACAATGAGACATGCCAATTATGTTCACTTGTACAAATACATTTGCAGTTTCATGCTTGTTAGTCGATTGTACCATTCTTTCTACATTCAGTGCAGGAAAATGTCATTTGATGCACCGAACTTAGTGATTATTGTTGGAAATTGTTTAGGAAGCCCTGGTACTTTCCTTGAACCAGTCAACCTTTTCTCCTTAGATTTGAAATTTCTAAACTAATTGCAACTTGGGATTGAGGCTGCATCATCGATGTGCAGTTACAAGTGCATGGCTGCCTCATTGGTGAGATTAGTAATTTGCGATAAATTATGATACAATTAGTACACTCGCAGAACTATCGAGTAGAAATGTGCTAAAGCCTAGTGAGAAACATGTCATTGGGCAGTACAAATGTCATGCTTGCCACAAAATGAGCAAGTTCTCATGATGACTATACTGCGATGATCAATTCAAAAATTCTTTTTGATTATGTAAAAACGTCCTACATATTTTATGACATTACCTTTAGCTGTTGTTGAATTAATTAAAAAAAAAAAAAGAAACAGGAAATTCAAATAGGGCAAAAATATTTAATTTGCAGAGCTTACACCGTAGCATCTTTGATTCGGATGAGAAGAACAATAGCAAGTGCTGTCCGAACCTCCCATTCATGGGGAGGGGACACTAGGAGGCTGCTAGATTTTCGAGAAAAATGATAAAAAAAAGGAAAAGAAAACACGAACAAAATAACATGTACCGCTAAAACTTGAAGACCTGTGCCGTTGTATCTTTGATTCAGGAAGAAATGTTTGATTTGAAGATCTCGCGCCGTTGTATATTTGATCCGGGTGAGAAGAGTAATGGCAAGTGCCATCCCAACCTGCCTTCGCGGGGAGTGGACGTCGGAAGGCTGATAAATTTTGTAGAAAATGGAAAGGAGCATTTTTAAATTAAATCATATTATTAGAAAAAGAAGAGCAATTAACACACACACACACACACACATATATATATATATAAAATTAAAAAAAGAAGGGAAATTGATTTTTTATTAATTTTATCTGAAAAATAATTTAAGGGTTATTTTAAAAACAATTAGATAGTCGTTTCAAACAAAACTCCAAATGAACTATAAATAAACTCAAATCCCAAATAAAACTCAAACAAATCTCAACCAGTGCGGGCTCTAATACTTGCAAGCAAATAAAAATACAAATTTAGATGCTGCATAATATGCTAAAACAAAAGTCAAGTGCTCTACCAAAAAACAGCAGTATTGGAACGAAAAGAAAGTTGTTGAAATAAGAGGAGAGTGAAACCAAAGTAACTCTTCTAAGTTCAACAAATAAATCTAACAGGCTACTTCTAAATAGAAGTGGTAAGACCTATTTTTAATCAATTCGTTAGGGGGACTTTTAAGTGAAATAACTAACCCTAAATCATGTTCAAACTAAACATAAATCATCAGGCTACTTCTAAATGAAACAGTAAGATCTACTTCAACCAATTTTTTAGGGAAGTTTTTAAATGAAGTAACAAATCTTAATTCAAATTAAGCGACTTCCAGGTGAAGTCGTAAGCCCTATCCCAAACTAAATCCAATGTACATGCAACTTCTAAATGAAGCATTAAGCCTTATTTCAAGTCCAATCTACAGGCAACTTATAAATGAAACAGTAAGCCCTATTTCAAATCCTTTTTATAGGCAACTTTTAAGTGAAGCCATAAGTCCTATCCCAAATCAAAACTATCGGACAACTCCTAAGCGGATTCGTAAGTCTCATCCTAAACAAATCTAACAAGCAACTCCTAAGCGGAGCCGTAAGCCTCATCCTAAACTAATTTATTGGGCAACTCCTAAGCGAAGCTATAAGCTCCATCCTAAACACATTTAACGGACAACTCCTAAGCCGAGCCGTAAGCCCCATTCCAACTCAAACTATCTGGGAACTCCTAAGTGGAGTCGTAAACCCCATCTCAAACCAGATTATTGGGTAACTCGTAAGTGGAGTAATAAGCCCCAAACTACATAAACTAACCGGCATTTTAGCAGATATAAGGCCCAAAATTTAAACCACAGCAAATCAAAATAAACAATAAATCACCTCAGTCTCCTCGTGATCCCGGAGAGGAGGCAACTTATGGTTGCTAATCAGATTTCCTGGACGTTGCAACCAATGGTTTGTTGGCATTGGTACATTGAGATCTATGATATAGATGGGATGACAGAACCATAGGATCTTGATCGGGTCTCTCTCTCCCCTCCCATTAATGATACTAAACTTAAGATTCCAAAGCTTGCTAAAGTGATTCATCCTTAATCAAGAGTTATCTTCTAGGAAGTAGGAGGGGTAATTAATTATGAGGGCTTGTGCTCATAGTAAGTAAGAACCCATATCTAAATAAACCTCGATATGAACATCGGGGGAAATCTGGTTAATTAAAAATCAATCTACCTTAAAGAAAACGAAACCCTAAGCTTGGAAAGCAGGGTTTGTGCCTAACAACATTTTTCTTGAGCGAACTTATTTTACGTTTAGTGTGCCAATATTGAATCTAGCTAAGATTGTGCATGTCAATTGTTTGCAGTACCCGGTTTTGCAACAATTCTTCTATGCTTTTGCTCCAAATTCTTACCAATTTGATCAATGAATATCCGCAGTCATGGATATCAATGTATTTATGGATAAGTTTGACCTTTTGTTTCTTACCATGCAATGCCAATCATGTTGTTGCTTATGATACGTGGCTTGCATAATTGCTCCATATGGATTTAATTGTATGCCCCATTTCTCGATGTGTTTAACATCTTGGCCTCTTTTGTTTGAAAGGCTTTGGCTTCTATATTTTGAAAGTCTTCTTCCTTAGCTTAGTACTTATATGTACATTTCTGAACTTGAATTCTAGGTTATGATGCATATTTAAGTAGTTTCTATCTGACTAAAGGATAGGAATAGCAGGTGCCAATGATTGGATTGGTAATGGGAGAGAGAGGATTAATATCCCGGATACTTTGTCCAAAGTTTGGTGGATATCTTACTTTTGCTACTCTCAGTGTGGGAGAAGAGTCAGCTCCTGATCAGCCTACTCTCTCGAACTTGCTGGATATTTACAACATTAAACAGATAAGAGCCGATACAAAGGTATATGGAGTTGTCGGAAAGCCTGTAGGCCACAGTAAAGGACCCATTTTGCATGGTGCTGCATTTAGATCAGTTGGCTATGATGCAGTATATTTACCGCTCTTGGTGGATGACTTTGCTAGCTTTCTCCATACATACTCATCTCCCGACTTTGCTGGATTTAGGTATGGTCTCTTTTTTTTCATATATGAAGTGCTTATTATTATTATTATTATTATGATTTTCTCTTATACTTATTTCCATAACATTTCTTTTTTTTCTTCATGATGTTAAGAGTATACATAAACTGAAGCAATAAACAGCAATTATTGTATCTAATAAATAACTAAGGCATCTTGTTGATTATTGATGCTTTCTTTCATAAAACCAAACAATAATGCTTTCCTATCTACTTCGTCTTTAACATGTTGGCATTTACATGCTTCTTGAAGGTTTCTTTTCACCTATTGCCAGAGTCTTGGTTGTGCAAGAGTTTTCCCGATTATAATAATGTGGGCTCCGAAATTTCGCGCCCCAGCCTCTCTGCGGACCCCTGTTCTTTCTTTTTCGAGTCGTCGAGAAGAGTTTTAATGCTTAAGTTCCGAGACAAACTTTTATAAGGCAGATTGGGTTTTGAATAAGACATTACCCAAATATTTCACCCTCATTTTGCGAGGACTTTATGATCTGAGTTCAGGTTTCCTATAGGCGCAAGCCCCTATAGTTAATTACCCCTCCCGATAACGAGATAGAACTTTCGATTAAGGTTAGTCGTCAAACATATACTTAGAGATATATGACATCTAGTGTATAGTAGCAACATGAGTTTAGTTTTTGAGATTTAATATTTAAAATTGGAAATTTCACTCAATTGCACTTAAAGCAGATGGTGCGGAAGTGATGATAGACCTGATCAAGATCTCATGCTTTCGTTGTCCCGGTCCTGGTCTCTGGTCTACTTAATCAGAGGAGGTAGTTGATCCAACCTGATAGAATGATTCTTCTCGGCAGCCATGGGTTGCTTCGTCCAAGGGTACATTCTAGACCTAGAGTGAGTATTTGTCTAAGCAGACAAATATGAATTCACCTTAGCTACATAGGGCTTTGTGCCCTATCGATTATATCATATTGATTCATAGCTCAAGGATTTGAAGCAATTGAGGAATATGCAGGCTTTGACCATGATCGTAATTTAGTTGTGCCATTTGGCGACAAAGCCACCCGGTACAGAGGGTCCTGGTAATAGTTGTTTACCTGTTGTGCTATTTGGCAGCAAAACCACCGGTTAGAACACGTGCCACATCCTTACTAACAAAAGACTGTTTGAGAATGGATCCTAGTAATATTCTCGACTAGATATTGCTTTTTGTGAGTTGAAGTAATTTTAAAAATTTTTCACCTCGGCAAATTATTGCGGATGGTGGATGAATTTTGTTTTAAGTATTTTGGTTATTTATTTCAATTTTAGATATTCTAAATTTTGGTTTTTTTGGGATTCTGAATTTTTATGGGCATTCGGGAGGTATTTTCAAATGTTAGGGGTCCCCTCTAGTTGAGATTTTCTATCAGCACGACCATCATTAGGGTACTTATGGTCAATTTTTACTCTATCCGTTGAACCTTGTCGATACTGTCTACTTGCCGACAGAGGATTGAGTTCATTGTGGGCTTTGTGTCTTTGTTGGTGTATTTTTCTTATTATAGGTCTTGAAGGCCCAGTATTAATGTATAAAATAAATATTTCGGTCGAAATCGTGACTGTATATTTGTTTGATAGTTCGAGTCATTTCAACTCTTATCCATTCAAATAGAAGGATCGGGTTCAAACGTAAGTTCAGTTTTGACTCGCGCATCCTTCTCATACGTCACGTGTATGCATACATCACGCTCTCCGGGGCCCATCCAGGTGTATACATTTACATGTATTTTTGCTTAACGTATTTGTGTAGTAGTTATACGTATGCGGTGCCATAAGTGTATACACATATTTGTGTGTATGCATGTATGAATGCGTCAGCACTCTTTCGATTCATGAGGGGATATTTTAAAATGCTTGACACTGATCAGCTGAGCGAAGATTTGTCATTTGAGTATGCACAGCATCTTATTTTGAAACTCGCACACGCCTTCTGTTTATTTGTACGAGTGTTGCAGATCCGGTTGCGTGGCATTACATTTTATTCATTACGCATAGATAGCTCACTTCATCTTCTGCATGTTGCCTTTTTTCTCAGCATTCAGCCTGCGAGAGTACTTCAGCCTGCAAATACGCTGTACCGCATATCTCTGGTGGCCCGCAGTTTTTACTATTAATTCTCTGCTTTTACTTACAGGTGAATCATAGCATCGATGGGTTTTGCTTATTGTTCATTGACAATGCAGTTTGGCTTATTTCATCCTGCATATTGTCATTTTCTTCAGTACTCAACCTGCAGGGGTGTACTTCTGCCTACAAACATGCTATACGACACATCAGAAACCTTCCGCATGTTGCTTTCCAACAAGTTAATTTATCTGGTGTGATAGCCTGGCATTGCGAATTTGCTGCCTCAGTTTACTATAAGACATAGTTTTTTTCACTACTGATTGCCTGCTTTTGCTTACAGGTGAATCGTAGCGTTGGTGGGTTTTGCTAAGTCGCTTGTTGCCTCTTACGAGCGAGTTATTATGCACTGCAGGCTTTATTAAATCTACTTGTAGGTCGCTAGTGAATGTCCAGAGGTCACCAGCTGTCGTATGCGGACCATTGTGTATTACAAATCTTCCACTATCATCTGCGGGCTAGTTGCACTGAACGTAGATCTTCTAGTGCTGTCTACAAGCGTTTGCATTGACTATGGCTCTTCCGTATTTGTCCGTAGGTGACATGTTGTATATATGTCTCATCTCCTATATCGCCTCGTAGATGCTTGTATTTGTTGTAGACTCTTGGTTCTTATTTGTAGATGAGATTTTGTATCCGTTATAATTCATTTATTCATGTCTTTAAGGAATTCATCGTATTTGCCAGTTGCTCACCTTTATTGCCCGCACATAGCATGTTTGCTTGTAATTAAATGCCAATGATTGCATGAGAATTGTGTTTTATTTCAAGCGACTCATTGCATTTTTCGCCTATCAACTTCCTTCACCTGCAGGGAGCTTATGCATTTGCTGGAACACTTGATTGACGTTGACTGTAAGAGCACCTTTGTAATCTTTGCATGTTGGCTGTCATCATTTGTAGGAGTTTGGTGTATTTCTCTGCAAGTTAACATTGACAGCTGGATGTATTATATTCATCGCTTATCTCCCTATGCGTGTTGATTGGCAAATCACTACCTTCATTGTATGTCAACCTTCATTGTTCGTTGCATGTTAATGTGAGCTATGTCCGATATAACATCCTTCAACATTGCTCGTGGATAAGGCTATTGTATGCATTACAACAAGCTACGCGATGTGTAAGTCTTCCAATGTTGCTTGCAATCATGACCATTGTGTGCAGGATGAGTCGATGTGCTCTTTTGGAAGCTAACATTGATTGCCAATGAGCTGCATTCATCACTAACCTCTCCATACATGTTAGCTAGCGGATCATTACATTTGTTGCACACTAATTTTTAGTGCTCGTAGGTAGGGGTGTCAATATTTGACACGACACGACAACCCGACTCGAACCCGACCCGGAAAACCCG
Source organism: Dendrobium chrysotoxum (assembly GCA_019925795.1). NCBI lineage: Eukaryota > Viridiplantae > Streptophyta > Magnoliopsida > Asparagales > Orchidaceae > Dendrobium > Dendrobium chrysotoxum. Next base: position 52,010,207 of record CM034298.1, on the reverse strand, counting down.
ACTCGAACCCGACCCGAGTTCAAAACGGGTCGGGTTCGGGTTCAAGAATTCGACCCGTTTGAAAAACGGGTCGGGTTCGGGTTGACCCGACGGGTTGGCGGGTCAACCCAAAAACATGTTTAGAGACTGCCCGCAAGCCCTGCCCGCCCTGCCCGCGCGCATCCGCGAACGCTTGCAGCGCGCCCGCGCCCGCGCGCTTGCCCGCGCGCCCGCGCCCTCGCCCGGGCTCGCCCGCGCCCGCGCTCGCCCGCGCCTGCGCTCGCCCGCACCCGCGCTCGCCCGCCCCCGCGCGCTCGCCCGCCCCGCACCCGCGCGCTCGCCCTCACGCGCGCCTGCGCGCTCGCCCGCACGCGCGCCCGCGCGCGCCCGCCTCGCGTCCGCCTTCCCGACCCGGGTCGGGTCGGGTTGACCCGCCAACCCGACGGGTCGGGTCCGGCTCCGGTTTTCTGACCCGTTTCCCTACCCGGGTCGGGTTAGGGTCAACCCGTTTAGGCTGCGGGTCATTGCGGGTTCGACCCAAACCCGACCCGAAACCTGATTTTGACACCCCTACTCGTAGGGAACTGTAGCTTTCATTTGCTAAATAGCTGATGTTGGCTGAAAGGATGCTATAGTGTTCGAGGATCCTTGTAGGGGATTGTAAATGGACTTCTGTATGTGTCATAAGCTTACACTTATGCTTGTAAGCCAATCATCTTGTTCACTACATGTCCCTTGCATACGCTCATGCGAGTTGATGTTCACTATAGACTCTTGATCTTTACTTGTAGATTGATTAATTGAACATGACGATTTGCTTTAATTTCATCATTTATGAACAAATTTGTCACATGAATTGAGGGTTTGCTCGCTATTCATCTTATGCTTGTTCATTGATATTTAATTGAATAGTCCGAATTCGTTGCTTATTATTTGTAATCTAAGTATATTAGTGTGTTTTATTAGCTTAAGGTCCAGTTCCCTATAGTTTTGTTTAGTTTAAGTCCCCTATATTTAGTTCAAATTAAGGTCCTCTATTTGTTAGAAATTTTGGTAGCCTCCTGACGTCTCTCCTGTTTAGGAAAAATTTAGGGAGCTTGGCCTTCCCACCATGTTAAGAAAAGTTTGCATGATAGGTGTCAGATGCCACCGTGGCTGTGATCTTCAATCCCACCACGCCAAGAAAGGTGTATATGAGTCTTCAGAGGTACTTGTTTGAAATGCACCATTTTTCCCTGAAGGCATAGAAGCACATGCACGGGTATTTAGGAGTATCCCTGCCACGCTAAGAAAAGTGTGTATAGGGCCTACCATCTTCGCCGCTAGCTTCACATCGGGTTCCCTCTCATCACGCTAAGAAAATCGTGTATATGTGATTTTCTGGTGTGCCACAAAAGCCGAAAACAGGGTTTTAAGGATTTTTGAGTTTGAGGGATTATACCTTTACAAGAGATGTCGATGGTAACGATGGTGTCGAGGGCACGAGGATCGAGACAAATTTCTTTTTCTCTTCTTTTTCTTTCTTTTTTTTTCTCTTCTCTTTTTTTTTTCTTTTTTTTTCTTTTCTCTTTTTTCTTTCTTTTTTTTTCTAATAATAATAACAATAATAATACTAATGGTAATAGAGGGAGAGAGGGCTGTAAAGGGGACTGTTTTGGTATTTGGAAGGAATGAGTTTGGTGGTTTGATTACATTGGAGAAGTGTAAAGATTGGGTTGTGAAGTGGGCTGCTTGGTGGAGTGATGGGCTACTGTAGGTTTGTAGTTAGCTGATTTTAAGTGGACTGGTTGGTTGGTAGAATAGGATGGGCTGCTGCAAGAAGAAAGATGAGGACTGGTTTAGGTTGGGAGATCAGAGAGGAATTGTGTAGTGGATTTCTTTAGACAGTTGGTTCAGTAGGATAGATGCAGTGGAGGTGAAATGGGTTGTTTGGGTGATATAGTGTAGGAAGTAAGTTTGTGTTGTTATTAGGTGAGATTGTAGTTGTTGTTGGTGGAGAAGAGAGGTGTTGGCTGATTGTAGTGGGCTGTTTCTTTAGATGTTGGGTTGCTGTGGTTTTGCTTTTGAGTGCAGGATGGCCTTGGGGAGGTGTTGACCTGTATACCGTAGAAAATAGAAGCAAAAAAAGCTTTCGTACCTACCAGGACGTTGCTCAAATCCCGCATATCTTCGGTTCGGACATCCTACGCACGACAACATCACGAACCTGTCGTATCTCCGCACGACCTGCTCATCGTTAAAATGAGGAGAAGCGACCACTTGCTCGATTCTTCCTTCTCCTCTCTCATTTCTCCTCTGTTCCAGACGAAATCAAGCCGATCTTCCTCCTCTCTTGCCCGATCTCCTCCTCCTCCTAATCTTCCTTTCCGATTTCCTCATGAGTCTTAAGGAAATGTTAGGATCAAGGGGTACATGCATCTTTTGGTAGGCTTTTTCTCTCAAATAGCCAAAGCTCTCCAAGGGACCAAAATATTTCGGTCCCTTTTGTTTTGTTCGGCCGAGCAAGGGAGAACGGGAGAGAGCGAAAGAGAGGGTGGCGGCTTGGGCTTGGCGAGCGACGGCCGGCGGGTTTCCGGCGGCAATTTAGAAGGGAAATCGAAGGGAAAGCTCAAGAAGATAAAAGGTAAGCTTTAAACCCTAGAAATCTTGTTTCTCCTCCAAGATTTTTCATTATTAGAAATTTAGGTTTTTTGAAAATCATGAATTTTGTTAAAGAAAAGTGTGTAGAAAGAAGAGGGTAAGTTTCTTTTGCAAAGAAATCAAGTTTTCCCTAGATTTCATTACAACAACAACAACAACAACATCAAGCCTTTATCCCACTACGTGGGGTCGGCTACATGAATCCTTTTTCTCCATTGTGTCCTATTAAAAGTCAAATTCTCGTTTAAATCTAATAAAGAAAGATCATTTCTAATATTTTCTAACCAAGTCTTTTTAGGTCTACCTCTACCTTTCTTAACATAAGTCAAATCTAAGACCTCTACTTTCCTAACCGGGTTATCGGGAGGCCGCCGTTTTACGTGACCAAACCATCTAAGGCGACTCTCTCTAATCTTATCTTCCACTGGAGCTACTCCAACCTTTTCACGAATATGCTCATTTCGTATCCTATCTCTAAGTGTAAAGCCACTCATCCACATGAGCATCCTCATCTCTGCAACACTTAACTTAGAATTATGCTTCTCTTTTAATGGCCAACATTCAGCACCATAAAGCATTGCAGGTCTCACCACCATCTTATAAAATTTTCCCTTAAGTTTGAGGGGTACTTTTCTATCACACAATAAGCCCGATGCATTCCTCCACTTCAACCATCCAACTTGGATTCTGCTGATAATATCCCCATCTATATCACCATCACTCTGAACAATAGATCCAAGATATCTAAAACGTGTACTCTTATTAATGACTTGATCGGCCAAAGTCACAATGCCCTCACTAGGTCTATTATTACTAAAATTACACTCCATATATTCCGTTTTAGATCTACTCAAGCGAAAATCTTTAGACTCTAAGGTTGACCTCCACAATTCTAGTTTACCTTCAACTCCCTCTCTAGTCTTATCAACAAGAAGAATATCATCAGCAAAAAGCATACACCAAGGTACATCCTCTTCCCTAGATTTCATTAGGTTCAAAAATTTAGGGTTTTCTAAAACATGAAAAACTTTTAAAGGAAAGTGTGTAGGAAGTCTTCTTGCTGAATTCCAAACCCTAATTTTGAGTATTTCTAAATAATTTTGAGGTTCCTAAAATTAGGGCTTTTTCAAATATTTGATTTCTTTGAAAATGTTTTCATAAATGAGATTGTAAATAACTCTAGGACTAATTTTATGGAGAAAACTTTTAGGGTTTGATGAAATTGCTATTTTCCTAAATCTTTATTTAAAGAAATTCGAAAATATTACATCCGAATTATGGGTTAGGTATATAAGAGGTTTTAGCATGTAAAAGGAATGAAATTTATGAAAAATACTATTTCCAAAATTGAGGTTTTAGGTAAATCCGAAAATAACATTTAAATTTATTTTAATTAAGGAGGGGATGTGATGAAAATGCATTAGGTTGTGGGTTAATCATAAGGTGATTAATAATTATGATTGATTAATTATTAATTCTCTCATAATTATCTCCAAAAATAATTAGGTTTATTAATGATATATGTTAGGAAAAGTGATTTATTATATCTCTTGAAGTGTTTTAGATTCATGTTATGTCATGTTTTAATATTATTGAAATGTTCTGTTTTATCATTTACGTCCAACATCCGTTCCCGCTTCGTCTATGCGAGCTCATCGGCCGGGTCGTGACAATTTCTTCCTTGCTATACAAGGAGTAACGACGGGAGTTTGCTCGCCTTGAAGAATTGGAAGCAACAACGACAGGGAGCTTGCTCGTTTGCAAAGGTAGTCATCTTCCCTTCACACGCTTCTTCGGCTAAATCCTATAATCGAGAGTAAGAGATGGAGACGGAGGAATTAACTCACTGTGAGATTTATTAGCATAAATCCGGCTCAAATCAGCAAAATCCTGTTTAAATCTTGAATAAATCATGCTTAATTTTTATTGTTTAAAAATGATTTAGTTCAAATTCTACTATTCAAGCAGGATTTAGTTTAAATTCGGCTCAAATCTTGCAAAAATCCTTTTTTTATTAATTATAATTAATTATAAATTAATTCTAATTTATTATAATTTGTTAATAAATACACGCTCTTGTAGTGTAGTGGGGACAACCTTAAGTACCCGTACGCGCCTCAGTGCCTGCGGGGAAAGAAAATTGTGCATTTTCAAACAGGTACCTTGAAGGCCCACGTACGCTCTTGTAGCGTGGTGGGATTAAAGACTACGAACGCGGTGTCTACGGACACCTACCATACATGCTCTTGTAGCATGATGGGAAGGCCCAGTTTCTCACATTTCCCTTGAATGGGGGATATATCGGGATGTTGCCGAAATTCACAGCAAACAGATAACCTGAATTTAAACAAAAGTGCAAGGGGACTTATATGAAGAATAGAATACCAAATTGAATTACAGAGAACTGAACTTAAATTGAATTACAAATTAATTCCTCTAAGCAAAACTTTTACAATCAACTTAATTCCTCTATAATTTGCACAATCTTGTGCATCACCTTTATTCTTAAAAATAGGAATTAACACACTCATTCTCCACTCATTTGGTATCTTTTTAGTCTTCAAAATAATATTAAAAGTTTATTAAGCCAAGAAATTTCTTCATCTCTTAAGCATTTCCACTCCTCTATTGGAATATCAGCAGGTCCAATAGCTTTTCTACCATTCATTTTCTTTAAAGCCTCTCTAATTTCGATTTTACTAATATGCCGATAAAAATAAAAATTTTTATTTTCATTTAAGGTGCTAAGGTCATTAAAGTCCATTGTATTTTCCCATTCTTAATTAAAATGTTTAGCAAAATATCTCATCCATCTTTATTGAGTATCATCTTCTAAGAAAAATACTTTTTGATCTTCAGCCTTAATTCACTTCACTTGAACTAAATTCTTACTACTCCTATCTCTTTGTTTGGCTAACTTATACATATATATTTCTCTCTCCTTACTATCTAATCTATTATATAAATCATTAAAAGCTAAGATCTTTGTATTGGATATTGCTTTCTTAGATTCCTTACGTGCCTTTTTAAATCTTTTCTAATTTTTAGAATTTTTATATTTAAACCAATTTTTATAAATCTTCTTATTTTTTATCTTTTTTTGCACATTTGGATTCCACCACAAACTATTTTTACTATTAGGAGCTTTTCCCTTCGATACTCCAAGCATATCTTTTGCAATATTCTTAATATCACTAGCCACTTTTTCCCACATAACATTAGCATCCTCATGCACATACAAAATCTTAAGATCTAAAATTTTACTCTAAAAAATATTTTTATTAATATTCTTTAAATGCCCCCATCTAATCCTAGAATAATATTTTGCTTTATTTTTTATTTTCAGCCTTTTAATCTTAAAGTCCAAAGCTAATAATCAATGTTGTGTACATAAATTTTCACTTGGAATAACTTTATAATCTTTGCAATCTAAACAATTTAATTTTCTTATAAGAAAATAATTAATCTGAGTTGTACTATATTCATTTTTATAGATGATGAGATGCTCATTTCTTTTCTTAAATAAGGTATTAGCAATTAAAATATCAAAGCTAAAGAAAAATCTAATATAGTCATACCACCTTCATTTGTCATTCCAAATCAATAGCCACTATGAATGCTTTTACAATCATCTATCTCTCTACCAACATGTCCATTTATATCTCCTCCAATAAAAACGTTTTATTTAAAAGTATCTTTTGTACTAATTCTTCTAAGTCATTCCAAATTTTTAATTTTGAACCTATATCCAAACCTATTTGAGAGCATAAACACTTATAATATTAACAATCTTAGCATCAATAATAATCTTTAAAGCTATAATTCTATCTCCAATTCTATTAATTTTTATAACATTATCCTTCAAACTCTTATCTATAATCACGCTTACATCATTTCTAGTACTACTCCTACCCAAATACCATAGTTTAAATCTTAAACTATCAATCTCCTTAGCCTTCTCTCCAACCCATTTAGTTTTCAGAATGCACAAAATATTTATCTTCCTATAAATCATAATATCTATTAATTTTATTAATTTTTTTGTAAGGGAACCTATATTCCAAGTTCCTATCCTAATTTTAGTTTCATGGATTAGCTTCTTTGCCCACATCTATCCTTAATGTGGGAACCCTTGCCTATTTAACACTGCACCCGGGCGCCGGTGCAGCGGCCCTTGCACACTTGCCTTTATATTCAGGCCGTACAGCGCGTCGCTTCTAAGGGACGCCCTAGACATAACATAATTTTTTAAAGGATTCATGTCATGATTATTCGACAAGTTTTACGCTTGTTGTCGACTAGCTAACGCAAACCTCCACTTTTCTCATCCAGGACTTGAGACCTAGCAACGACAGTGTTAAATCCTCCTTTTAGTTTGTGTGTGGCACTCTATAATATTGTTAAGGGGTATTATGAGTTGTTACAGAAGTGGTATCAGAGAAAAGATTTAAGGTTCTGAGGATTTAATTATGGAAGCATAAGCAAATTGAGTTGTCTAAGAGATTAAGATTGTATTTGATGGAATTATTATAGAGCCTAGGAGAGTAGTAAGTCTAACTTCGATTTGACTTGTATGTAAGCATATAAAAATAACATATAAATAGAAGTACATAACTATATAAATGTATAACTCTAGGAGTCTAGATGTACTGTGTTGCAGATGTAATGGCTGAAAGAATACTTGAAGAGACTGATGGGTGTATGTTTGTTAATTTTATGCATCAACTAACAAAAGGATGGGAAGAACTCAAGGTTTAGTCTCAAGTTCAAGTATTTTGCAACATGATGTATATAAGATTTTAGAGAAATCCATCATACAAAAATGAGGAAGATTGGTAGTGATTCCTTAGGCATGGAAGGAGTCATGTAACGAAATATTTGGAGCCTTGAGGGAGTTCCAAATATCATGCATGAAGGAAAATGTGCATGATTATCTGTTGAGTTTATGTTTCACATGCTCGGATTACTTGCCGCTTTGTATAGTCACTTCGACTTGAAAGTAGCATGAATAAATTCACATAATTTCAAAAAGAGGGATTGAGTATAACATATGAACCTTTGAGGGTCCATTGGATACCCCAAACTAGCTTTACAAGCTTTGGAAATCAAATGAATGTATTCATGAACTTCACAAGTTTCAAATGGCAAAAACCCTAGCAAATGCAAGTTCGATGAACTAAGTCAATTTTGTCATGACATTAGCATTAGGTGAAGGAAACACCACCTATATTGCAAGGAAACCTACGCTTCGACATTCATTTTGAGACGGGAAGAGATCATCAAATCTTATGGTCCATTTGTAAGTGAAGGCTAAGCATACGATATGAATGCAAAATCATGCATTTGTGGGTTGCCAGACATGAATCTGACCACCCTACGCGCATTGGCATGTCTCTTTGACTCTTGCAAGAGAGCAAATGAATAGAAATCACTAGATTTCCGCTGTTTTGCATAGAGGACAGCAAATGAAGGATTTTCGAAATGCAAAAATCAAAGTTTCTAAGTGACCTATGGCTTGAGAAGCACTAACCACACAACCATTGGCTTGAGGATATAGATTTCACTAAGTTTTTAAGAATTTACCTCGCCGGGATGTCACCGTGCTAACCACACTCCACTCGCCTCGTCAAAGCAAGAAAGTGGAAGAAAGCTGTTGTCCAAGCCGCTCCGAACGTCGTCGCTTTCCAAGCTCTTCTGGAAGTCGCCTTTACTGTTTGAAAGCTTCCAAAAGCTTCCTCGATTGCTACAAGCCCGCCGGAATTGAAAGAAGAGGAAGAAGAAGACTTCTGCAGCAGGTAGTCGGCCTCCAGATACTTCCACATGCTTTCCTCTTGGCTTCCTTTCACTAACCCCACTTGCTTCACTGATTCGATCGGCCCAAAGAAGGCGTAGAATCGAGTTAACTGGTCCGATTCCTAGCCATTGACGGAAGATTTTACTCGGCTTGACCGTCTGCACTCACGAGGCCTTGTCGACCTCATTTGGATTGCACGAAATGGAGGCACGCAAGCAGGGAAAGGGGGAGTCGGCTCCTTCTCTGGACACGGGAAGCAGCTACTTGCGAACGGAGTCTTCCGCTCCGATTTAGTGCACACGGAAGCAAGCAAGCAGGCACGCACGGGATAGGGCCGCACGAAGCCGCAGGTCGTCCGCCTCCTCTACTTCGCTCGGCTAGGGACGGACGCAAGGAGTCGCACGATGTCCGCCTCCTCTATCTGTCTCTCTCGGTCTGGGAAGCACGAACCGCAAGCACACGCCGAATGAAGGTTGAATGGAATGGAATAATCCCCATTCTCCTCATGCTCTCTATGCTTTCTCTATGCGCAGAATCGAGGCCCATGCCTACTTGGTGGATTTCTGCCGCAACATAAGAGATTTCTGCCGATCTCTCTGCTACAGGAAAAATTATTAGGTCTGGTCACCGGACCTATTCCGGGTTCGGACGCCAATAGAAACACGCCATGTGGTAAATTTTTTTTATTCTAAAACTTTGCTTTATGTCTTTTCAGCCCGACCGGCCCGACCCAACCCGAAGATGTTTCGAAATTTCGAATACAAAAATCGTGCATGAAGAGTTTCTACACACGACATTTTCATTTCCATCGGTCGACATGTTCTTCATTCGTTGGCATTTCCATTCTTGCAAGACATTCTTCCCGGCGGTAGACGACGACGGTTGAGAACTGCATTTTAGAAAAGCTAATGCTGCGCCTTTGTTGCGCTTTCGTTGCTCATAAGTTGCGTTTATGGTGCGCTTTTAAGTTTTATATTTATTGTTAGGGTTTAGTGTTGATTTCATATATACTATTTTGTTCAATGTGATCTTAAAACGTTTATGAACCCTATCTCAACCTTCTGCAGAAAAGAGGAAACCAGTAAAAAGTGAAAGCTTTAGTTGAGCTTTAGGTGCGCTTTAGGTTTGCTTTAGTTGCGCTTTAGTTGCGCTTTAGGCGCTGCTATAAGCGCAACTAAAGAGCTTTGGTTGCGCTTTGGTTGCTTTAGTTGCGCTTTAGTTGCGCTTTGGTTGCGCTTTAGTTGCGCTTCCTAAATTTTTTTTTTCAGATGCCGTATCAAAGGCCAGTAACTTCGCGATGCTATGTTACGACGTTCAGAAAAATTTGCGATGCATTTTCTGAGATAATTGATGATGAAGTTGAGCAAACCTTTCGAAATTTAAAAATTTATTAATTTCTGAAGTTTCCTGCGTTCCAGCAGTGCATACCACTGCTATTTGAGATTCTGAAATTTTGGAATGCTAAAGATGAAGGCTTTGTTGTCAATGGTCATTTGCTTAAATTTACTTCTGATGAGGTTTCATTGTTGACAGGTCAGCTTTTGAATAAGGAATTTTTGAGATGTTTTTATACTTTAAATTTACTATATTTGACTAATTAAACAAATATTTCTCACAGGTTTGTCTAACAGAGGTGAGGAAATAAAATGGAAGGTTGATCCATTGACTGGACCTCTCTCAACCGATATAAAAACTGATATCACAAAATTAGATAGATTAACCGATAATGCTACTAAGATAAAAACATTCATAATATTTTTGTTGTCTAATCTTTTTTTTCCACTCAATAATCATAAAATCCCCAGAAGGCTCATATCTATATCAAATAATGTAAATGAGTTCTCTTCAATTAATTGAGCTGCATGCATACGGAATTTCATGGTCAATGAATTCAATACAATTCTTAACAAGTTTGCAATGGAAAAACCATTGGGTTACATCAATGGTTTTTTTTCGCTCCTACTGGTAAGTCTCGTGTACTAAATTTATTTCATTTCATTAAGGTTTTTAATGTTAATTTATAATGTTTTATGTGTGTTATTATACAGATATGGTTTTTGGAACACTTTGCCTGTAATAAACCATCCAATCCAGACTTAAGACCTCGGTTTTTGAGATGGGAAGGGAATACAGACATGTATTATACCCAAGACAGTGCTACAAAGTTATTTAAATTTTTAAAGAATAATGAGGTAATTTTCAAAACCTAATTTTAATTGTTTAATTTATTGTTAGAAACTAAAGCGCAACTAAAGCGCAACTAAAGCACAACCAAAGCGCAACTAAAGCGCAACCAAAGCGCTTTAGCTGCACTTTTATGCGCACCTAAAGCGCAACAAACCCTAAACTAAAGCGCAACTAAAGCGCAACCAAAGCGCAACTAAAGCGCAACTAAAGCGCACATATGCGGACCAAGGATCTTGAGTTTAGAAGCTCTATATTTGCTCTTTTAGGCGCAACGATAGTGCAACTAAAGCGCAACTATAGCGCAACTATAGCGCAACCAAAACTGATATTAGTTTTATCTTTTATGCAGATTTATCTTGTTCTACATAATGTTACAGACGAAGAGGTAGAACAATTAGGAGCTGAATTGAATGCCCTTCAGAACTGGGATATCCGTCCAGATGTGTATCCCATCAAACTTCATTCACCAAAACCCAAAAAAATTCAGACCTCCCCACCTCCCTCTCCCTATTCTCCTCATGTTGAACCACCTCAAAGCTCTCCTCGACCTCCTTCTGAACCACCTCAAAGCTCTCATCGACCTCCTGCTGAACCACCTCTTGCAACAGAATGGTCTAGTGTACAGAATAAACTTATGGAAGCAATACAGAAAATGTGCAATAGAATTGAAGATAATATGGGAAAAAGAATTGAACTACTTGAAGATAATTTGGAAAAACTTCAAGCAACTGTAGATTCTTTGCAGTATAAATTTATCGACCATTTTACCCATTGAAATTATCATCCTATTAAATCCTCTCTATCTTCCTCTTCCTCTTCCTCAAATAACAATACATGCCAAAATTTAGGGCTGTACTTCGACAGAAAACGGACTGGGCTTCTTTAAAAGACTGGCAAAAATACATGCCAAAATTTAGGGCTGAACTTGGATATGCACTTTGTCTTACGACAAAGATGTAAAGCTGCGTTTTTGTAAATTTTGTATATTTGAAAGCTTTTATAGAATCATCGTGTTGTAAATCTTGTACATATTAATGTTAATATATACACCTTGTGTTGTACATCTTGTAACTTTTACTGTTAATACATAGTTTATGCATTCGTAACTCTTTAATCGAGTTTACTCTCATAAAGTAAAGCGCAAGTAAAGTGCAGGTAAAGCGCAAGTAAAGCGCAACTAAAGCGCAGGTAAAGCGCAAGTAAAGCGCAACTAAAGCGCAAGTAAAGCGCAAGTAAAGCGCAGGTAAAGCGCTTTGGCTGAGCTTTGAGGCGCATTTAAAGCGCTTTAGTTGCTCTTTTAGCAGCGCCTAAAGCGCAAGTGAAGCGCAATTAAAGCGCAACTAAAGCGCAACTAAAGCGCAACTAAAGCGCATGTAAAGCGCAGGTAAAGCGCATGTACAGTGCAGGTAAAGCGCAGGTAAAGAGCTGGTAAAGAGCAGGTAAAACGCAGGTAAAGCGCAACTAAAGCGCATAGCAGTACATTAAATGAATATCTATTATTAAAATTCAATATTATTACACTGAAAATCCAATATTATTACAACATTATTTTCACTGATCAGTGAATAATTAATATTATTACAATGAAAATTGATTAAATTCCAACTCTGAAGTAATGAAATCCATCATCAATCTGGTGTACTCAGCACCTGGCTGGCCTGTTATATATTCCTCACTGAAACATTCAGGCATGTTTGAGAAGTTCATCTGTGTTGAGGAAGAATCTTCCATTATTTTTTCCTCCAGCATAGGTTGCTTCTCTGTTAAAAACCACAACTTTAGTCTTAGTTAAGCAAAAAATAAATTTGGCAGGTTATTAAAACTTACTTTTAGGCCGCTTCTTCTTTTCCCAATGGCTTTTTAGTCTTGCATTAGATATGCCTTTAGGTCTACGTTTTAGTGGATCTTTCAAATTTGCACTGCCACCTTAGGATCTTGCAGCATATTTCTGATTTGTTTTCTTATCACCAAGAATTGAGTATAAGTTTTCAGCCATGTCTTTCATTGAAGCAAGAATAAACTCCTCTGCCTCCTCATTCCCTTGAGCTTCTATACTCATCTGGTATGCAAATCTGCTCACTTGGTTTCTGAATATTAATCCCATACCACCTTCAAGGTTATTATTTCTTTTAGCATTGGCCAAGTTACCTGAATAAATATCTTTTCGAGCCCTTGCTGACCATCGCAGTACTAGGTACTTCTCGGGGATTTTAGCAATATCCAACTGTCTTAAAACCCTCAAACTGTGAGAACACAACAATCCCATGGTAACGTACTTATTGCAGGTGCATTGAATGTTACCTGTCGTTGCATCAAAGTTAACCACCCAAGGATGTTGTTGTTCCTTAGTCTCTATGTAGTTGACTAGAAACTTTGAAGAATCAGACGAGATGAAGTCTATGCTCATTCCTCCCACACCCTGTATAAATTCTTCCTCAAAAAATGAATATAGTTTTCTTGAGTAAAACTTTGCAGCTTGCTTTAATATTGAGCTGATCCTTATCATAGGAACAATTTCAGACTGACTGCATTTGTACTCATCCTGCTCATTTCGCCGCCAATTCATCAGTACCTTTTCTAACCCAAGAAAATAATCAGTTAATGAACTTGTTGGCTTAGAAATATCATGACACACATTTTTAGTACACTCGCTACGCTGCGTGGATAAAATGCCCATGCTAAAATAATCCTTATTAAAAGCTGTTGACCACTTTCTCCTTATCTTATAAAGATCCTGCAACCATTCATGGTTATGAAGGTTCCCTTCCTTTATCATTTCAGCCCATTCCTCCTCAAACACTTCCTCAGAATCACACTTTCTCATACACTTATAGAAGAGACCTCTGGCTTTATTATTGCTACTGAAGATAGGTACTTTTGATGGAACCTTCTTGAAGATGTGCCATTGGCAAAATCTATGACGAGTGTGAGGTAAGGCATCTTCTATGGCCTTAGCCATAGCTTGGTCCTGATCAGTGAATATTGTTGTTGGATGTTTAGGGCCCATTATTCGTACAAATATTTTAAACAACCATGTAAAACTTTCAATTATTTCTTCTGACAAAAAAACAACCCATAACAAAATGTTCTGCCAATGATTGTTAACACCAACAAATGGTGCACATACAAAATTATACACAGCTAAACCCCTACAACTTTCTAGCTCGTATTTTCTTCATACAACTTGCGCTGAGATCGAAGGAAAACTTACTGAAATGTTGAAACCTGAGGAAGATCCAGCTAAGTTCACTTCCGATTCATTCATACTTCCGGTTTCATGCACCCCTTCCCCCTCTCTCTTCGGTGAGCAGTCCATCTCTTCTCTGCAAATTCCTAGCTCGTTTTTTCTTCGAAATCGCGGGGTTCTAAAATAGCGCCAACCCTACGTTTAAAATGAAAATAACATTGGGTTGGGTCGGGCCGATCGGGCTGAAAGAATAAAAAAAATTTGCCACATGGCGTGTTTCTATTGGCGTCCGAACGCGGAGATAGGTCCGGTGACCGGACGTAATAATTTTCCCTGCTACAGCCGCCCGCCGAATTCAGAGGATTTGATTGGGAAACGGCGGCAATGTTTGAAAATTAAGACAAATCGCAGCCCTTTGATGCAGGACCTGATTTGGAGAGGTCAATTGGGCTGAGATTAGCCCAATTAAGCTGAAATTGGGTATGAATTGGACTCGACCCGAACCGATTTGGGTCTGATTGGGTCCGATCAAGTCAATTTTGTGAAATTAAACTTGAATCGGCATCGAATTGCATTGAATTTGGTTCGACGAGGCACGACGAGGTTTGATTGGATTCGATTTTAATCAATTTTGGGTCGATTCAATCGATTTAGGTCAATTTCAATTAACTTGATTTTAATTTGTTGAAATTGAATTTAATTTTATTAAATTAATGTCTGATTTGAGTTAATTTTGCTACGATGGCATTCAATTGATTTGATCGAGCACGATCGAGCCCAATCGGGCTCGAATCGGCTTGATCGGGGCTGGGTCGATGCAAAAAACACGTCAACACCACCTCAAAAAATGAGTATCAATTTTTCTCCTGTAAGGAATGGTTTTATGTTCTTACAAAAGAAGTATTCTGTGCATTTGGAGATTGCCAACTCCTTTATATGATATAAGATCTTACGCATTAAAATTAGTCTGATAAATATGTCTTTAGGCAGATCAATAACATATGCATTAATGCTAATTTTTTCAATAATCCGAAAAAATTCACGTGCCCTAGCTTGTAACTTTCTAATGATGTGAAAGGATATCTCTTAGGACGAATTCGAATTAACACATGATCCCAATGTTAAAATCTTTAAAAATTTTATCTTTATTTCTAGATTTAGTGTATTTTGCTTTTTTAATTTCTAATTGATTCCTTACATTTTAATGAAAGTGTTAAAAATCTTGTGCAAATGTAAAAGTAGAATAAGAAAATACATGTGCGGGGATGGTAGCAAGAAGAATTTGTTTTTCTGAACTACAATCATAGATTATTTTTATAACATGTGACACTCTAGTCGTACTCATGTGAAGTATAGGATTTTGGGTTTGTTGTTCAAGTTGTATGTCTAATGTAGGTTTGTAGGGTGGCGCTTGGAATAATTTGTGTGGAGTTTGTCTTACTCTTGTAGCCGGGTAAATGAACAAAGCTTAATCATTGAATTGCAATAAATAATTGTTCTCTCTCCCAAAATGTATGACATCCCCATCAAATAACCATGTTCTTCTAAAAGTAAATGGGCTACCTCCATTTGAAATACATAACACTATATATGATCCACATAGGCACCTATCTTCATAAGTACTAAACATCTAGATGTGATAAGTAATGAAGTATCATTCAACCAACTCGCTGTGTATAACTCCGGATGTGGTTCTAGTTTAAGATTAGCTCTTGAAATTATGTGCGTGTGGATACATTCATGGCACTGCACCCATCAATAACTAATTTGTATATTTTATTCCTATATTCAATAATGGTGGAAAAACTATTCCTCCAATATTTAGTACTATCTACTACTATACACGTCATGGTGTTGAGTTGGGTTTCTGTAGGCCGACCTATATCCTCATCAAATAAAGGGTTATTATCACGGATTTCTTCCATCTCATCATTAACTCTCTCATGTTGTACTTCTTCTTCAGTCCTATCTAGGAACATAATTTTAG
Organism: Dendrobium chrysotoxum; assembly: GCA_019925795.1. NCBI lineage: Eukaryota > Viridiplantae > Streptophyta > Magnoliopsida > Asparagales > Orchidaceae > Dendrobium > Dendrobium chrysotoxum. The sequence goes on along the minus strand of CM034298.1, from coordinate 51,994,433 downwards.
CTTTGCATTGAATTTGTATATACCCCTTCTTGTGACACTTGAAGCACACTATCTCGTTAGGCTTTAAAGATGTTTTAGAGATACTTTTATCTGGTTGGGCACTAGAAGATGCAGCTCCAGGTGTGGTAGTAAACTTTTGGGTAGAATAAGGGGATGATTGAAAGGATGAGCTTAGATCTCTTACTCTTGAAGAAGCTGCTTTTTTATGCTTCTATCGAAATAAAGTATAATGAAAAGCATCTTTTGGGATTTGAGGGTCTAACTCTATCTTATATCTGATCTCACTCCTAAGGCCAATAATGAATTTGTTGGCTAATTATTACTCTTGATTTGTCGGTTGATCATAAAAATCAAATCCTCAAACATGTTCATGTACTCTACCACTTGCATGCTTCCTTGTCTAAGGGTCAGAAGTGGTTCATGGTGTTTCTTTTCATAATTTCTTGGATAATACCTAGCCCCTTGCATCTCTTTCATCTCAACCCATGTAAATCGGTATCTTCATAATCTTTCTTCCTTTACTAAGACATTGGTCTAATAGATTTTGAAAATACGTATAGCTTTATCTTAGCAAGGTGGTTTTTTGATAATCATTCATTTGGTACCAATAAAAGAGCTGTGGGCTGCAAATGATCCAAGCATTCAACGAGCTACTCATGACTCGGCTCGATAAGAGCTCATTCATGTTTGTTTAATAAGGTAAACGAACGAGCTTGAACACTTTTAATAAATACTCAATAGCTTAATAAACGAGCTTGAACAGCTTGGCGTTCGGTTTGTTTATGTTTAGGAACAGTACCGTTTAAAGCTCGCGAACAAGCTCGCTAAGAAACTTGATTAAAGCTCGTTAAGAAGCTCGATTAACAAGCTTGAATATTATTAAATTAATTTTACTAATTTAAATATTTAATAATTTAATTTTAAATTCTCAAATCCGCTGTCAGCTGTTCGCTCTCACTCATCGCTATCGATCCCGCTCGTTGCTCCCGCTCAAGCATAAAAAAAAAACATTTTCGTTTAGTACCACACCGTGAATGGGAAGTTGATTTTACTCTATATAATGAAAGATATTGGGCTTTCGTTGGCGGACGTGTCGGGCCTACAAAGAAATCCTTAGACTCTGGCAGACGAGACGGCAAGTTGGGCCGATAGAAAATAAACTTAATTTAATTTTTTTAATAGGCTCGATAAGCCTAAAATGAATTGAGCTCAAATAGGGGCTCGTTAATAGGCTCTTCAAGCCTAAATTGAGTCGAGCTCGAACATGAACATGAACTGAGCTCGAACAGGAAATATTTAAACGAGGTTGAGCTCAAACATGTATAAAAAAGGCTCAATTCTTATCGAGTTGAGCTCAAACATGGTCTTGGAAAATGAGCTTGAGCTCGAACATGCCGAAGCTCGGCTTAGCTCGGTTCGTTTGCTGCCCTAAAAGAACTCATCCATTTGGGTAAGCCAAAAGAAGATTTTGTTTGGGTCATGGACTTCGTTATAGGTAGGGGCATTTACTTTAACTTTCTTGATAGATTCAAGGTTTCTTGAGTCCTATGGTTGTTCCTATAGAGTTATCTTTTAGGATGAATGTGCTCCTTAGGATTTTTCATGAAGTCTTCTCCAATTGTTTCAGTGTTTACAGGATTTGGTGCTAATGGTGGGGTTTGTATCCTAGCACTTGGGTTTTGAACTTGGTGATTAGGTTGGCTATAAACTCTTGGAGTCTCTTAAAATTTTCATTATGTTGCTAGTTTTGCAATTCTAATTCATCTATCCTCTTATTGGAGGCTAGAAGTTTTGGAGGCATGATTGAATGTTTACTGTTATAATTTGAAAAAGATTTTATAAAATTTTAACTATAAAATACTGGCTGATTTAATTAAAAGAAATATAAATGATTTTGAAAAAAAAATTTGAGCCTTCACACAATGTAAATAAACAAGTAGAAACAACGAAGTCAAACTAACTAAACGAGTTTAAGACAAAACCCTTAATTGTTCAAATTAGTTTTCCTATGTTAATTGGAATGAAAGGTAAGGTTTATTTGCTTTAAGTGGAACACTCCCTCTCTGATTTGGATGCTCTCGAGTCAAGTAGGATTGAAAGGTTCAAGGTTGATGATTAGGTTTAATTCTAGTGAGGCAACTTGTTGGAAACAATGCAATAGTTTAAAAGATTTTGCATTAAACAAGCTATCTACCACATGTTATCGCAATGAAAAATCAAATACAAATAAAGAAAACAAAGTCTAAAAAGATTACCTCTTGAGGAATTCAACCCCACTATTTGCAAAAACCTCTAGAAGCTTCTCATTTCCTTGGTGTCCACCCTACAATGCAAGTGTTGTTCACCAATCTCTATAGCCCTGGTACCAACAATGGTGATGCTGCTTGTGTAGGCTTTAAATTATTGTTGTGATTCAATTGGTGGATTTGGGGCTCTCCTAAGGTGCTTAGGAGAGTAAAGCTATATTTGGTGGAGTTTAAATTTTAGTGGAATTGGAGTTAGGAAGTCAGTTGTTGGCAAAATAATAATAATAAGAAAGCTTGGTGGGTTTTTGTCAAGGTACTATATTTTCATTGAAGTTATTGGACTTTTAACACTTCTTTTATCCGAGTTTCAGTGTTGGAATGCCTCATAAGGAGGCAGCCCTTGCATGTTCTGATGAAGTTGATCCAATTGCTAAGGTAAGCTCTGCAAGAACTATCAGAAATCTTGCTATATGCAGCTGCATCTCATGTATTTTTTTGTTCTTGATTTTCTTTTTCAGTATATTGGGGCTATAAATACATTGATAAAACGTCCATCAGATGGAAAGCTAATAGGTTATAACACAGACTATACTGCCGCAATTTCTGCTATTGAAATAACATTACAAGGTGTTTGGCGTAATCTGTTACTTTGAAGCTGTTGTCTAACACATAAGTGGCAAATCGTTTTGAAAATATGATCTATCTAACATCAGGTGAGATATTGTTATGACCTTTGAACAGGTTCTTCAGGGAAGGTTTCAGCTGGTTCTCCTCTGGCTGATAAAGTTTTTGTCGTCTTAGGAGCTGGTGGTGCTGGTAAAGCACTTGCTTATGGTGCTAAAGAAAAAGGTGCAAGAGTTGTCATAGCAAACCGTACATATGGTAACATTATGCTTTCCCTTTCTACAGTACAGCACAGTTTTCACATTTGCATGAAATTGTTGCATGTTCTTGATGTGTAAAGGAATACAATGAACCTCAATTCTAACAAGGGACTCTTTTTTCTCATCGTTAGGCTAGCATTATGGAAGAAGGTTTAAGGTGTGATAATGATGAGTATTGTGTTGCAGTAGTAACTTGTTGATTCCATAATTTAATAAAATGACAATAAATATTTTAAAACTTTAAAACTATTCATATTCTCGTGATTCAACTTTCTACGTTCTGATGAAGGCATACGATTGATAGTTATTTGCATTCGTTGCTGCAACTTGATTTTTATAATCTTTCCCATGACTTACACTAGTGAAGCGCATTCTTGAGAAATTTAAAGGGTATATTCAAATTCATTTATGTTTGGTTGATAAAATGCAAATATATGACTTAATTCCCTTTAGTGGGTACGTGTTATGAAGGACACCAGATTTTGAATTTATGCTCATGTAATTATACATAATCCTCATAGTCGCCAATAACTTAAAAGCTTATATATCTGAAGTTTTTAACCATACATTTGATATGATATTACTGATTAATCTACTTGTTGTTGACTAAAAAAAAAAGAAAATGAAATGAAAATGTTGAAATGAATCAAAGAGCAAAATAAGAAAAAAAAATTGAAGAGTTGCATCTCTTCCGATACCTGCCTCCGAGAGGGTCCCACCTCATGCAGTTTGCTTCCAAATGAAGCAACTCTTCGTTCAAATCAAGATAACTGCCCGCTCATTCCCTTAAAACGACAGGCAGGAGCAGTTAGGGGCTGTAAAACTTGAAATTGTCGTTCGAACGCGTCGCATGCATTTCGATGCACCGCGACGAATTTAGGCGAAGTCAATGTCGTCGAACATTTGATAAAATAAATTTTATTAAATTCGGCACGAAATTTTGATCGAAATGATATAAAAAACTTATATCAAATTTTGCGCGGTTTGAAAATTAAAAATTGCCGAAGATGATTTAAGTAAATTTTTAGCCTTTTATCCATTTTACCCTTCTTGAGATAATAGAGAAATCATATGAAGAGGGGCACATGCGTAATTGTTTCCCCTAATGCTCCCTTAAGTCCCTCATTTCGCATAGGGACCGATTCATTCGGTCCCTTGCTTGTTTCTTCGGCCGAACCAAAGGAGAAGCGGGTGGAAGAGAGGGAGAGGGCGTCGGCTTCTCCGAAATCCGGCGGCTGCGGCGGTTTTCCGGCAAGGTTTTGAAAGAAAATCAAAGGGAAGGCTTAGGGAAGAAGAGAGGTAAGTTTTCATGCAAGAACTTTCCTCTTTTATGAGATTTTGCTTGGAGAAATTTTTTTAGGGTTTGGTTTTTTTTGGAGTTTTGTTTGGAGAAGTGTTAGGGCTTGATTAGGAGCATGTTTCTAAGTCATTAACATGAATTTTTTCTTAAGGAAAAATACTTTAGTTTTCAAATTAGGGTTTCTCCGAATGATTTTGAAGGGGAATGCTAAAGGAGCATAGGAGAAGTTGTTTTATATAGAAAAATGCAAATTTTTCTAAGGATTTTTAGGTTTTCCAAATTAGGGCATTTCCTAATTTTGTAATTTTAAGTTTGCATGTTGACTAATTTTATTCTTAAGGGTCATGGGAGGTCTCTAATTAAGAGAGATTTGAATTTTGATAAGAAAAAATTAGGTTTCCAAATTTTAGGTTTTATGTAAAACCGAAAATGATTTATGTAAAATCATAATTTGTGTAGGGATGATGATATATAAATGCTATTTTCATGTTGTTGTTATTGTTGTATCTCTTTTATCTTGAGGATATGAGTAGGAAGAATATAAGAAGCTTAAAGGGAGTTTGTTTAGATATGGCATGTGTAGGATTATTGTGTCTTAGTGGTTTGAATTTTAGCGTAAGAGATTTATGTTGTGATATTTTCCCTTAGGTTTGGAGAAGAAGAAGTAAGGATAGGTTGGTGAAGTGGAAGCTTTCAAAGTGCATTTGAGATAAGAACCTCTTTCCATACATGATCATATTCCTTTATATTTTCTTGTACTTTTATGTTTTATATCTTTACTTAATTGATTCATGAAAATTTCATATCTTTACTTAATTGATAAGCAAGTGAAATCCTTAGATGATGCGATACATAACAAATGCATTGTTTATGTTTAACATTCTAAGCATCCATAGAAATTACTTTCATACACTTACTTCATGTTCAAGACGAATGGTTGTTATAAAAAGGGCTATATTTCATATATATGTCTATATTGAAAGAGTTTGCATACATATGCCTATATGAAAAGAGTATGAAATTGATTGTGCATGTTGGAAGCAAAGCACCAAATATGGTGCAAAAGCACAAATATGGCTCTTATGAGCAATACAGAACAAGATGGCCCTTTGGGGCCAAAGAGGAAAAAAAAAGTGGTTTGTGTACCTGATCAGTACACTCCTGGTACTTCGATACGGTTGTATAAAATATATATGAATAAGCACATGATATGCATAAGCTATGACATCCATACGACACATAACATACATATGGCATATGACATTCATGAGACACCCAACATTCATAAGACATGAAATCTAGCATGTGAATCAAAACAATCAAGGCATTTCACTTTTAGCTTATAATGTGAATTTTCATTTCAAAGGCATATGAAGATGTTAGGATTAGAGTTTTCCTATTGAGCTTTAGCTCACTCCCTCATGTTGAGATATTTTAGGAGAACCTGCTGCAAGAAATGGCTGACAATCCAAGGTTCATCTACAGTCGTCGTGTACCGGTTGACAGGTTCTTTTGATGTTTTTCTTAGTTGTAGTTTATCTCTTTTTGGATGGTTTAGCATGCTTTAGATTTTTAAAGCCACCTTTGTACATGTGAAATAATATGAATGATATGAAATTTATTTTGTCTATTTGGAGACTGTTTAGAGACATTTTAGTTTCCTTTTAAACATATTTTAGATTTATTCAAAGCATGTATTCAAAAAGTTTTATGTTCTAAATGTCCTATTTCCGTTCCCGCCTCGTTTATACGAGCTAACCAGTACGGGTCGTGACAGGGGCAACCATCTGAACTCCGCCCTCGCTCGTCTCTCTGTATCACACGTAGACAGAGAAATCGAAGCCCCTATTCCTCCTGCAAGTTCGCCTCCAGAGCTAACCTTCCGACTGCGAGCAGACTCTGTCGGCCTCTGATCACACGCGCATTTCTCGATCTCGCGAAAGAACAAATCGACGAACGACCTGCAGCCTTCCTGACCTCCTGCTTGCATTCGGTCTCAAGCCAACAGTGGAACGGACCCTTCTCCTTGCCGTTGGTCTTCCATGCACAGGAGGCCTCCCATCCGATCTCCTCACGCGAGCAAAGTTACATTGGACCGGAGCCTTCGATTGGCGCCTCCTATTACTCTGATCCTCACATGAACGAATAAGCCACTCAGTTGCCTTGTGCGATCTACTCAAGCCAAGAAGCTTCCAGTGAACGACTTGCCTTCGTTTGGTCCGTCACATAAGATATGTTTCTTGATTCCAAATAATATGGAAGAGTGGCTTGGGGGAATATTGTCGTTGCCAATCACAGGATAATAGTAATCATTATTATGATTAGTAATAATGTTTATTATTATTATTAAATATTCTTATTTAAATAATAGCAGCAATCAAATAAAGTTGTCACAATCAGCAATCTTCGCAATCTACAACCAATCCTTGCAATCGGTAAACAACAACCAGCAATCAAAGGCGTCAAAGACTATTTTCGGGACTCGACAACGTCTAGAAGCCCTCGGCCGTCGATTATCTTTCCGGCCGGGCGGATTGAAAAGGCAAGTGTCCTCCCCTACCCCCCTGGCAGGGAGGGGACGTCGAAATGCTACCGAAATTTTTTCGAAAATTTTGAATCATCTCATTAGACTTGTTTGGACTATTGGAAGACTAAAAACATACAATCAATTGATCAAAATCCTAAATCAACTAAAGCATTTAATTTAACAGTAAAATCTCCTAATTAATTTAATTAACCCCTTAAATGAAATTCAAACAGTTAATTAAATTAATGATAAATTAAAGCCTCTTTTGATTAATTAATAAATCTAATAACTCAATTAGAATTTAATTTAAAATCTTTAATTAAATAAATTGAATCAAGAAACTTCAATTAATTAAATTGAAACTTTAAATTTGACTGATTAAATGAAACTAATTAACTAATTTAATAAATAAATTTTAAATTAATTAATTGAATCAATTAATTGAAATCAGAAACTCCATTCATGAATAAAAATTTGTTTAAAATTAGAAGCCTTCAAAATTATTAAAAATCGACTAAGCTTAACCAAATAATGAATCCAAATTAAATGAAACAAAAATCAGAAATTCAAACTCAATTAAAACTTTAATTGATTTCAAAACTTTTGATGCAATTAAACAAAGAAATTTAAAATGATTAAATAATTAATTTGAAAATAAACAAAATTCAAATTCACATCTAAACATTACTCAAAATTAAAATTTTAAATCTAAAACTTAAAATATGTTGAAACATAATCAAGCTTATTAACCACGTTAAGAAAAAATGATATTTAACAATTAAGATTCACCAATTTTAAAATAAAAAGCTCACCTAAATTAATTAAGGAACAACTTAATCTAAATAATTAAGTAATTTTAAAATGTACAATCAATTTTAAATTACATTTTAACTAAGAGAGCCAGGCAATTCATTTTCAATTTAAAAATTTAATTCATCTAATTAATTAATACAATTAATTAAATCAAAACAATTAAAAGAGCATCAAATCAATGTTTCCATTATTCAATCAACCTAAGTACAAGCTACTGAATAACTCCCTGAGCAACTCAAACAGCTCTCCAAATAATTTCAACACCTCTCCAGCTGAGCATCTCTCCAAGAGCTCTCACAACAGCTAATAAACAGTTCTCCAACAAACAACTCAACAAACTCTCTGTCCCTCAGCAATAGCCTCAACTGCAGCTATTGGAGGGCTCTCTAAATTGCTGGTTATGAGCACTTGCAAGCAAACAGGCAAAAGTCAGTGCATCGAAAAAAAAATATAATTAATGCAGAAAAGTAGTAAACTAACTACTGCAAGCAAAACAAACTGTTGAAAGCAAAGTAACAAACTACTGTAGTCAGAAAAACTATAAGCACAAAATGACAAACATACTACTGAATGCTAGGGTATAAAACAAATTGCTGGCAAGTAGGTGTCAAAACCACATTCTAATATCAAAACTAGTGGTGGGAAAAATTATGTCGCCACGCAGATTTTGTGTTCTCTTATTTTGTAATTAAATACTGCATTAAGAATAAAGTACAGTCTCAGGAGACTGACACAATATTCTACAATGGATTCAATATCAAAATAAGATTTTAGAAAATAATTTTCAAACTTCAATACATCAACCAATAATTACACATTTCTAAGATTAGAAAAAAATCATAATATGGTTGAATATAAAATTTGAAAGTACATTTGAATTTAATTCAAATGATTTTTAGAAACCTAACAAATTAGCTAAATTTTTGTGCTTTGATGTTTCAAAGGATTAGATATCGGCATCAATCCACCTGAGTGGAGGGAGGGAGGGAACGAACTCTTCTTTTTAGCATTGATAACTATAGGCCTTATTCTTTAAGTGTTTAGAGGAGTCAATCATAATGAACTTTTTATTATAATTTAAAGAAACTAGTTTCAATTTTCTTTAAAGAAAATTATAATTTCAAATATTTTGAGTTTCAATGCTATAGGAAGATTCTTTAACGGGAAGATATACCTTGAATTGAATCTTATATCTATTTAACGAAGTCATCATGGACATTATCGGGAATAGAATCCTTCCAATTCTAACATCCAAGATTAGTCGAGCATGGACCAGGTCAAATTGTAGCTTGATTTTGGTTTGAAGTTTAACCAAGATTCAAACAAAGATATCGTCAACATCACTAAGGATAGAACCCCTCATGTTCTAACATCCTAGTTCAGTCAATGATAGATTTAAATTTGGATGTGACATCTACTCATGAAGAATGAGAACATTAGATAATCATCTCAAAACCAACTAAGGGGTGTCCATTAGTTCAGTTTCAAAAATTATAAGTTAAATAAAGTGATTGTTATAAATCCTCGAGCATCAGGACCCTGTCTAGAATCTCATTCAAATTGGAAGATATTCAAATGAGAGTTGAAGATATTTGAGTAATGATTTGTTTATGCATCTCAAATAGGTTAGTTATGTGAAACCTAATAATGCATAACCAGTACCATTATAATCCTGTTAGATTGATCATCTCTATGATTTTTCGTGATAATGATTTGAAAAAATGATATGACCTACTCAAGTTGCTAACTAGAGAGGTCTCGGGATTTAGATCTTGTTAACATAGATCAAAGTTTCCTTACAAACTAAACTGGGGTTTCCTTTTTCATCTTTTTTTTTTTTTGAATTAAGAACTAATCCAAAAATAATTAAATTAGAGGTAGAAATTCAGTCTTTTCAAATCTTTTAGATGATATATATTTACATCTAATAGAACATCAATACTTGATGATGAATAAAAATTTTCAATTCTCAAAGTCAAGTGTTTTTAAAAAAAATTACTAAAGGATTAATGGATCCTCTGATATTCAAGATTTAGAAAGAGAAGCCATCTTATTTTGTTCTTTTTTTCTTTCTTCCTTTTTTTTTTGCTACACATTTTATAAATGTGCCTCTTTTTTTCTTCTTTTACTTTTTTTTCTCTTTTTTTTAGGAGGCTTCCTTTACTCAAATCTTGAAATGATTATTTTAGTTGTAGAATCATCATCCAAACATAAGAAAAGAAAATTAACCCTCTTATATAAGGATGATAGATATACAAATCAGACCCGATCCTATGGTAGGAATAAACAACTTAACTGAGATAATTATGAAATAGGTTCATCAACTTACAAGATACCTATAAAATGCATAACAACAAAGAAATGAATAAGACTTTCACTTTCTCCAATTTTAATTTGGCATAGATCTTAATTCAAAAGAAAATACATATGGATATTATAATGGGTGAACCCAAAGATGATTTTGTTTTTTCAAAGATGTTATAAAATCACCGACTAGTATCAATTCAAGGTGTATCAATTAATGTTAAAGAAAAGCCACATGACAAATGAATGTTTATTATATCATGGGTTAACCTTAATAAAGAACCTTGAACTGTCCTAAGTCTTTGACTCAAATGAGAATTTAAGATGATCAATCTTAACAAGAATTGCTCATGAGTTTTCTCAAAAAGAGTGATAAAGCCAAGAATAAACTTAGCTAAGATTTGATTTACAAATGTCACTCTAAGAGAAAACTTCAGAAGATGAACTAAATCTTTTACATAATTGAATAAGTTATTTATCTTTATCGTATGCCTTAAGATCCTTTTTCTATCAGAGTTAAACCATATGGTAGAGGACGAATCATCGTATCCACATAGTACCCTTAAGAAATAAGATTTAAAGGCATCCTAAACTCTGACTTATAAGAAGGTTAAAGCTGAGGGAATTCAAAATAATTTTCAAACTTCAATACATCAACCAATAATTAAACATTTCTAAGATTAAAAAAAAATCATAATATGGTTGAATATAAAATTTGAAAATACATTTGAATTTAATTCAGATGATTTTTAGAAACCTAACAAATTAGCTAATATTTTGTGCTTTGATGTTTCAAAGGATTAGATATAGGCGTTAATCCACCTGAGTGGAGGGAGGGAGGGAACAAACTCTTCTTTTTAGCATTGATAACTATAGGCCTTATTCTTTAAGTGTTTAGAGGAGTCAACCATAATGAACTTTTTATTATAATTTAAAGAAACTAGAGGTAAATTTCTGTTGAGAGAAATCAACCTGCTATTTTCTCTAACAAAATTATTTTTATAAGCTTGGCTTGTATTTGAACCTTCAAACTTTTCTCAAATTAAAATGACTTTAATCTTGAAAATCTTACACAGATCAGATTATGGACTCTGTCCTAGCAAATATATCAAGCTACAAATGATATATAACTACAATATGTTATCAGGACAAGTAAAAAGTTTTGATTTGAAGATTTGAGCTTATGGACCCTGTCCTACCACACATATTAAGTTATAAAAATATATAACTGCAACATGTTGGTCTAGATAGGGAGAACTTTTATTTAGTAGCTCAAACATTCTTAAGATTTATCCTGCCACATATCGAGTTACAAAAATATGTAACTGCAACATGTCAGCTAGGACACGGAGAAGTTCACAATTTTGAAGTTTAAAAAAAAAAATCGACCCAATCCAAATAATACGTTGAGCTACTAAAAGAAGTAACTGTACATACTACTAATGATTGGACAAAGAGATTTTTTTTAAGTAGTTGTATAAAGAGGCATAACGAAAATATCCCATCATTAATTAACGGGGGTTCTATAAGACCTCATTTTATAAATTTAAGAGATGTCAATCAAATTATCCAAGAATGAAATGAATAATATAACCGATAAAAGAAGGGTAGTTATAACCTATGGCAAGCACAAGTATACTACCGATGTAAGGGTATGAATCACTGCTAAAGATGGAGAGAGGATTGATCCCCAGCGGAGTCGCTAGAAAAATCTTGGTGGGAAAAATTATGTCGCCATGCAGATTTTGTGTTCTCTTATTTTGTAATCGAATATTGCATTAAGAATAAAGTACAGTCTCAGGAGACTGACACAATATTCTACAATGGATTCAATATCAAAATAGGGTTTTAGAAAATGATATTTCTATAGTCAAACATAATTCTACGAATAACATATCATCTCGAGAAATGAACAATGAATTCTGTAGAATGTGTTTAAAAGCAGAAATATAGTTTTGAAAAGTTCATCCATTCATTTATTTAGGTGTAATAAAGAGAATATTATATCATCTAAAAAGACGAATAACATTCTTCAAAAAAACACCCAAAAGAAGGAATGGGTTTTGCAAAAGTCATCATTTCTAAAATTGAATATAATAAATAAAATATTATATTACCTGGAAAGATAATAATAATATTCTATAAATATATTTAAAATTAGAAATGAGGTTTTAAAATATGTCTGCGTTCCCAAATATTTTTTCCTTGTTTTATAAGAATAAAAAAAGGTTTATTTTAATCTGGGGTTCTCAAATCCCTATAGGGGAAAGCCCCTATAGTTAATTACATCATAGGAGGGGTACTTCTAAGAAAACTCTCGATTAAAACAGTGATTTCGTACCCTTTGATTACAAAGTAGAAGACAAGAAAAGAAGTAGGAATTTTCAAGGAGAAAGCTCGATGTTGAACAGTTATTAACGAGTCAAAGGAAGAAAAGTAGGAGGTGCCGGATTCTGAGAATCTCAGAGGCAACCTCAGTCTACCCTATGTTGGGCTTTACATTTTAAGAGAGAAATTTTTAGGTTTGTGTTGACATTTTATTAGAAATTTGGGATTATATTCCCGGAGGGTGAGGACTTAAGATTTGAAAATCTGCCTCAGAACCTAAGTCTAAATTGGGGAATACATAGTAGTGACCCGAACCTAGCTAATGAAGTGCAAATCTGGACTTATCCCGGCCTGAATTGGGGAGCCAGCTAACCACCTAGGCGCTTTAAAACCATGTGTTCAGTCTCTTTATGAAAGATGGGTAGGGACGTTACTTAAGTTTTGAGGAATCGGGGCCGACATCTAAGATAGATCCTAATTGGCCCCTCAACTTATGTAGGGTAAATGATGCCTGAAAATAAAATACAATTAAAATTTTAGACTCTTTTAATTTGTATTTAATGCAATGCATGCTGATTGACTCGAATGCATAAAATGATTATGATAGGCTTAGAAAATAGATTTTTCCCTAGAGATTGCACAACATCCCCTTGACAGAACTGCACCCTAATAGGTCAAGTGGTCTACCAGAACCCGCAGGCGGAGAGGTGCCTAACAAGGAAGAGAAAGTAATAATATGCTTATGCTGACTCTCGGCGGTCCCGAGCTTCTTAGATCGTTAGAGTTACTATGTGAGCCTAAAAATTTTATTTTAAATTTCAAGTAGAAAATATTTTTATCATGTCCTTACCAAAAAAAACACTCCGGTCGTATCCAGGCTAAAATAAAATACGGCATGCAAGAGTCCTAAAAAAGAACTACTGCGTAAATAAAGTAAATAATCAAATTAAATTATCCAAAAATATAATGTCTAATGTCCAGTTTATTTACAACCCAGGGTCTGCTGAAAAAGTAAAGTGGCTGGGCACCACTAACAACAAACCCGAATTTTACTCCTAGAAATGACGCAAGTGAGTTTGAAATGAGATATCTCTTCTTTCTTCTCTTCTTTTCTTATTTTCTTCTCTTCTTTGTCTTCTCTCCTTTCATCTCCTCATTTCATCTTTTCTTCTTCTACGAGCTCCTTGGATCTATCAGGCTTAGATATCCAAATGAAAAGAAACTCATCCCCAAAGGGGTATTTTCTTTTCTCTTTGGATATTAGAATCACCCTAACTTGACTTTCCAAATAGAAAAGAACACTCCCCTAAGGGACATTCTCTTCTCTTTGGCTTCCGAGTTGGGTGTGATATCCCACTTTTAAATCACTTTCACAACGCTTGACTTTAACAGATTACATTTACATTTTATTTATATCCCAGAAAGAAAAAGAAAATCTAGACCACCTGCAGGTTTATCCTAAGCATTTATAATAAAATCATTCCTAAACAGTTATATATTCACATTTAAATTCATCAGCCACACTTAGCCATGCTCTTTTAATTTTAAGGGGGCTTAGCATTTTTCTGAATCACCTGTAGAAAATTTATGTCAATTTAAATCTTTAATTTGCCCCCTTTGATTTAGCCCTGCACGAGCATGGCCACCTGCATAAGATTCTGTAAGCATTCAGATCGTTCCTAACCTAGGGGTAATCTATCATCCATCACATCATATCATAGAGAGCAGTGAAAGTAAATAAACACTCACATCAATCATTTTGTTTACAATCAACATGCAATGAAAAACCACGAGAAAGCCCGTCACACAGCAACAAGAAAGTAAACACCGGCCTAACCTAAAGCTAGAGCCGGTTGTCCTAGCAAACAGATCTAAGTGTGTGCAGTAAGCTGTGTGGTTTGGATATATCCTGAGTTTATTTTTAGTTGAAGTTTTCTATTGATTGAAATTAGTTTGTTGAAGGGTCAACGGAAGTTTGATGTTCAGATTCAAGTTTTAGTGTCTTTATTGTTTTGAAGTTTGTTTTAGATTGAATTTTAATTGTTAAAGTTTGATTAATGAGTTTGGTTATTTAAAATATTTTAATTAAACATTATTTTTTGTTAGAAAATTTAACTTAAGTATTTATTGAATTTTCAATGATTAAAATTTAGATTATTTAAAGGCTTATTAAAATTTTAATTGATTTGTGACATTTTCGATGATTTATTAAAGTTTTAAAGGTTTTATTTAGTTATTATTAGATTATGAAATAATTAAAATATTAATTAGATGCAATTTTAAAATCATGTTTAAATTTAATCTCTTAATGATTATGTGTGTTAATTACGATTTGATTATTAAGGGTTATGTAAGTTTCATGTATTTTTATCTGAGTTATCATTAGTATATTTGAAATTTTCATTGATTGATTGTTTTATTTTGATTAGATTTAATTAAGGTTATATGAAGCATATACACTACTTCTAAGGGGTCACTGAGTTTTTTTATGTTCTGTGTTTCTACTCTAAAATGTGCCTGCATCCTAAGTCTAAGTTTTCTAAAACTCAGTCCTTAATTTTTGTCCTTAAATGTCACTAATGTTGTATAGGATGAAGAAATTTTGTTATCACTAACCCTTAGGACATTGCGCACGTGTAAGGGGTTTAAGGGTCTAAAAATAAAATGAAATAAAAATAATCCTAATATAATTGAAGTTGCTACAGGGAACTAATAGGGATGGGTTCGCACAAACCACACCATATGCTTCCTAGGGGCTTTCTAAGTTTTAAGAAAACTTATAACACCGGGGGCTACGACCCGGTGGATTCCGCCCGTAGCACCTCTACCCGGTTGGATAGAGGCGACTGACGCCTTTGTCCCTTGTCCCTTTGTTCACTCGACCGGTACCATTCCTTGCAGTTCATGCAAATAAAGTAGAGAAAACAGGAAAATTAGAAGCACATTTAATAATTATTATTGAAATAATTGAAATTTACTAAAAATAAAACGTACCTTTCTTCGGGCTTGGAGACCGGCACAAGCTGTCTACCTTTTAAATTGTTCCCTTTTGAAAGCATACTATTTATTTTTCCAACATGCACCTCGAGGCACAAGAAGCAGGAAGTAGAAGAAGGAGAAAGAGAGGGGTAGAGAGAGAGAGAAAGAGGGGCATTGCTTTCTTTAAAACTTTCATTCTCTCGTAAACACCCAACAAACTCATTCCTCCACACCCACACATTTCATCTCTCAACACCTCTAACTTTCACTTCTCACTCTTCAAATATCACCCATTTTTACCTTTCAAAAACACACACCTTATCTTTCCAAACTCACACTTTTCATTATTCCAAGTTCATATATTTCACCTTTCAATACACTTCACTTTCACCTTTTCGACATATATACAATTCACTTTTCAAGGACCATACACTTTCTTTCCCAAAGTCACACAATTCACCTTTCTACACTTACACATTTTCACCTTTCCAAAATATACACTTTTTCACCTTTCCAAAACACACAATTTTCACTTTTCCAAACCCACAATCCTCACTTTTTATTTCTCACACATATCACCTTTTCAAAACAAAACACTTTTCATTCTCCAACAATCAAGCTTCACTTTACCATTCAAAGCTCACATACTAAACTTTTCGTTTAAAACAATACACTTTTCACTTTTCAACTACAAACACACTTCTCTACTCTTCAAAACATATAAAAAAAACTTCTCAAAATCCAACCACTTGCTTTTCACCTTTCCCACACAAAACTTTCATAGCCTATACTTCCACTTTTAAAGCATACAACCTCCACCTTTCCAAAATTCACACAAATCAACTCTTAAAATATACACTCATCAAAGCAATTTATTTTTCGTACTTACACATGCCAACTTTTTCAAAATCACTCACATTTCACTTTTTTTTTACTTTTCGAAATACATACACACTTTTCAACTTTTCACAAAGTCATACATTTTATCTCCCAACACACAGTTTTCCTTTCTCAGGCACTAAAAAGAAAACATCCATATATGAGAATGAAGTACAACTATGAGTGTCAATCTCCACCAATCATGACCCATCGAAAGCACCCTTATACTTTCCACCTTCTAACACATACTTTTCTCTTTAGCAACCACTCACTTCCTTTTCATGAATACAAGGCATTATTTCATCATCTCTCTTACTTCAAAACATTACATACCACTCTCCAACATTCACCAAAATACTTTGTGAAAAAATTATAAATGCCCACAAGTGAAAAAGAAAACATATAAATAAACCATGCTAGCTGCCATTCAAGAGATAATAGACATGCAAGATCACACATCCTAGTTTGGCCTTGCTCATATAGGCTTCTCACTGGATATCACAATAAAACATCTTATTCTCTTAAAATTTGCATGTGACACATCTCAACAAATGACTAACAACTTTTATGAAGAGCAATTTTGATCTTCCCTAAAACTTTCTTCTTATGAATTCTGCTCTTGTTTTTTATTAATGACTTCCTCCCTTTTTTTTTCAAGAAAAGAGAGACAAATGAATGATTGCTAAACTTGTCTTTTCAAGAAGATGAAAATAACCTTGCTTATCTCACCATCTCAAAACATTAACAAGAGACCAACAACATCCATTTTATTCTTCCAAGAAAAAAAATCAAAATCGTTAGTGACCTCACTTTGCCTTAACAAGATGGATGAAGAGTTCTAAACACTTTCAGATTTAAAATACAACAAGCATCTATCAAGAAATTTCTTTAAATTCAATAGGAAACTTATCTTGGATTCAAGTAAAGTCTCCAAATAGCCATTCTAATGAAAAATTTACCTAAAAGAAAGTAAGGAAGACAAAGATGAAAATGGAGATGAACCATATATATAGAAGATATACCTATAGCAAAGAGGGCCGATGGCTAGGGCAAGTCGGCAAGAGAGGCGTCGTCTTTGAAGAGGTCCGAATGGAGAAGGAGATGGAAGGAGTCGTACCTTGCGAACAGAGAGGGATCGGAGCCTGGGGAGGATTTCGCGAACCACAGAGGGGCGACGGGTTCCTGGGCCTCGTGTCTTGCGAACTGGGAGGAGACGGGTGAGGGGAAGCTTGCGAACTGAGAGAGTGAGTGGGGAATTTTCGCCTGGGGCTCTCCGACCTGCAGAGAAGGAGACCAAGTGGGAGATAGAGAGGGGTCTCGTTCGCCCTTCTTGCGAACTGCCCAGAGACAAAGCCAAGGGGGTGGGGTTTCGCGAACTGTAGAGGAGATAGGGTCGTGGGTTGGACCGGCCCTAACTCCCTCTTATTCAGACTGAATGGAAAACTGCCCAAACAGCTCTAAGACTCCTATCTAGGAACATTACTTTCCTACCCTTATTCACCATTCAAAATCAAAGGTTTGGATTAAGGATTGATTTTAGAGTGATTTAAGGGCTGATTAGAGTCATCTACATTAAATCAAACTCGAATCGAGTCGATTAAACTTGATATTGTGTAGATTTATATCGAAGAGCTTTGATTGATGGTGATTTAATCAAATTAGGTTTGATTAGTGTGGAGTTTCATGAATTTAATCTTTATTAACTTCAAATGATTTTGATTTGATTTGGGTTGAGTTATCAAGTCGAGTCGATGCTACGTCATTAGGTATCCTCCTAAGAGAAGTCCTAAAGGAGCGACGTCTACGCTAAGTTACGAAGACCTATGAGCTAGAAATTGATTTCGGGGAAATTGACCTCGAATAATGAGGTCAACAACTAGCACACAGTTACAAAATCCCTGGGCTACTTCTAAGCAAAGTAGTAAGACCCGTGCATTAGGGAACGCCTAATTAAACCACCCTATATCCAAAATTTAAACTCATTTATGCAGCCTTGTTTATAAGAATTAGGTTGTAAGACCCACCACCTGGCCACTTCTAATAGAAGCCGTAAGTCCGACTTCTAAGGGAAAATATTTAGGCAATAACACAACCTTAGACCCCTCACCTAGGCATCTATAGGATTAGGTTGTAAGACCCACCAACGCAGAACTTATCAGTGAAGTAATAAGCCTCATAATTTAGAAAAATTGCAAAATAAATTGCAATGATTCTAAACCCCGAACAATCCAATTCAAATTTATGGGCATCCTAATCTAAAGGATTAGGTTGTAAGACCCACTATTGGGCAACTTCTAAGTGAAGTCATAATACCCACATGTTAGGAAAATTGTTAAATAAATTAAAATAATCCTAAAACCCAAACAATCAAATTCAAACCATTGGGCGTCTTAGTTTAAAGGATTAAGTTGTAAGACCCTCTTTCAGACAACTTCCTAAGAGAAGTCATAAGATCTATCCAAAACAATTAAATCCCCGGGTAGCCTTACTGTAGAGTTAGATTATAAGACCCATCTTTGGTCAATTCATAAATAGAGCTATAAGCTCCACTCCAAATTAAACCTACGGGCTACTTCATATGAAAAGTCATAAGTCCCGACCCAAATTCAGACACCTGGGCTACTTCCAAAAGAAGCCATAAGACCTGTTTAAATTCAAACTTCTGTATAACTTTTAAACGAAGTTATAAATCCCAAATTAAATTAACTTCTGGGTATTCTAATAGATATAAACCCAAAACCTCTAACAAAATTAAAAATTAAATCTAACCACCTCAGTCTACTCGGGATCACTGAGAGGATGCAATCCATAACTGCTAATCAAATTTTCTAGACACTATGGTCAATGATCGTTAGTGTTGGTAAACTGAGACCTACGGTATACTCAGGATGACAGAATCATGGGATCTTGATCGGGTTTACCTCCATTTTCCCTTATAATTGAGACTAAAATACCTAAAAATTATTCATCCTTAATCGAGAGTTCTCTCTTACGTGTTAAGAGTGGTAATTAACTATGAGTGCTTGGGCTCATGGGAAGTAAGGACCCCAGATCTAATTAAACCCTGATATTACCTTCAGGGGAAATCTGATTAATTGCAATCTGACTTAAGGGTAATAAAATCCTACAACTATAAAGCGGGATTCATGCATTCGTGCTATTTTTCTTGAGCCAACACTTGTATAGCTATAGGAAAGCTCATCATCGATGACTTCTTTTTGTTTTCTTACTTGAAAATTAGTAATCGGAGAAATTGTGATTTTGGGATCATCACTTATTAGAACTTCATGTGTACTATACAGTTACTCATGTGATAATTATAATCTAAACAGCTTATTTGTGATTGTTAGGAGAATTTTACATCCTCATCCTGTGTGGCCACGTACAACTAAGTTGATAAAAACAACGTAAAGCCATATTTTTTTAGTGATCTTATGATACTTTTTTTTTTCTTGTCATTACACCATTTTATATCTGCTGACTGCTAGAGCGAGCCAAAGAACTTGCCAACTTAGTTGGAGGACAGGCTATAGCACTTGCAGATTTAGAAAATTTCCATCCAGAGGAAGGGATGATTCTTGCAAATACAACATCAGTAGGAATGCACCCAAACATTCATGACACCCTTCTCTCCAAGGTTTGTATTCTTCTTCTTTAACAAGTAATTTAGTGAGTGTTGATGCACGGTGCATGCTATTACATTCTGACGAAGATAAAAAATTTTGAGTATAGCAAATTATCTTGAGTTTTTACATTGAAATTTAGCATGCATTTATGCATTTTGCTGTTTAAGTCCTCTGCCTTATTCAATTTCATCTTTTTCTTTGTTCATTTTTATATCCTTGGGGTCGAGGATTGTTGGGATTTGACTGTCTCCCTCTTTATGCTTGTAGCAGAAAGAACAAAGCAGTTGACCATAATAACCCATATGGATTAACCATGCAACCTCAGGGTCAAGTCCATGGTAAATACTCATGGTTTTGGATAGCTTCCTCGCATTATAAGCCATATCCCAATCATTTTTGGTGGGATTTATGAATCCTTATTTTTCTTTCATTCTCGTTTAGTGTTATATGGGGTGCTAAACCTATTCCACACAAATATATTCTGCATGTGGATTATTTTTTGGAATAGCCTATTAGAGCAAAACGAGGGGAACACAGCCCAACAATATCACTTCACTAATAGAGCTTAAGTCCACGTTCAATTTGAAAAGAAAAGAAAAAGGGAAATTCCTGTGTCTAGCCTTCATCTTCGACGATTGCTTAATCTCTGGAGATACAGCAATCTTCACCCACTTTAGACCTGAAGTTGTTTATAGGTTTGAGAATTCAAATTATTTGCTACTCAATTGCATTGTGAATGAGGGGAAATTGACGACTACATTCTATTGGTATATACAGGTTCGTAGGTGATGGTGCTTATGTAGAAGGATTCATCAAGGGCCGAGTAAAATTTATTACTACATTACATTCTAAGTTACTTTCCTTTTATACTCTATATAGTAGAATTAATGAATCGGGATTAAGGATATAAGTTGTCTAATTCCATCTATTCCTGTTAACTGTTAATGCCATTTTCTTGGCAGCCTAGAGCTTCTTGCACTTAATCATGTACCTGATAAGAACAGCAGGCCATGCGACTTTCATTTGTAAAGGAGTTTGTCTTTGCATTTCTACTTGACTAGCCTAGAAGAGTTAAAATGAAGAAATGTGACTTTTCTCTTTGGGCCTACTAACAAAAAGAAAGTTTTGCTTATATCATGCACTTTTTTATGTGTATTCAATCTTATTTGCTTATATAATTGCAGCAAACTCTGAAATCATACGCGCTGGTTTTTGATGCTATATACAACCCAGTGGTGACCAGACTTCTTCGTGAAGCAGAAGAGCTTGGCGTGACTATTGTTTCTGGAATGGAGATGTTTATACGTCAAGCCATGGGTCAGTTTGAACTCTTCACTGGTTTACCAGGTAAAATCTTAGCTGGTGGCTAGTCAAAGATTGTCATGGTTCCCTCTTAAAAAAATTCTGGATATTACTCATTTATCTTTCTGTGCAGCCCCTGAGAAGCTCATGCGTGATACCATGTTGAGCGTGCAATAAAATGGTTTGTTCCTATTCCTTTGAAATTTTTTTTAAAATAAAGATTATCAGCTATGTTGCCTTTGGTATGTCATTTAGAGTTCATTTGAGACAGCTACAACTATCTAAAAATACTATTGTAGAGTAAATAATTTTTTTTTGAAAGATTTTAAGATTATTGCAATTTTTTCCCTTCTAGAAAAGCCGAACATAAATTTATTTATAGTTTTTTACACAATAGTAAATTTAGTTATAAAAAGTTGTTTCATATTGTAGTCAAATAGCATTGTGATTGTTGTCTAAAAAAAATGTGAATATAACTAAATTTACTATTTGACTAATTTAATTGTAGTCTTAAATTGGACACGGACCTGGGTTGGACACAATATTATAATTTTTATATCTTAAAAATAGTGTACAAAAATTGAGTAACCAGAATATTAGGAGTGATTGAAAAATAATAAATCATTTAACCAGGATTTGTGCTTACTATTAGGATGTCTAGAATTGTGCCTCAATATCATGTTTGAAGCGTCGAGAGGGGAGACGACAATAATGCTATCAAGAGTCGGGCATCGAGCGTCGATGTTGAGACAACGACGGTTGTCTATGTTGAGATTATATTGATCAAAGATGAGATGTCGAGACAACGCGGGGGCGTGATTGTGGGGGCATAAATGGCTAGCGTCAAACTTTGACTTTCATATGGCTTTGAAACATTGATGTTGTGACGACGTCGGGTGTTGATGATGCAATGATAACAGGCGTTGTTGTGAAACCCTAGCTGCGATATATAGATAGAAATTAAAATGGTCTGTTCGGGAAATGGAGTATTCAGTGCGGGCAATTGTTGAGAGGAAAAAAAGATAAGTTTTTTAATAAATAAAAAGTTTTAATATAAGAAATTATATTAAAAATTTATAAAATATTTAAGGCACATTTATCAGATACACTTGTCCATTTTTTAATATTTTTTAATCAAACACATCTTTGGCGTGTCTGATATGTATCGGAGGCGTGTCGGACACGTGTTGTGTTTGATATGTGTCCGACACTGCATACATCATTGAGCAGAAGTGTCGGTGCATTATATATTTAAATTATTTGCAATAAACAAGCTTTTTTTTTCTCCTCTTAAATACTTTATTTTCTGCACAAATCTAAATGAAATCGATTTTATTGCCTGAATTGGAGGTTTCTTGCTATTCTTCTCTCTCTCTCTCTCTCTCTCTCTCTCTCTCTCTCTCTCTCTCTCTCTCTCTCTCTCTCTCTGCAGAAACAATAGCTTTATCTCAATTATTTGAGATTGACTTCAAGTGAAGTTATTTCCATAAATTTCACTCTTAACAAATTTTTAACTTCTGAAATTCATATTCTAACTCCAATTTCTTTTACCTCTGATATTTTATTTTGGAAGTTCTGATGCCCATTGATGACATTTATCACATATAATGAGCTGCAATAAACTTGCTTGTGCAGGGAAACACTTTTTGGAGTCCAAAGCCTTGAGCTTTGTTCTCATTGTCGTTGGAGCTTGAATAAGCTATGTTGTGGCTGTACGCTGCTCTCTTATTCGTGTGCAACCTTTGATTAGTAAACAAGTTGATGTAACATAATTAATCAGTCAGGTACTGTTAACCTTGAAAATTTTTTGTAAATCTCCACCACTTTCTTCATCTTGGTTTTATGCTTGTTATTAGAGTGGATTATTTACTTTAACATATGGTTTTAGTAATGATGAACTGGGGTCTGATCATGCGTCTTTAATGTCCTACTTTAAATGTTTTCTTTAATTGATCTTGATCATATATTTGGGTAATTGTGAACTCTCAAAAAAGCTTGTTCGTGTTTGATCTTCCTCAGTTTGATAATAATTTAATTATAAGGCTATTGGGTTGGAAGTAAAGTGACTGTAAAGTAAAGTAAATGTAAGAGTTTTGAAAAGATTGATATTTGGCTGGATGAAAAATAAATTCAAGGTAAAGTGAATACATTGTATATCATTCTAGTTCATTTTTGAGGTAAACCGTTCATGTCCAGTTTTAAGCTAGAACAGTTTATACCATTCCAAAGCTTGCTTGACCATTGCTGATGGCTACTTCACTTGTATTGCGCATAAATATTCACCAAATTCTTTACATCTACCACATTCACCCACCATTCTCTCACTTTCATCACACAATTTGAAGCACGTGAACACGAAAACAAGAATATTTTCGATATGAATCAATAACACATGAACATTAATATTTTAAATATGTATAGAAACAACATTAATATTTTCAGCATGTAAGAACATTAACATAAATAGTTTCAACATATGCAAGTAGTATTAACATATTGCAGGAATACATAGAATACATGCTTGTATGATGACCTTAGTATTTTTCAGGAAAATGTTGGTAAAATATAATATCATTCATATATGATGTTTGTAACATTAATTTGGGGCTTCTATCATTTTACAATGCTTTTGTAATGCTTAGAAAATTCAGATAATAATTAAAAGTTTAAATCATTTTAAATAATATTTGTAATTTCTGTTAAGAAAACATTAGCATTAGTAATAAATAGTGTATTAAATTAAGTTAATTATTCCTTAGTCTCCAAAGGATGCTTTCAATTGCTTTGTAGATCAGTTATGTGTGGTCCCTCCTTATCCATATTTTCTATGGTTTCACGCATGCCAGCAAAAAGGAATCGGGTGTAGGACTGTTGAAGGTTTCGGCTATGCAGGAATTCCTGTTGTTCAGTTCAACACAGTGCAGACATCGGGCTGTAGAGGAAGTCGCAGAATTTACTGTAGCAAGAGAGAGAGGCACAGTGCAGAAAACACTGTAGCAGAGTTCGCTACAGTGAGTTCTGCAGATTTTGGCACAGTGAAGGCTGAGGCTAAAGGAAAAGTTTGGGAAAAACTATAACAATTATTAGTGAAGGAAAAATTTTGGAAAAACTGTGCAAGACAATTGAAGGAACAGTAATTTTGGAGGAGTAAGAAACAAAAGAAGGTTGAGAGGAATATGAAAAAGAAGAAAGAATATTGGAAGAAAGAAAGAGGTAAGAAATTATAAGGTTTATTGTTTTCTTTTAAATTTTCTAAAGTCAATAAAATTCTAGTGAGAGAAGCTCCCAATTTCTAGTGAGAGAAACCCGTAAGTTTTTGAATTTCCGTTTGTCCTGGGTATGGCGGGGGTTGATCGGCGGCATTCGCCGTCGAGCAACCCTTCATCTTCTCCGTCGTAGTCTCATTGACCGACGATGGGATCTCCTTTGGTCATTAGAAATATGCCTGCTGATGGGAATGCGAATGGTTTTCCCGCGAAAGAGGTTTGCTTTGGTAAGGGAAAAGGTCTGGTGATTGAGAAGATCGTTGATCCTAAAATGGCGAAAGGAGATATAGTTTATCAGAAAAATGATTTTGAAGCATCATCGTCTCTGGTTTCAAACTTAAAGTCAAAAGATTTCCAAAATCTGTTCTTGAAGATGGGAAGCCTCCGTCTTTTGTGCAAGTTGTTTCTGCTTCGGGTATGGCCTCTGAACATAATTTGAAGTCTAATTCTGGTAAAGATAATGCCATTCTTGATTCGTTGATTGGGGTTGATGATCCTGTATATAATAATGTTGAGAATGCCTACGATATTGCGTCGGCTAAGAACATTGGGTGCGCTAATGCCTGGAAGAAACCTCCGTATATCAATATAGTGAATTCAGGAGTTAATCTTGATATGACTGATGATGGAATTGCAGTCAAGTTGCAGCTTGATAATGAGAAAAATAATATCAATAGGCTTCGTAACTCCATTGTTGTCAAAGTCATTGGTAATTCAATTCCAGTTCCTGTCATTAGCGCTGAGTTGCATAGACAATGGAGCTAGCTTGGGGCATTTCACCTAACTAACTTAGGTAGGGAATGGATGTTGTGCTCATTTCAGTCTAAGGAAGTTAAGGAAGCTGTATTGAGTGGAGGTCCATGGTTCGTAAATGGCCATATCATTGGTATGGAAGAATGGACTCCTAAGTTTCCTACCTTGAGTATGAGTAATTTGTTCTCGCCTGTATGGATCCGGTTGCCGCAGCTCCCCTTATTCTGTTGGGATGATATTAATATTGCTAGAATAGCATCTAAGATTGGTTTACCATTGTATCTTAATGGCAATATGTTCAATTGGGGAAGGAGAGAATTTGCAAGGATTTGTGTTCGTATCAATCTTGATGAAAAGTTACCTCAAGGTGTTTGGGTTGAAGGTAGTTCCGGTCGTTTCTTTCAAAAAGTTCAATATGAAAAAATTTCTTCAATATGCTTCAAATGTGGAAGAATTGGACATAATTTACTAGATTGTAGAGGATTAGTTAACCAAGGTAAAATCTATGCTCCAGATAATGGAAAAAATGTGGAAATTTCTGCATTAGATTGTAATGGTACAGTTATTCAAAATATTGGAGGTGGACTTGATAAAACGGAATCTGGAGGTGCTAATGGTGCTGAAATGGAGGCCAATGCGTATGGTCCGTGGATTCATGTCAATTACGGAAGAAAGAAATCCTTTGCTTCTAACAGAGCTAAGTCGTTTGCTGCTTTAGGCAAATATAGCGTGATGTTCAAATAGCTTCAAATGTTGTATCTGGTGACAAATCTTATGCAAATGATGTCCGGGAGAATTCAGTGATAGATTATAAGACTAACATTGCGAAGGAAGTTAGTGGAAGTTTGGAAACTAATGTTCTAACTGAGGCTACTGAACATCTTAATAAGAAGGTTTATTGGGGTTATTGTGTACTAGTGGGATTGCCGATTCTGACGCTAATCCGGAACTAATTGAAGATGGTGAATTTGTTCCTGATGCTGTAAAGTCTATTGCTGATCAAGAAGGACTTGGTGTGAATCCTTGTTATCAAGCCGTTGTCTGTGGTGAGGAGGTTTCTATTATAAAGCCTTGTGATCTAGCTGCTGCTACATTAGCTCCAGATGGTGCTACTGTTGATAAAGATGAGGATATAGAAGTCATATTATCAAATCCTGGTGAGAAGAATGAAGAAGATGCGAACACTAGAGATATTGATGTTGAAGGGAAGGTTGGTGTTGAAGGAAAAATATTAGAAGACTGTGCTGGAAGTTCTTGGAATTCTGGAAGTGGTAATTCGGATGAGATTTCTTCTTCGTCTTGTAAGGATTATGCTAAAGATAGAGAGGTTTTGCTTGATGGTGGAAATAATATTCCTTTGTCGTCTAAATCTGTGCAACATAAGAAAAAGTTGAAAAAAGACTTGAATTTGTTTGGCCCTATCAAAGACGGCCTTAGAGGGAGGAAAGTGGGAGTTTTTGGTGAAAGTACTGGGAGCATTTCACCATTTATTTCTTAAATGAGCTTATGGTTGTTGGAGGCGATATGTATCAAGAGGATTGTGTTAAGGGGTTCATTGTTATTGCAAAATTGGGGATGGCTGTGATTGGATCTTCATTGGAAGTTATTTTGGGATTTCAATGGCGTAATGGTGTAGCCTGTAAGAGGGAACTCTTTCTTTCGAAGGCTATGGGAGTTTTTTTACCTGACTTTAGAAGTTCAAGGCCTGTTTGTGATTTGTATGAAGGTTTTTGAGATTCTGGATACCAAAGCCTTTGGAGCTGTGATGATCTGGTTTTCTCCTATGGTTGGAGAAGCTTTTCTTCATTCCAGTGCTATCTCTTGGATTAGTTTTTTTGTTTCTTTTAGTTTTTCCTTTTGCATAATTTGGTATTTGAAATATGAAATTAGATTAATGGAATTTAAGTCTTTCTATTTCTCATTTTTTACTTAATTGGGAAATTTGGGATACTAATCAACTTTTTTGGTTGTTTTATTTTTGGTATCCCCACCACCCCAGTTGGTTTAAAATGAGGATTAGTGGATACTATTTTCATTATGATATTTCCTATTTTGCAAATATCCTTCTTATGCTTTATTTGCTTTTTAGTACGGCTTCCCTTCCCAATGTTTTGAAAGGATTGCCTTGTAGTTTCTTTCCTTTTAGTTTGTATTAGTTTTTCTTCTTTAATGCAATTTGCATCTCCTAAAAAAAAAAAGTCAATAAAATTCTAATGATGATAATAATAATTGTATTTTAGGATTTCTCAGTTATATGAAGAAGGAAGGGTATGAGGTAAACACTTATGCTAGTAAAAATTTATTATATACACTTTAATTGAGTTATAAAGTGTTAGAAATCATAGAATTGGAGAGGTGATTGTAGGTGACTTACAAGCGTAGAAGAGTAAAAGGTAGAGAATTGGAAGAGACGGCTCGTTAGGAAGGTTAGTTGCATAAATTTTAATTTACAAAGGCAAGAATTAATACTTTTAGATAAAAATATTTTATCACTTGATTTATTTGAATTGTTAAATGCATTATGATTCCAATAATGAAAATGAGCGTACTTCTAAATTCTCATGTATGATCGACCGCTTGTATATATGTATCATTAATTTTGAAATATGATTTATGAGGATTATTTTAATGTCTTTCTAGTTGATAATAAATAAAAAGGAGCTCATTAATTTCTTGTTGCAAATACATCCTGGTAAGTAAGTATTATAAGTCAGATTCCAATAGAATTTTTTTATATGTTAAGTCATGTATGAATTCTAAAAAGTTGAAGTTTAGTGAATATCAATCTAAGTAAAGTTTGGTTATAAAAGGATGTATAACTCATAATTGTAGGTGGGGCAGAAGGGTTCCCATGTATGATACTACATTGTAAGTGGGGCAAAATGGACCCCAAAGAATATGATAACTGCATAACAGGTGGGGCAAAAAAGACCTCTAAAGAGGCAAAAGGGACATCTATATAATTCAATGGCGATAATGCCAAGTTTACCTGGGCTTCATTAAATATTTTATGAAAGTATAGCTAAATCTTTTAAAGATTAAAATTAATATTCAGTGTAAACCTCAGTTGAAGTAACGATTAATGCCAATTATGATATTTTATAAATAATGTCAAGTTGATTTTATTTATGTTTTCAATATTATGAATTTTATAATCATGCAAGTTAAATGTCATTTAAATTTGCATAACTTATTGAGCCTCATAGCTCACCAGTTATTTCATACTGGTTGTTGTTACAAGAAAAGAAAAAAAAGATCGATGCAAACTAGGCTGCAAGTATTTCAATTTTATATGTTAATGTTTGTCTCTATGTTGTGAGTCTACATTTGAGGTATATAGACAGTTCAGTAATGTATTAGTTTGGATTTCTTTAGTGGCTCCATAAGTTTTTTTTTATGAAACTTTAAGTTATTAGATGCTTCTGTTGATATAATGGAAATATTAGTGGATAATTTATATCACTTTTCAAATGAATGAAAAGTATCAGATGTTTAATGATGAAAATGTTATGTTAAGCTTGTTACACTCTACAATACTGTAAAGGATATTATGGGGTGTTACAGTTTTCAGCTAACACTAACATAGTTTATATAATGTATGAAAAGCTACACATTTAAAATCACCTAGTGAAACTTTGAGTTTTTTTTGTAAAAATACTTATAATTCTCTATTTTATGACATACCAAAAGATATATGGTTGAAAGTTTCATAAACTTATTTAAATTATATAAGAATTTATAACTTTTACCCCAATTACCCAAATAAAAAACTTCAGTAGGGCAATGGAAGCCTACATCGAGTCAAATCCCATGAACGTCTTAGGACACTTCCTAGTGAGCCTATATAGGTAAGGAACCCACTAACTCAAACTTGAGGTTAACCTTTGATTAAACCTTAACTTGCTTAAAATTATAATGGGATCTTTACATACATACCACTTTATTTCATACTATTTACATATCTAACATCTAAAATTTTAATATTACTTGCCTATCATCCATAGAAGAAAAATGGGTGCATTGAATGAAATATTAAAATTTATAGAGTGGTATGGGTGGTGATAATAAAATATAGGAGTGGTATATTTGATATTAAAATTTTAAATGAGTAATAGAAATGTAATATTAAAGTTTTGGGTGTTAGATATGTAAATAGTATGAAAGAAAGTGGTATGTATGTAAATTTCCCAATTATAAAATACCCTTAAACCTTTGGTAACCCATGAGCCTATGACTTAGCTAGAAATCTTATGCCATTCAAGGAGCCAACCAATAATACACACTGAAAAAAATGTTCAGTTGTACATATTCTGACCTAATCCAGTAAGTTTGTGTATAAAAACTTCTATATTATTTTCTGCATGTATGTGAGTGTTCAATGAATATGTAAATGCATGAAATATATTATGAAGTGGTTCCATGGGTCTGTGTGCATGAATAGAAAATCTAAAAAAAAATTCTTGGGAGTACTACAATGCTGGGGGTGGTGGCACGTGGCATTGAGCTCTCAAAATAAGAGCACTACAATGCTGAGTTGGGCGTGACGACGTCGTGCTCTCTGCTGAAAACGCTTCAACACTATTGTATAGAGCGTTGTGGTGCTAGGGAATTTTTTTAAAAATATCAAAATTCATAGCAGCTGACCTAAAGAGATATTTTAGAGAGGAAAAGTCTATTCGGGTGACTTATATCCTTTTTCTACTATCAGTCTAATTTGATAAGTTGTCAAGATTGAGGTAGGCTATATTTTACCTCTTATTTTTCAAAAATAAAGAAATTTAGGGATTTTTTTATTAAAATTATAATTTTGTAGCGTCTAAACGAGGATAGTTTTATATCCACTAAACTTTCACTATGTTATTTTTTATATGTTGTAGATGTGATCATTATAAATATTTTAATATTTTTCTTGAAAAATTTCACCCCGTAACTAAAAAAGTGCATTATTTTTTACGAATTAAAAAATAATTTTGATCTAAAAAAATAAGATTGTAGAATATTTAAAGCTTCAAAATAATGTTATAAATAATCCCTAGTAATTTGGTAAAATTTTAAAAACCTGAAATTTTGCTTTGTGGTTCAAATTTTTGGCCATCGATAGAATACTTTGTAAATTTCTACAATTTGCTTTACTTATATTTATTTTATTACAATGCAATTATATCTGCACTTATTTGCTTGAAATGTGATTTTGTGGAATTTTGAACTTGGAGGAAGTTCATTTGTACTGAATGTACAGGGAGTCATAAGGGCCTAAATTTTTAAATATCTAATGTACTAAGCATTTGAGATCATAGGGTATATTTTTTATATGCTAATATAGGGAGTTATGAGGGCCTATATTTGATATCTTTTTTTGATGGGAGGTATAAATATATGAAAGAAATTTATTACTTTGTGCTTTGATATAAGTAGTAAATATTTATTTACCTTTCTTACAATGTTTATTTAATTTTTATTATCTACAAGTCTTATTCTACTTAGTACGATAAATTATTGTTAAATGCTTTTAAAATTCAATAACGGTATAATGAGTTGATTATTAAAAATTTATATTAATGAGTGTGACTTGTTGAACTGTACTAGCTTACGCCTATTATGTATTTTATTTCAGATAAGGGAAAGTGTAAGGAGCTAGTTTAATAGCTAGAGGTCGACGATTTTATATATTGAGTCTGGGTAGGTATATTTTTGTATATTTTTATTTTGTACAGTCATGACTATCTTTTGATTTATTTTGTGAGTTTATAGTCATGTATTGTAGTTTATAGATTTTATTGTATAAGTATATATTTTGAAGATTAATGAAAAAAAAATGTAAATGAGTTTATTTATTGTGTATTGGATGTTCTTTAGTAGCTTTATTGCATGTTTTAAATTAAAGGAATCAGAAAAGTCTCCTTAGATCTTGGTTTGGTCTATCACCATCCAACACGAAATGACCTATTTTATTTTTGGGTCATATTTGGTTGGGTTGTGACATAGCTTATGGGTAAAGGAGTGTTGGTCAATCCCTTTGACCCTTGGTCAAATATAGTTTGACCAAGGTCAATCAGTAAACCCTAAAATTATCTAAAAAATTCAAAATAGTCATTTGGCTTCATGATTAAGTACGAACACTTCTAATCCATCTTAGGAATGTTTTGACTCAAGGTGGACACATTGTCAACCTCTTTGTCCACGGGGGACCATATTTGACCAAAATCATAAAGAAACACTAAACCTAACATGTGTCCAAATCAAATCTTTTGCTCTTGGGATTTGTTCCAAATGATTTATAATTCTTATTAGAGTCATTTGAAATCATTTCTCATCCATAGTCAACTCATTTTGACTAAAGTGGTAAAATTATCAAAGTGCCCTTTATGCCTCTATGCTAGGTCCCTTAACCAAATTCTTTCATTTGGCCTTGACACCGAGTCCAAGTTGTCTAAACCCACTTAAGGATCAACCCTAACTTGTGGTTAACCCGTGTTAACCATGATTAAGGTAAATTTACTAAATTACCCCTGTACTCCTATCCATGGATTTATAAGGTCAATCTCATGCATTTCGTCAATGGTTTGAGTAAAGAGGATCCAAGATCACCCAAGGAACACCAAAACTCATTCCTAATCCATAGTAAACAAATTTTAACCATGGTTAGGTCATGATTCCCAAAATGTCCCTAAGGGTCCTATCTTTGACATTCTAGGCTACTTTCTTACAATTGGCTTTAGGATTATATTTGAATGCCTTGTAATCATTCAAGGATTACTTTAGCAACCCCTTACACATGGTTTGGTCAAATTTCTTAAATTGCCCCTAGGTGACTACCCTTGCCTTGCCTATGTTTAAACTATCTAAACCCAAACTAAATCCCTTGAAATCCCAACACCCTACCTTAGCTCCCCTTGGCAGGCCAACCCATTTGGGCTAACCTAAGTGGGTTAAATAAGGTGGCCCAATTTAACTTAAAAGCTCAAAACCCAATCCAACCTAACATCAGCCAAACCAACCAAATTCAAAGCCTCTACTAGCTTCCTTGAACATTATAAAGACCCCTCCAGCTCAACCAATCAATTGTCTTGACATGAGAAGTCAACTTAAACTAGTGTCGAGCCACCCATGTGAGCTCAGCCCATAGAATTACTTGTACATCTGCTATTCAACCCTATGAACGACTTAGGGCATTTGCACAAACTCTATTGGATGTTCCTTAATCATTTATGTCATCTCCGATCGCCTGACATGGCCGAATTTCATCTAAAGTCATTCTAGAAATTCTTTAAATATGGATACATCCAGTCAAAATATGTGTGTGAAAATCATTGCGTGCATTCCTTTGTGTGAATGTGATATTTTATTTGTATTTTGTAAAATATTTTCATCAACTTAAAAGAAATTTATTTATTTTAAATGAAATCAATAAACCAACAATTAATTATTTTTTAATAAGAGTTAAAAAAAGAATATTTTTATATTTTCAAGATAGAAATAGATCAATTATTAATTGCTATTTAACAAGGTAATTGAAAATATAGAAATGCCATTATAATGTTATTGAATATTTTATATTTGAATTAATTTAATTAAAAATATATTTGAAGCCCCACCAACCCTTCTGTCATTTTCACCAACCCCCACCAGCCCCTCTGTTAGCCTTCATCAACAACTTTCTAGTCCGATAGGTTCCACGATTGGTTTGTCCACTTCATATGCAAGTCATTTCCAATAGCTTCTCCGTTCCTTCGAACAGTTGCTGAGAGAGAGAGAGAGAGAGAGAGAGAGAGAGAGAGAGAGAGAGAGAGAGAGAGATGGCCGGAGTGACTCTGGTGTGCGTGCCGTTGGTGGCAAAATCCGTTGAGCAGATGCTGAGTGAGATGGCGGCGGCGAAGGTCCGCGGCGCCGACGTCGTCGAGATTCGCCTCGACCACCTTGCAAGCTTTGAGCCCCGCCGAGACCTCGATCTCTTGCTTAGAAACCGTCCCCTCCCGGCCCTCGTCACCTACAGGTCCATCTCCTCTGCTCACTCAGGAACATTCAATGCTTTGATCTTCAACACCTATTTTTTTTGGCTTGGGAATCTTTTACAATGGAGTAACTCTTGGTTCCCTCTTCTACAGTAGAGGTGGACCTAGTATTAGAGAAACGTGGAGTGTTGCTTGTGGCATCTCATTAGTGGGGAGTGGCCATATTGAGTCGGTCATGTACTTGGAATAAATGACTTACTTGATCCTAAGCGATGAAATGTGGAGAACATAGATTTAAAGACTAAATAAACTGTGAGGCTAACATTCAGTTTACTTCATGACGCATGGGAAGTTGGCTGTAAAAGCTAATGTGACCATGAAAATCTGAAATGTACTCCACCTTTAATACAACGAGCTCATAGGAGTTGCTACCGCATGATGCCCCATGGGAAGTCGGTTGTAAAAGCTAATGCGACACTTGGGGGGTTAAGAGCACATGAGGACTAGAGGGCCCCGAAATCCTGAGAATTGTGGGATGCAGAAAATAGAGATCTTGAGAATAAGCGTTGAGAACCTGCGTTTGTATCGAGTCATGGAAGACCCATAATTGAGAGAGCTAACGTGGTCTGGAAGAGCTCAATCGTGAAAGGCTTTGAGAAACCTTTTCAACACCAAACTTCTATTGTAGCTACAACTACTAGTAGTTCCAACAAATCACAATCTAGGAATTGGTTATAGATCCTCAAATGCACAGCACATATCACCACCATTGCTATACCTACGAGTATGGATCTAAATGATTATCTTATTGCCACAAATATTTCATCCAATTGACAACCATCTCTCAAGACTAGCTGCTCAACATACAATAAGTGGTACTAACTGCTAGATATCTCCATAGTGCTTAGTAGTTGAGCACGCTGCCTACACTGCTGCAAGCTTGGAGCCAACAAAGGATGTTAGCAGCATCAAAATTATCATGTAGAAGCATTCAAATGTTCAATAGAGGAAGGGATTTTAATACTCAGAGGAATCCAAGACCTATCATAAAAATCCCATGTGGCATCATATTGGGCACCTTTTAACAAACTTATAAGTATGAATCTTAACAAAAGAAGCTTAAAAGCTTCTTTTGTATTCATTAAGATGAGCACATTGCAGTGGAGGGAGACAAGACTTCTCTCTTGAGGACTGCCATTCCTTTCTTCTCTTTTCTCCCTTGTTTTGTGATTGCCTTTTTTCTTCTCTTTTCTCCCCTGTTTTGTGATTGCCTTTTGTTCTAGCGCTCTATTCATGATCTACGTCACTCAAAGTATCTCCTTAACCTAAAATGTATTGTAACTCACAATCGTCATATTTTTTGATATTAATATTTGATGCTCGCTTTCATTTAGATCATGGCCACGGGAAAGAAAATATTGAGCTTAGACTACGAAGCAGCTTGAAATGATGTCCGAGAGAAGATCCTCAAGGAGGTGGTAGGAGAGGGAACAATGCATGCTACCCATGCCTAATTTGTGGTGATGCAGTATTTTCAACCTTAATTTTTCCTCCATGGCCAAGCTGGCTTGTTGCCATTGACTTCTTAGGTAGAGGGAGTTTTATGGAGACCTTCACCTTCAGCTTAACTAGCACTTTTACCTTTTTTGGGGGGTGTGGGGAAATAACTTGAGCTAGAGGTCCTAGAGAGCATTCCTTGAAACACTAGTGGATGAATCATTGGGTGATTGCAATTAACATGGATTGTAGCATTAATATCAACTTTATGCCTTAGATAATGGAAGAACCATTGATGATGAAGTTCAAGGCTTCATAATTAGATTCCTACCATGATATGATTGATCTAGGGGACCTTCTTGATGGCTTTGACGTCATGATGGCCTTGTATGTAGTATGTAACGCTATTAGGTACAATTTATTGCTAACCACCCTAAAGGACATGACATTGTCATGGTCTTTATGGTTTTGGCGAGAGCATCCTACATTGAAATCTTTTAAATATTTGCTCATTAACTGGTTCTCAAGCTACTAGAAGCTAAGGAGGAGCTATTAAAGATTCAGTAACATCTACCACAAGGAGTGTGAGTTACTTAGCGCCTATGCCATGAGGGTTAGTAGGAAAATATTAGAAGTGTATGTTTGGATTCTTTTGTCATGAAGGTAATACGAGTCTATGGTTGTAAAGAAAATAAGTTTAAGTTTGTTGTTGTAATAAAAAAAAAAAAAGAAACTCACCAGAGAAAATGGACTTGCTAGGCATGAACAATAAGTCTATAAACCTTGATGAAGTCACCATGTGTTCCATGACCTTTTCCTTATATGTTTTATTTCAACTTGATAGAGGAGGCGTTGTCGGGGCCCTCAAAAGGGTCCCTTGTGGCTTTCATCTCAAGCACCCATGCTTGTTTTAAATAATATGATTATATTTATTAAGTATAATATGATCATGGGATAAGAGATCTAGGGATTTTGATCAAGTTAGATGCATTAATGGTGAAGATAATAGGATCTTGATTAAAGAGGAATATATCAAAGAAAGATGAAAATATTCTTCTGAGAAATTACTAAATGTGATATTTTAAAAAAGAAATTATTTTGAAACAACATAATGAATAATATAGTAAAATATATAATTGATTGATCTAAGAATTGAAGTAGAATCAACTCTAGAAAAGTGCATAAAGTTAAGACTAGGTCCATATGAGATACCTATTAAGATTTGGAGAGTTATTGGAATTTTTTAGTAATTTGGCTAACAAAAATTTTTAATATAATTTTGAACATTAAGCCTATAAGAAATAATTAGAGAAGAATAATTTTTGATGCAGTCAAGATATCCTACTTCATATTTTCTTGTGTGGCTTCTCATTTTCCTTGCTGTTTGCTGAATTTCCCTACTATTTGTTGAAAATTCCTCCTGTTTTTTGAAAATTCCTGCTGCCTTCTCGTATTCCTACTGCTGTTTGGTCTTCCCAAAGTGGTTGTTTGATCTTCCCATGTTGGCTGTTGGTCTTCCCGATGTTGGACTTCTGTTTTTCCTCTTGGCTCTTCGTTTTCCCCTATACCCCTTCGGTTTCCTTGCTGTCTTTTCTGATGGCTGCTCGTTTTCACTCCTGTGGTTGGTCGGTTTCCCTATTTGTTGAAACCTATGTTGGATGCTTTATTTCCTAGTTAATTGGACTGATTTGGAAGAGTTTTGTGGTTGATTTGGAAGGCTTCTATTGGCTATTTGGGTGGTAAATTTAAGTGAGCATTTAATACCCTTTTCCCTTCTTTTTCTATATAAGGTGGCTGATTTCTTTATGAAAGAGATGGAGAGATTGGTGATGAATTGTTGGAATGTGAAACTTGTGGGTTTTTAGCTTGCGAGCTATCCTCTTCTAACTACCCTCTACTAATTCGTCTTGGACTTCTATCTTCTTTTTCTCTCCACGGTTTTCATTCCACCTGTATTTTTCTTCTCAAAATTTTTATAAGTTGTAAGGTATTGTTGCGTCGTGTTTTATTTAAATTGTTTGTTGTTGTTGTCCCTTTTATTTAAAGTTGTAAGGTGTGTCTTTATTTATAATTGTATTGCTATATTTATGGTAAGGCTATCTTCTTTTTCTCTCCACGGTTTTCATTCCACCTGTATTTTTCTTCTCAAAATTTTTATAAGTTGTAAGGTGTTGTTGCGTCGTGTTTTATTTAAATTGTTTGTTGTTGTTGTCCCTTTTATTTAAAGTTGTAAGGTGTGCCTTTATTTATAATTGTATTGCTATATTTATGGTAAGGAAGACTTGAGTTTGCAATATTTGTTTTTTTATTGCATCAATTTTAGTACAAATATTTAATAAGTTTAAGATCATGATAACAATAGAGAGATCAAACTTAAGAGTTATACAATTAAGCTATAAGTACGAGCAATCAAGCTATAAGTACAAGTAATGAAAATAGGCTTAGAAAAATTATTTCAACTTCGAAAAACCAAATTGGTTTCATCTTAGAAATATGCACAATGAAAGTGATTTTTGTGTTAAGAAAATTAATGAAGAAGGATTGAAAATGGAGATTGATCTTCATATAATTTTTATTAATCTTGAGATAGTTTATGATCGAATATCACATGAATTGATTAGATGTACTTTAAGGCCGAAAGATGTGTGTCAAAGATATGTTGATATTATTAACACTATATATATATATATATATATATATATACATTGACTAATATTATAAGTATTGTAGAGTGACCTAAGAGTTTCCCGTTATCTTGTGTTCAAGGTTTAACATCATGTATATATATATTTTTTATTAATTATTAAGATTCTTATAGAGGATATTCAAAATAAAGTCCCTTAATGTATATTTTTGGTAGGTAATATAGTTTTAATTGGTGAGACATTCATTGAAATCAGTACAACAACAACATCAAGCCTTTGTTCCACTACGTGGGGTTGGCAACATGATTCCTTTTTCTCCATTATGTCCTGTTCAAAGTCAAATTCTCGTTTAAATCTAATAAAGAAAGATCATTTCTAACATTCATTGAAATCAGTGACAAATTAAAATAGTTTGGAGGGGGGGATATTCAGAAGATGCTTTAGAATTAGTAGACCAATGACTCAATATATGATATATAATTTTCATGTGCATGATATTTTCAATAGTTATTAATGTTATGTATAATATATATTATATTATGTCATAAATTATTTTATTTGTATGTTGTGTGAATTTGTGAGCATGTTCATGTGTGAGTGATGCTGTTGTGGACTCCGAAAATTTACTCCCAACTTTATTGAGAGAGTGTTTAGTTATGAGTGAGATTTTCAGAAGATAGATTAGATTGAAAATAAGAAAATAGTCAAAGATTTCATCCTCATTTTACGAGGACTCTAAGATCTGATTCCAATTTTTCATAGGTGCAAGCTCTTATAGCTAATTATTTATCCAGTGATGAGAGAACTTTTGATTAAGGCTAGTCATTAGAAAGCTAAATGCTTAGTGTATAGTAGCAACAAATTCAACAAATTTAACTTAAGGTTGAGAAACTTGTCATCGCAAACTTAAAGCCGACGATGAGAGAAATGATGACAAACTCGGTCAATATCTTATAATTCCATCATCTGGATTGTCATGGACTCAGGTCTATATAGTCAGAGGATATAATTGACTTAACCTAACTGAATAATTCTTGTTGGTAATCATGTGTTGCTTTATTCAAGGGGATGTTATCGATAGGGTTGAATGCTTGTCTAAAGGGACGAATTTAAGCTATAGTATATCCTATCATTTATAGTTCAAGGGTTTTTATGCTATTGAGAAATTTGTGGGCTCTGACCTTTACTATAATTTAATAGTGCATTTTTTGGAGGAATCATCTGGTTAGAGGACCATATTCTTAACTATTTATCTATGATGTCATTTATTAACAAAATCATTAGTTAAGGGACACATGCCACTTCTTTATTGACAATAGATCATTTGAGAGTGAATATGATGATACACTTGACAAGATATGACTCTTTGTGAGTTGAGGTTATTCTCGAATTTATTCGACAAACGGTTGAGAATGGTGGATGGCTTTTGCTTTATATTTTAGATGGTAGATTTCACTTGAAACATTTTTTAAATTTTATAATTAAAAAAAAAAATTTCTTATATTTTTTTTTCTAGATGTGGCCTTGAAATGATCTATATTGTGATTGTGGGGGGATTTTGAAAATATGATCCCCTTCTATTAAGGTTTGCTTTCAACACAGCTATCACAGGGACTATCAAGTCTTATTGATTATGATTTTTACAAGTGTTGGCAAAACAATAATAAGAATGCTAAAGCCAATAAATTAATCATCATCGGGAGAACTCACTATTCAAAAAAATGTTTTAGACAATAGATTTATCTTTTCCAAATGATTCCTGTAGATAATATATATATATATATATATATATATATATATATATATATATATATATATATATATATATATATATATATATATATATATATATGATGTTTTACTTTTAAAATTTTTACCAAATCTCATAAATTAACCTAATTTGAATCTAAATTAGTTAATGAGTGATGCAAGCAAAAATTAGGAGAAAGCCCTTAATTTTTGCTTACAAAATTATATACTTCCTAGGTAATAGAAAGATACATGCAATGCTCAAATTTAAACAAATTACGACAACTAACACAATATATTCCTTTGATATAATAAAATGACGCTTACAAACTTTGACGCTTACAAACACGAAAAAAATAAATCCTAAAGTTGCATTCCATCCATAGAGAAGAAGGATATAGGTGGAGTGGTACTTATGGAAAGAAGAAGAGGATAAGAAGTCCAGATGAAGACGGAGAAGCTCGCAAGCTTTCCTATAAGGAGAGAAGAAGAAGAATAGGCATTGCTCGCAAGCAATCCTAAAGAAACCCGCAGATTCTTTACAAAAATCAACACTTATCACATTTATAACATTCCTAAACATCTCATATTTATAGGTAAGAGAGAGGGGAACCAAACAGCCACTAACCGCCTTCCAAGCCAATTAGAATTAGGGAAAAGAAAGGCCAAAGGTCACCAACAGCACCCCCAATTCAGCACAGGAAACCAGGAGGCAACACCACAGGAAACCAACAAAAAGCCACGAAACCCCCGCCCCCCCAGCAGCCACGGTAAAGCAGCCAGGCCAGAACCCGAAGAGGCACACAGAAAAACGGGAGAAAGGACACGGGAAAAGCCCCCATGAAGCCAAACCGAAAAGCCACCAAAAGGGGAAATAAAACCTGCAGCTTATCCCCAAATCCCACACAAAGAACATCAATAGGTCAAGAAAACCGAGGAGACAAATTCCACCTAATAATGAGCTTCATTTAAAAAACTAAACTTAAAGAAATAACCAGGAATTTCAGCACCAGCTCAAAACCGAGAGCCACAAACCCAACCCGAGAGCCAGCAGCCACCAAAAAGGACCCATCCAAGCTAGCAGCCAGCAGCCCAAAGACTTTAGGAATTTTATTTTGTTTTGACCCCCCCTTTGCATGCATCAATGAGGGATCGACATTATCGCCTGAAACAACCCCCATGAGCCCACGCCTCATAATTTTCTCTTATCTCGCTCCCTCGTAACTCCTTCATGACTATCCTTACTTAGTATCCGCGGGACGAACGAAAAGAAGAAGAAGATATATCTCGTTCTCCAGAAAAAACGAAGAAGCACTCGACCTCGGACCACAGCCTATTGCAACCTCACCTGCACGCGCTACGCGGCCCAGCTCCTGTGACTCCGCCCTCGCGAACGACCCAACCCGAACGCCTCCCTACTCTTCCGCTCCACGCACGAATGACCCAACCTGGACGGTTGCGACTTTGCCCTCACGTGATCCAGCCTCCCGCGACTTCGACACCGACACTCGACGACCTCGTGCAATCTTGACTGCACACAGTAATTAAGGATTTTTTTCTTATCTAAATAGAGCTAATCATAATTATGATATACTATATCCAATTGTCGTGCATATACGAAGACCCCACGAATGACCCAACCCGGATGCCTGCGACTTTGCCCTCACGCAATCCAGCCTCCCGCGACTCTGACAACGACGCTCGATGACCTCGTGCAATCTTGACTGCACACAGTAATTAAGGATTTATTTCTTAACTAAATAGAGCTAATCATAATTATGATATACTATCTCCAATTGTTGTGCATATACGAAGACCCCATTGTACCTTTGATTTGACCGGGAGGAGAATATAAAGATCCCGTGTCCGTCATATCTTTGATCTGGCTAGGAAGAATTAATTATACGAAGACCCTGCGTCTGTCGTATCTTTGATCCCGTCAGGAAGAGTAAAGACAAATGCTTATCGGATTCCCCCTATATGGGGGAGATGTTGGAATTGCTAATTTTTTTTAAAAATTGGCAAAGAGCTATCACAATTAAAACTTAAAGTAAGAAAAAAGAGGATATTAAGCACCATAATTTGATTTTAAGTATTCTAGAGCAACACAAAAAAAAAGAGAGAAGGACAAGAAAGAAATTTTCATAATTATACTCTTTTAAATAAAAATAACAAAATAGCACAGATAAAAAAAATACACTAATGCACGATACTGTCAAATATAAGTGCTTCGAGCCAAAATATGCCTTATTGCAATAGTTCAATTATCCAAACTATAGCAGTAGCATTGCTAACGAGATATTTGGCTCCCTACTGACACGTGATCTAGCACATGCAAACAAACAAAATAAATAAATCAAACACTGCATAATATACAACTAACAAAAAAGAAAATTGCCATATGATTTTAAA
The DNA here is from genome assembly GCA_019925795.1 of Dendrobium chrysotoxum. Lineage (NCBI taxonomy): Eukaryota > Viridiplantae > Streptophyta > Magnoliopsida > Asparagales > Orchidaceae > Dendrobium > Dendrobium chrysotoxum. Next base: position 51,952,971 of record CM034298.1, on the reverse strand, counting down.
ATAAAAAAGTATGAAGTCATTATTGACACACACACACGCACGCGCGCGCGCGCCCTTGCGCACACACACACGCACACGCACACGCACACGCACACGCACACGCACACGCACACGCACACGCACACACATAGATACATATATATATTAGAAGTCATACAAGATTATTTATCAAACACCTTTTTAATGAGTCTGGTCAAATACAAATAATATTGTTTCGTTTAAATAGAGCTAAAGGTCAAGGGCATTCCAATGGCTGTAAGCTTATTCCTAATTAAAATTCGGTCAACTCTTAAATGGAGCAATAAGCTTCATCTCAACAATAGATGTAAGCCTCACTTTAACTCAAATCTATCGGGCTGTCCCCCATATAGTGTTATGTTGTAAGCCCCATAATACTGGCAAATTATAAATGAAGCAATAAGTCCCATCCCAAACTCAAATCATATTCAAACCTTCTAATAGATGTAAGGCGCAAACTCAAATCATATTCAGGCCATCTTTAATGCTAACAAGCCTGCTAATATTTACAAACTCTAAACTCATAACAATCTAAAATCTACACTTAATCATCTCAGTCAACTCGGGATCCTTGAGAGGAGGCAGCCTATGGGTGTTAATCAGATTCTCTAGATGTTACGACCTATATGACATTAACATTGGTAGATTGATAATCATTGATATTTCTGGGATGACAGAACCATGTGATCTTAATCAGGTCTACCTCCATCTCTCACAAACATCTCTCATTAATCAAAACAAATCTCATAGTACTAAACTTAAGTTTAAAATCTTATAGAAGTGACCCATCCTTAATCGAGATTGCTCTCCCATAAGTGGGGAGGAGTAATTAACTATGAGGGCTTGTGCTCATCGGAAGTTGAGACCTAATAAACCCCAATATAAGCATCGGGGAAATCTGGTTAATTAAACATTAACTTGCCTCATGAAGAATGGAACCCTTACTCAGAAGGTGAGGTTCAAGTCTCATTTTTCCTGTGTGAACAACAAGGAAGAGGATCGAATTTCAAATGTGGGACTCATGACCATACCCTTTAGGGAGGCGGTCTGATTGAGAGCATCATGCAACAATGAGTTTGATTTTTAAAAGAGAGTTTGTGAAATCTTTAAATTAATAATACAACCATTTTAAATATGGTTGTATCCTTCTCGGTGTGGAATAATTTTAGATGCAATTTTTTTTAGACCGCATAGCATTATGAAATATGATATTTCGAGCACTTAGCACATTTATTGAAGCAGTACGAACAATCTTATTTTCAAAAATTTAAAATAAAGCTTGCATGCTTTTAATGTACTTGCATGCTCTTTAATGTGCCTACACGATGCATTTTGTATATTTTTTGGTGGTTTTTGCATAACATACTAACATGTTTCATGATACACTTGCAAGTTTTTAATTGCACCTGCATAGTGTGTTTACACCTTTTTCAATGTGCGCGTGCTTCTTGAGATGGGTCAAATTTAATTTCATTTTTTAGCCCACCCAATATTCTTAGATTTCAAAATTAGGAGTTCAAAGCATTTTGACGGAGTAAATGCAGGTTAGTTAAAATTTTTTAAACACTGCAATCTCTTTTTGATGTATTTGCATGCTTTTCAGTGAATTTGCATAGTATATTTATGTGCTTTCTAATGTACTTATATATTTTTTGACGTACTTTTTTTATGCAATTATATACTTTCTAGTATATTTGCATAATGCACTTGCACACTTTTCAATATATTTGTGTGCTTTTTAAATGGTGGCCCACTTATTAGAGTGGTTGCATGCTTCATGAGGCAATGACTTGCTTCTCGAGCTAGCGCCATGCTTCTCGAGGTGGTTGCATATTTTTTAATGTATTTTGACCCTCTTTGATGGACACACACGACGCACTTGTATTTTTTGGGTGCATTTTGTACTATGCAATTACACGTTCTTCAAAGCCTTTGTATAATACATCTGCACATTTTTAGAATAGTGGTATGCTGCTTAGAGTAATTACACAGTGCTTGAGGTTTGACATACTTTCTTCCGTAAAATTCATATACAATAACCAAGAGTTCAATCCACGCATTCATCAGTCTATTTTTTAGCTCTTGACTATCAAAGAATAAAATTAAAGAAAATGCATAAACAAAATAAAACATGAATTCCTGATCTAACTCATTCGCTTGGGTCCTGATCCCTTTCTGAAAACATATAAAATTACAGAGTAAACTAACAGTTTAGTAGGATACCAGAATCTACAACTGAAATCAATGTAAGACAATATAAACAATATACATGTAATCATTTAATCACTATCAATATGAATATATAATTGTAAAATATGTTGCTGTCAATGTAATCAGTTTCATATCATATAAGCTATAAAAATTAGTATACGTAACATAATTCATAATCAGGGATCAATAACCAAATAAACAGTTATGAGTAAGTTCTAACAATCCTATACCCAACCATTACAAAATAGTTTATATAACATCTTATTACATCAGTATACCAATCATTTTCATATATATGTCGTGTATTGTCTATGCTATGCATATATATATATATATATATATCTTATAAATCATATGATTCATATGTATCAATTTTATTAGTCTTATCATATACTTGTATCAATCATATATATATTCATATTATACGTATATACAAGCATTGTAAGTAAGATAAAACATCAAACTGCCTGTGGTATTTTTCCTGTATCCAGTTATGTAGACCAACCTTATATGAATCAATCTCAATCATATCAGTTATATTTCCAAGAATCAGCTATATCACAAATCATTTAGGTCAGGTGGCTTTCATATCAAAAGTCATCACTTTCAACCCGTCGGCGTATTATATCATATCAATCTATGTCCTTATGCCTCCCTTTTCATATCATTTAAGATTAAACTATAAACTTTATTTTAAAAGAAAGTCCATCGGCCTACCCTCCTGTATAGGATAACATGTTTCCAGTCAACCTGAATCAGTCAATCATTTCTAGCTAGCATTTCTTACATACGCATATTTCACAATATATATAACTTAATAAATAAGTGATATTATACTTAATATTTAGCTCATTGCATTAGTATAATATATATAAAATATACATATGAATAATGATTAGGGGCATTCATAAAAAAATCAATATACTCATTTTCATATATATATATATATATATGACAACGGATGAATTATAACATGTGTGTATGTTATATACTGGTATTATGAGATTTTGATAATTATTTATCAATTTTTTATATTTATCTAAATTTCTCAAATTAGGGTATTTCCACCAAAATACAAACATACCTAGTAAAAATTGAATATGATTATGTCAATATGTGCAAAATAATTAAAACTATAACATACTAAAAATTACATTGTGGAAGTTTGTTAAAAATCGAGATATCATAACTTTTGTAAATTTTGACTAACTTGAAATTAAGAAAATATAAAATAAGCAAAATCATTGCAATAATAAGTAGGGTAATGATATCTTACCTCGAGACGAGCAAATTTCTCAACTGACTGACTGACTAAAAAGCTCTACGATTCCCAAACCCTAGGTTTCTCTCTCCTCTCTTTTCTTCTCAAATTCGATTTTTGTTTCTTTGGTTTGGGAAAAAATGAAATGAAACATTATATATGAAGTTCTATAATGGAATGAGATTTTTATAATAAAATATTTTAAGGATGTATTGGTAATTGTGTCAATTGTTAGTTTTTAATAAAAAAATTTACTAAATCCTTTTATATTTTCAAATTCGGGGATAAAAAATATAGAAAAATATTCATAAAATTACCTAATATGTTTAGAAGATTTTGGTGAAATCAGTTTGTAAAACAGACACCTAACGGTACCAGAAAACCCGCTTGTACCAATATGTCTATTTCTAAAGGAATTGCAATGAAATAAGAAATTTATTATTTTCATATCTACACTCCCCATTAAATTAGGAGAAATATATTATGATGAAATTGGTCTGCTAATTGGACTTATAATGACTTATGAAATATTATTCGACTAGGTTAAAATATGGGCTATTACAATTACATGATTCTCAAGGTAGTGCCATGTTTCTCAAGGTGGTTGCATAGTTCTGTTGCTAAAATGAAATTTGAAAGTTGTTTTGAGACGCATGTATGACATGATAATATTTGGGATTTTGATTGTTTGCGCAAATTGTTTTTGCCGATTGGATGTATGATATGAAATTTGAAAGTATTGAGATGCATGTGTGACAAAATGAATTTTAAAATATTGCCTTCCTCCTTTTGTCTGCTTTTGTCTACATCTTGTGGGTCTAGTCATGCAGATGGCGAATTAAAATCATTCATGCACTTTTAAGCATATGAAGAAGTGATATTTTTATTTTTATGCGTTTGTATTTAGGTGAGGTGGGCCCATTGTGGAATCATTCTCCTTATTTAGGAGCGGTTAGCTTGTTCCTTTTCACATTTAAGTTTGTTGTGTTGGTTCCTTAAAATTCTGTGCTATTTATTAGGGCTCTATGAGATTATGGAGGTTTTGTCTGTGCTTGTAGGCGAGCTATTGTGTCTTCTACAAGTCCCCTGTCTTTTACAAGTCCCCTATAAGTTCATTTTATATTCATTTTTGTGTTCAACTTCATTTCCATTTTTGCAATGTCATTTTTTTGTTGGTTTTGCCCAAATCTTGGCAGCTGTCCGTTGTCTCCCCAACATAGGGGTATCTACGGGGAGTTTGAGATTGCCCACCACATCAAGAAAAGCGCCTATGGTCCATGTATAAAAGCATCGTAGCTCAAATTTTCATAACCCATCGAACTAAAAAAGATGTGCATGGGATACTTGCATGATAGATTTGCAGCATAATATATTTTTCCCCACTGTACTAAGAAAAGCGAGTGTCGCCTACGAGTTTCACTTGCCATGTTTGATGGGTGGACAAGATATTTATGTTTATACTTACTACTCAACTGTCAAAGGAAAGTTTAATTTTTCTATAGTATAAATCCTATTAGAACGCAAGTGCACATATCGTATCAAGTAATAAAATAATGAATAGAGTGTCGATCCTATGAGAAAACAACTAGATATATCCTAAGTTCACTTTACTAATGCTTATTAGACTGTTGTGTTTATCTAGTGAGCTAATAGAAAATGTTTGCAATTTAAAAGTAAAAACTTCAAATCGTAGAAATAAAGTTTTTTAATTTTGATAAAATCCGAACCTATGATTCATCAAAAGAACATGATTGTCTAGAGTAGTTTATTTCCTTTGGTTGATGTGGATTAAAGCAATTGTGCTCCTCGACTTTATCTATCTCATCGGAGCATAAGCTAGGATCGACTAACTACAATTAAATCATCTCATTAAGACCCCATAATCCTAACCACCATATGTCTATGTTATGGCCGGACTAAGGGCGCAAACTAGTCGAGTCGAGCTCAAGTCAGGCCTAACTCGAGCTCGACTCGCGAGCCAAATTTGAGCTTGAACACGAGTCGTGCTAAAAAGTCGAGCTCGAGCTTGAGCTCGACTTGTCATAAAAATCAAGCTTGTCAAGTGGCTCTCTTCCGCCGCGAACGCGGTTCGCACGTGCCCGCTTCGAATTACGCGTCCTGCTGTAGCACAAGCTCCAATTTGCCCCCCGCCATGATTTGCACGAGGCACAAGCTCCGATTCATCCCGCCGTTCTGCTTTTCGTGAGCCGCTTAATGAGTAATCGAGTCAAGCGGACTGCTGTTCTAATTCGGGCTCGATAAGCCCAACGAGCTCGAAATCCTGCTCCGTAAAGGTTCTAGATTACACTAAAATTTTAATTTATGTATGACCTATACATAAATCAATTGAAGTGTAGAGAAGTTAAAAACAACGTGGATATGATAAACATTAAACCCTACTCTAAGCATTTTTGCCTTTTAATTCATCATAGATTCAGAAAAGTTGATTAGCTACTTATGGAGATGTTGTTACACATAACAAATATAATAAACACAACAATCATTTTATTATACTATGTGATTCATAAGTACAAATTACAAACACATGATAACGGTTAAAATAATGGAAAGCAAAGTTTAGGTATGACTCGGAAGTCAATTTACAATCCTTTGCTTACTTCCTTGCTTTGCTTCACTTCAGCACAAGGCTCCAGGTATAAGAACACAAGCTACACACTCCCCTATATAATCCTCTCTCTCTCTCTCTCTCTCACAAAACGACTCCACAAATTGGCCCTCCAAGTTGCCAATCTCTCTACAAAAAAGGAATAAGGTGACTATTTATAGTTTTCATTTATTCTAAACTAGCATTGTGGCGCTGGCTTGGTGGTGTTGCGGCGCTGCTAAACCGGCGCGTCAATTCACCAATAGTCGCTTCAGTTCACTGGTCCAACTTACTCCCACCGCAGCACTGGGCGATTTGGTGCTGCGACACTTCGATTTGACGCTGGCTGGATAGTGCTTCAGTGCTAAGCTCTCCAATAAATTTTTTGTAAGCTCTTCGCTGCGGCGCTGGATTGAGTTCTAGCATTATGGCACTGGTCCAATTTTTCTGATTTTTCATTAATTTCCTGTACAATTCACAATGATTACAAGCACAATTGAACATAATAATAAACATTTGAAATAACAAATTTTATCTTATCAATGTTAAGGAAAGAGTGCATATGTTTAGCTTATCGTGCTAAACATGTCGTAACTAGAATTTCAGAAGTTTTAAGCATTGCATTTTTTTGTAACTGCACGTGAGAGGTGACGAGGATGACAAGATGACGAGGACTTGTGTCAAGATCAAATGCACCAAAAATTTCTATTTTTATTGAAATTTCATTCTTTTTTTTTATTTTCACTTTTTTCTTTTTTTTTTTTCTAAAAATAAAATGAGGAGAGTAATAGAGAAAGTGAGGGATAGATAGTTTCTGTTTGTGTAGAAAGAGAAATAGGGATAGAAAAAGAGGTAGAGTGTTTGAGTAAGAGTTCCCTCGCAGTTTAAAGAGTGAAGCTAGAGAGAGATTGAGAAAGCAAGCAAGAGAGGGAGAATGAGAGTGAGATTTTCTCTTTCTGCTTAGAGTGAGAAAGAGAGGGGGAGAGAAGTTAGAGAGAGTATGAAGAGGATCAAGAGAGGGAGAGAGTGTGAGGGTGAGAGAGAATGAGTTGGAAAAAGGGGTAGGTTGGTTGATTAAGTGCCTGCCAGTGATTAATAGGTTTTACATTGTTGGTGGCTGGGGTTCGATGAGGAGGGTTGGTTCGAAGGTGACTGGTCATGCAGCGAGGGAGAAGGGATTAATAGCTGTAGGTTTGTGTGATCTAGGGTGACATGTGAGCACGTGAATGGAGAGTGGAGCTGAGGACAGGAGGGGTTGAGGTTCATGTAGCTAGAACCGCGTGAGTCGATGGGGTTTTTGTGTTGGGAAGCTTAGGTTTCTATGATGGAGGGGGAAGAGGGGGTGCGATGGGAATAGATGTGAATACTAGGATTCATGAAGGATTTGATTTTTTTAAATTATTATTAAATTAAATAATAACAAAGTAATAATAAAATAGGATTGAAGAGTGTGTTAAGATATCTGAGCAAATTTCTTATTTCTTTTACATCTTGAAATGCATGTTGTTGTGTGCGAAGTTTATGTTTTTCCTTTGTTGGTATCCTAGTTGATATGTGTGTTCTTTCTAGGTAATTTTGGCCTTCTAAACATGACGACGTATACCTGTGTTTTCTTCTATTAGGGAATGCAAATCTAAATTGGAAATGTTGTCTACTGCTAATCCTTTTATTGCAAATATTTACTGTTCCATGGTTTTTTTCTCTTGGAAGAGTAGGAACAAGGTCAAGCATGGTGATCATGAGCTCGGTTCAAGTTTTATAGCATCTAATGCTATCAGTTTTGCATCAATTTCAAATATAATCTATTTTCGGACCACTGGGGTGTTAACCAGCTTCATCAGCTTATTTCTTATTGGCACCCTCCTCCCCCCAGATGGATTAAAGTCAACATTGATGCTACTTTATTGAGATCAAATGAAGATGGAATCGGAGGTGTTTTTAGAGACTCAAAAGGCAGATTCTTGCTTGCTTTTGGATTCAAATGTATACATGGGGACAGTGGGCTATTGGAATTGATGGCATTCCGGTCTTTGAAGAAGATAATCCTTGAATGGAAGTTGGATGCTAAAGGTATCATAATTCAAGGCGACAATTACAATATCATCAAGTATTTGCAAGGGTCGGTGGATAAAGCTATTTGAAGTGTACATAATGACGAGGTGGAGGACTTCTCCTTCTTGGAAGGGCTTTGGCAAATTTTTATTTCATTTCGCTAATAGAAATTGTAATAAGTTAGCTGATTTTTGTGCCAACTTTGCTTTATTGGGTAATTTTTTTGGGATGATTTGAGCTGTAATAAGATTCCTCTTTCTTTTCTTTCTTTGTTGAAGGAGGATTGTGATAGGATATTTATCACTTAGTAGTTTGTAACTTTGTTCTTTTATCTTAATGCAATTTATATTTTCACAAAAAAAAAAAAAAACATGACGATGTAGTCCGTTTGGCGAATGAATGATGTTCGAGTGTCTTTTGCGTGTTGTTTCTTTCATCGTTTGTCGTTTTCATTGTATTTGATCAAATTGACTGCTAGGTGCTTTGGTAATTTTGATGCGATGGATTCTGTTAGATCGGGTCCCTCCTGGACCGACTCTTCGGGGCTGATTTAGAGGGGATTAATTAAAAAATATTTTCTAATTGAAGAAGATAGATTTGGGGGCTGATTTGGAGGGGATTAATTAGGAAATATTTCCTAATTGAATATGATAGATTTTGGGGTTGCTTTGGGGGCTGATTTGGAGGGGATTAATTAGGAAATGTTTCCTAATTGAAGAGGGCAAATTTGGGGGCTGATTTGGAGGGGATTAATTAAAAAATATTTTCTAATTAAAGAGGGTAGATTTGGGGGCTGATTTGGGAGGGAAATAATTAAGGAAATATGACAGATTTGGGAGGGAATTGAGGGAGAACTCTTTTGGGTATTTGTCGTTTATTGTATGCTTTGAGTAGGGTTTTTTTTCCTAGGGTTAGGGTTTTGTGTTGTTTATTGAAATTAGATTGTTCTTAGGGTGTTTGGGCTCTAGCCGGTTCTTCCTCTCCAATTGAACATCCACTTGTATCTTGTATTTTCTTTCATAAAACTTTCAATAAAAAAGTGTTCTTGTGTGTTCTATTCCTGGTATTTTGAAATTACTGAAATCAAATTTCAGCGAAGGCTTTTCCTAAATTTCTACAAGCACTACCTATCAGATTCGTCGGTATAGCCTGTTTTAAGAACACACGATGATCGAGTGATTTTGATTGTAGTCGAGATGGTTTGAACTATATTTGCATGACGTGTTGGTTGGCCGCCATTCTCATTGTGTTCGCTTGAATTGGTCGAGGGACTCATATTAAGGTCAACAACTATGATTTTCCAAGATTGCGAGAACAGATTTTTGGAATTATAAGTTTGGAGTATATGTGCCTAAAGTCAAATGATTAAAAATTGTACTTGTCTCCTCTTAGAGAAGAGGTTGCTCCTCATTTCCCTCGCCAATCAAATGGTTAAAGTGGGGCTTCTGTCACTATCATTTTTCACTTTTTACATGTAACTAAATCGATACTTATGTCCTTTTTGATTTGCCAGATAGAGAGCAAAAGCGAGATAAAAAAATGGAAGATTGGGAAGCCCAAAAAGATATTGTTGTTTGCTTGGGAAATATGACTTCTTATTTTCTATTATTTGATTATGGATTAAGGAGTATTTAATAATCCTTATAAGGTTATTATTACACACACTCACACACATGTACGCCACACATGCAAGCACGTTGCATGCACTTTCTCACCTGCATACATAAATATACATTAAAATTTTAAAATGTGAAATCAAGAATTTAGGCATTTTTCCTTATTAAGGCGAGGCATAAGCCTTGAATTGAAAAAAAGATACTCATAAAATTTAAAAACAATTTTTAAATCTATTATAAATCAATGTATTATTTTAATTCATCATTAGTAAAAAATATAATAAAAAGAGTTAAAAGAAAAAGAATAAAACAAATTAACATAATACATGTAAAAAATATAATTAAAATGGTTAAAAGAAAAATAATAAAACAAATTAAAATAATGCAAATATAACCAATTAAACAATATAAAAACTAGTTATAAGAAAATAAATGAAATATTTAAAATTTATTTATTTATTTGCGAAATAAAATTTTCAGCTCGGCTCGTGAATGCACTTAGTAACTCAACCTCTTGCAGACTAGTTGTTTGCAATCACTCACAGCGCTCCTCGCTCATATGTTTCCCTGCACACATTGCTTCTTGCTAGCCGAATTCCATGCCCACAACTACAGGTAGCCTGCTTGCTACCCTCTCTCTCTCTCGCTCGCTCGACTCTAAATCCTACGAAATTTAAATTAGAACCCATTATAAAGTATATTAGGTATATCATAATATCATATAACAAAAGATTATTTTAAGTATTATTATATTATAATTTGAGGTGTTCGCCTCAAATGCCTTGTGGCATACGACTCAATAAAAAAGGCATAATCACTCTGACTATTAAGGTGTAGGTTGTGAGATGGTTTTTGGGCACCTTATGATGAGGTGTGCGCCTAAAATACTTTTATAATTCATGATATATATATGCACATTCGTATTTACATTGTACATAAATACATAGGGATTTAGTTTTCACCTATATTTTGAATCATTGTTCTCCATCCAATTAGATTTTGATATTTTGATCGTCAAAGGTAAGATCAAAATCATCCATTTAGATCAACCTCATTAAAAGAAATGACATGCATGATTTCTAAGGATTTAAAGATCATTTGATCAATAGTTAGATGTATCTAACTTTTTGCAATGGATGATTTTAATTGTATGAGAAGGTTATTGCTGTTTTAAAATGTAAAGACATTCAAATGGGTGGAGATTAATTATATGAGTTCATGATGGGACTCAATATATATTGAATGATTTTGATTGGTGAAACATATGGGTAAAACTTGGCTTTTAAAAGGGATTCTATTTGTAGTCCAATCATCCTACTTTTTTCAAATGTTAGATGAATGCTTAAATTATTATGAAAATTGATGAAACTTGATTCATAAGTAATTTTGATATTGTAGATAATAATTAACAATATTATCTTGAGTTTCAAGATTATTTATACCGGCAGATGCAAAATATAATTAGGACTAGGTAAATGGTGAAATTTGCTAATACTGATTAAAATAAAATTTCTCAGTTAGGGCTTTGCCGAAATTTTTTTGAAACCACCAATATGATCCGTTTTGGATGAAACTAAAAGCCAGGTCTGGTAACTTCTTTAAGCTCAAATACTTACTTAGCATATTACTTGCAAAAGTGTATTTCTGTTTTATGGTGCTTTTGAAGGCACAGTATTGCATATTTGAAAACTAATTACCTAAATATATTCCTTTGATTTATTGGCGTTTAAACTGCCAAATCACCATTCTAGATATGGTTTGAACGTCATGTAGTTTAAACTATCCGTAATGATTTAAATTGCTTATGTGGAACCCTCCGCAGTTATGTTGTGCTTTTCTTTGAAATGCTTAGACTTGAGAATTTTATCCCAGGATCCTTGTTTAGATAAATATTTTCCCTGTTTTGTATCAATCTGTTTATAATTTTGCTTTCTTTTTTGTTTCTAACTTGACAAATCTCCTTACTAGTAACATGCACCGGTTTATGTTTTGATTATGACGTTCAAGTATTCCCTAGACGATTAGAGTATGGAAAGGCCAATTTTTCTTATGCCAATGCTAGATTTCTAGGTTACATGAATGGAAAATTGTTTCAATGCTATATTATCAGAACTTGCCTATGTTAAGAAAGGTAGAGGTAGACCTAAAAAGACTTGGTTAGAACGTATTAGAAAGAGAAAATGATCAAATGATTCATTGACTCTTTATGAAAGATAAAAGTAGTCCCAACTATATTAAATGATCATTTTGGTCCCTCAACTCCTTAAAGAGGAACCAAAATAGTCCTAGCATGAGACTATTTTCATTCATTTTTAAATACTTGAGAGACCAAAATGATTATTTAATATAGTTGGGGACTATTTTGCTTCTTCATAAAAGTCAAGAGACCATCTTGGTCCTTTTTTCTAATTAAAAATGACATTTTTTTTATTAGATGTAAATGAGAATATATCTCCTAACAGGACACAATCGAGAAAAATGATTAATGTAGCTGACCCCATTTAGTTAGGCTTTATTTTGTTGTTGCTATATTGTCAGGGCTTTTCACTTTCTTTTCTTAAAAAAAAAACAGTTGACTGGGTTTCACCTCCACTATTCTCATTTGTGTTAGATGTTAGTTACCAATGTAATCCCTTGATAGTTAATGCAGCCAGTCAACTTTTAGCCACTAGGTTCAATATTTTGAGCTTATCAGTCTTTTACAAAGTGATTTAGCCTTATTCTTATGCGCTTCTATATATTCAAACATAACGCCCGTTTTTTCTTGTTTCAGTACTTGCACGTTGTGGAATGACCATTGTTTGAATGATCTTTTAGAATTCATTCATTGATTCAGTATCGTATTGTGGTTCATTCAGGGGAAATTCTTGCGCTCCTTGCAGAATGCAATGGTGAATAACTGTATATTTATTTTTCTTTTGTTTCTTATGTTTCATTATATAGACCAAAGTGGGAGGGAGGTGAATACGAAGGAGATGATGGCAGACGTTTTGAGGCACTCCTTTTAGCCATGGAGTTTGGAGCAGATTACGTTGATATTGAGCTTAAGGTTACTGGAATTTCTAGCATTATTATATTAATGGACACTGGTTGGCTTTGGTTTAATTCTATATGCAACATTGATAACTTTTTTTATTCCAAACTTGTATTGAAATATACATTCTATATGTTCTTGCACTGTATCGTGCCTTCAATTCAGCATTTTGTCGAATATCACGTGTATGCAAAACATAATAAATATGGTATTTTTTATATTTATGTACTTATTTTCTCAACACTTGTACATGCTATTGAGAAAATGCATTTTTCATACATTATTTATTCTTATGATTATTATTATTTATTATTTATATATATATATACGAAATTTTTTTTTTCTTAATGCATATTCTCGTATCGTCATCGCCTCGTAATGCAGGCCAATTTTGCATTTTCGCTCGTGTAAGGATTTAGATAATATTATTGTCAATTTTGAGTATTTTCGATGTTTTGGATGCATTGGCAACGATTCGCTTTGCAAAATAGATAACATTCGAGCTACGTCAAGCAAAATTTTATGCATAATCCATTGATGTCGACTGCCTTTCAATCAGTTCGAATACGAGAGGCCTCTCTTTGGTTAAATTCGATGCTATGAACACATCGACACAACATGTATGACAATTGGAGGCCATTTGGATAGTTTTTTGCTAGCGTTGCGTTCATTAACAACTTATTATTCGATCGAGTTGTATACAAACAATTCCTTTTTTTTGATAAAATTGATATCCTGAATGCATCGTTGCAATCTATTTTATAAGCAGACAAAATTTAAATAATTTCATCTCGGTCGAGACACTTCAGTCTTTGTTCTGAACGATGTCTTGTTTACCAACAATAATCGAATATCGTTTCCGTCGCTTGCTTTGACTATGACAGATATATGGAGGTCAACAGGGATAAGGGGTATGTGGTAGTTAAGAAAGCACAATTAGTATTCAACAAATATTTCGTCATTCTCCCTTTCATGGAAGAAACTCGATCTTGAGTTTGGTATTTGAAGAAGCATATCTCCCATCATTGTTTATTGATGGTGGTTAGAAAGCACAATTAATATCCACCAAATATTTCTTCATTCTTTCTTTCATGGAAGAAACTCGCTTGTATTTGATATTTGACGAAGCATATCTCCCGTCATTGTCGTTTGACACTTGCCAAAATACTTGGCTCTAAACATGACAAAATTCGCTCTGATATTAATTTGATGTAGCACAAATAACAATGTAGAATTAAAAATAACTAAGAAAAAGATTTCATTGCTATGATAGTAAAATTACATGAATCAAGCGTCGTAGAGATTCTCTCATCCAAAACTATGGGGACTCTCTACCCATAACGACAAGCAAATTACTTTCCAAATAGGGATTTTCTAACCTATTTTATCAGAGAATCCCTTACAAATGAGAGGAATATTCCATTATTTCATTCGTATGATTTCTCTAAAATCCTTCAATGTCTAAACCATTTATAGTATCAAATATGAATTTTTTGGCCAATTAAATGATGTGGTTGATGGGATAAAGGGTATGTGGTGGTTGTAAATCACAATTAATATCCACCAAATACTTCATCATTCTCCCTTTCATGGAAGAAACTTGATCTTGAGTTTGGTATTTGATGAAGCATATCTCCCATCATTGTCGATTGACACTTATCATAATACTCGGGTCCAGACATGACAAAATATGCTCTGATATTGATTTGATGTAGCACAAATAATAATGTAAAATTAAAAATAACTAAGAAAGAGATTTCATTGCCATGATAGAAAAATTATATGAAACAAGGGTTGTAGAAATTCACTCACCCAAAACTATGGGACTCTCTTAGTCATAACGACAAGCAAATTACTTACCTAATAGGGATTTTTTGACCTATTTTATCAGAGACTCACTTACAAATGAGAGGAATATTTTATTATTTCATCCGTAAGATTTCCCTAAAATCCTTCAATGTCTAAACCTTTTGTAGTATCAAATACGTGCTTTTTGATCAATTAAATGAGTTGGTTGATGAGGATAAGGGGTATGTGGTAGTTAGAAAGCACAATTAATATCCACCAAATACTTCTTCATTCTTTCTTTCATGGCAGAAACTCTCTTGAGTTTGGTATTTTACGAAACATATCTCCCATCATTATTGATTGACACTTACCAAAATATTGGCTCAAAACACGACAAAATCTGCTCTGATATTAATTTGATGTTACACAAATAACAATGTAGAATTAAAAATGACTAAGAAAAAGATTTCATTGCTATGATAGAAAAATTACAAGAAACAAGCCTCGTAGAGATTCACTCACCCAAAATTATGGGGACTCTCTTACCCATAGTGACAACTGAATTACTTACCTAATAGGGATTTTCCAACCTATTATATTAGAGAATCACTTACAAATGAGAGGAATATTCCATTCTTTTATTTGTAAGATTTCTCTAAAATTCTTCAATGTATAAACTTTTTATAGAATCAAATACAACTTTTTGGTCAATTCAATGAGGGGGTTGGTGAGGTTGTGAGGAGAGGGTGTGTGGGGCAGTAGTTGGCGGATAAATGCAACTAAATGAGGTGTTTGATGAGGGGTGATTGGGAAGCAGAATTAGCATTTCACTATGTATTGCATCAATAGTCCTATAGCAATTTTAATTATGAAGTATCATGACTTTTAAAGGTTAGAAAGGAGAGTTTTATGCACAATGGCTTTGAAGGCATGGACTTCATGCGTTCATGGTAATGCGTCCTTGGAGTAACAAAAATTGGCAATTGCACAAATATTGGTGAAGTGTGCAGAGGCTACATAGTTTTGTGATTGACAAACTAACAACTAAACTTAGTTAGTATTCATCATCATCATTAGCCTTATCCTTAACTATTTGGGGTAAGTTTTATGAATTTTAGTTTTCATTTATTTATGTTGGGTGTTTTTTGAGATGCTAAATATATTATTTACAAATTATTTTGAACAACTTCTATCTATTTTACCTTTGATAAATCCCTTCCCCATCACTAATTTTATCTACTAGTTTAATGAGTGCATTTTCTGTCATTTATCGTACATGTCCAGAATAAGTTTATTTTTAATTATCTTACGTTTTAATAGATGATCTAGAATCAGATGTGCGGAAGGCTTATAGAATCATTATAAGTTTCTTGGGAACATGATTAGGATTTTTATGGAATATCTTGTGGGATGATGATTTTCACATTATTTCGGATCTAAACATTCAGTAGATTTGCTGTTGTTTGCAAAACAGGAGCAATATAACATCTAAATATGTGCTGGAAAGGTTTCCAGCGGCTGTGATAGTGCTGGATTGATTCCACACCTGTATGAGGTAAAGGCCCGACGAGGGTATAAGGAGTTACGGCTATTGTAGGTTGAATTCCTGCGGCTATCAGGGTTGGAGATGTTAGCAAAACATCCTTGTTACCTTATGTATTTACTAGTCTGCCATTGTACTTTTTATTTATACTCCTTATCTGTAGCTCTGTTGATACATAATAGTCATTATTTCTTCCTCTCTGGTTTTTCCGGTCCTCTCTGTTTGTCTCTTCTTACATGGTATCAAGAGCCACCTATGGAGATCAAGAATCAACTAATGATCTTCCTCCTTCCTCCTCCGCCCTCTCCGACTCCCCCCCTCCAATCTTCTTACTATCCCAGCGCCGCTCAAATTTCTTGTTTCGAACATCACAAAACTAATACCCCACCCTCTTACTTCCGACACCTACGCTATATGGCGGATGCAAGTTCTTCAACAATTTACCGCAAATGGTTACTCCGGGCTATCTCACCGGCACCACAATTCCTCTGGCAGACATCTCCCTCTACCTCCCATGCTAACTGGCGGCTAATTGATAGCAATCTTCTCTCAACTCTTTTCTCCACTATCTCTCAATCTATCTTACCTTACATCATCTCTTCAACTACAACTCACGAAGCTTGGTCCGTTCTTGAAAAGCGTCTCCAACCTACCAGTAGATCCCGTGTCATCCAACTCAAAAATGAACTTCATCACATTCAACTAAAGGACCTCAATATGCAACAGTATCTTGC
Organism: Dendrobium chrysotoxum; assembly: GCA_019925795.1. Classification (NCBI taxonomy): domain Eukaryota; kingdom Viridiplantae; phylum Streptophyta; class Magnoliopsida; order Asparagales; family Orchidaceae; genus Dendrobium; species Dendrobium chrysotoxum. Next base: position 51,936,109 of record CM034298.1, on the reverse strand, counting down.
CAAGATCAACTCATCGTTGATACCATCGCTGTCTCCGGCTCCAAATCGATCCGGAAGATATCATACTTTACATCCTTAACGGACTACCTTCATCTTACAACTCCTTTAAGACCGCTATACGCACCTCCCTTCTTCCTATCAATCTTGACACCTTTTATTCTCTCCTCTGTAGCGAAGAGATCAATCTTCAGCAACAAAACTCCATTGAAACCGCTACAGATTCAGCTGACCACTGCTCTATACGCGTCCTCCTACAACCCTTCTCGAGGACGGAACTTCAAAAGAAACGTCAAGAACAAGAATTCTTCGGCTTCTCCTACCAATCCAGCAACCCAACACATCCCGTCTACCTCCAACACCTCTACTCGCCCCGTCTGCCAAATCTACGGTAAGCTTGGGCATACTGCTCCTCAATTGCTGGCATCGCAACAATTATGCCTATGCCCCCACGGTATCCAGACAACCCCCGTGCTCTTCTTGCACATCCTTTCATCATCTGCTACCCAAGACTGGGTTCTTGACACCGGCGCTTCCTCCCACCTCACGCCGGACATCAACAACCTGCGGTCTCCCACGGCTTATCACGGACAAGATACCGTATCCATTGCTAATGGCTCATCGCTCTCCATTCAGAACTCCGGCCAGGGTCTGCTCCCATTACCCGACGTTCACCGTAAGCTCCACCTTCGCAGTTTACTACACGTGCCCTCTCTTGCACATAACCTTCTATCTGTATCTAAACTCACTTCTGATAACTCTATTTCAATCTGCTTTGATGCTAACGGTTTTGAGATAGAGGATATTCAGGACCAACGTCCTCTTCTTCGTGGGCATCTCCATAACGGCCTCTATCGCATCCGCACATCTTCCGGAAATCAACCAACTGCTCTTACTGCCAACACCACCCCATCTCACCTCTGGCACGCTCGCTTAGGCCACCCGAACAATCAACTCCTTCCGGTTCTAGCTCATAGCATACCAGAACTTAAACATGTTTCCATTCTATTAGTTGCATTTCTTGTAACGTGGCCAAGAGCCACAAACTTGTTTTTAATAAAAGTGATACTGTTACTTCTAATCCTTTCGATCTCATACACACTGATGTTTGGGGCCCTGCTCCTCAAATTTCTTCAGACGGTTTCCGCTACTATATTCTCTTCATTGATGATTTTACTCGTTATTCGTGGCTTTACTTAATGCATTCTAAGCACGAAGCTTTTAACATATTCAAATTATTTTGTGCTCTCATTAAAACTCAACACAACTGCACCCCCAAAATTCTCCGCTCTGACGGCGGGGGTGAATTTACTAGCAACGAATTCAAACATTACCTTCAAGACCACGGCATTCTTCAGCAACTTAGTTGCCCTCACACTCCTGAATAAAACGGAATGGCAGAACGCAAACATCGGCACCTTCTTGATCTTACTCGCACTCTTCTTCATGCCTCTCATCTACCCAATAAATTTTGGGCTGATGCGCTATCCACTGCACACTATCTCATCAACCGACTACCTTCCAAGTCCATCCTCAACCAAACGCCCCATCAACGTCTCCACGGACACATACCCAATTACTCACACCTTCGCACCTTCGGGTGTCTCTGTTTTCCTTGGCTCAAACCATACATGCCGGACAAACTTGCCCCCCGCTCTCAAGAATGCATCTTCTTAGGCTATGCACCCAATTCCAAAGGCTACAAATGTTTCAGCATTACCTCGGGTAAAACTCACATCTCTCGTCATGTCGTCTTCTACGAAACCACCTTTCCTTACAAATCTCCCACACCCATATCTACCAACTCTCCCTCAACTCAGCCTCATAGCTTATCCCCACTTCTGCTTATTCCAACCACATCCACTTCCTACTCAACGGACACCCAAGCTATCACTCAACCTGCAAGTCCTGCGATTCATCCAGATTCCCATATCACTCCTCCAGCTACTGCCTCTCCTCCTACCCGCCCCACATCAGCTCCAATTCAACATAATCCCCCTCAACCAATTCCTCCCCACCTTATGCAAACGCGATCTAAGTCTGGTATCACCAAACCAAGACAACTCTTCACTCTTCTTAGCACTACCAAACCCCCTCCCACCCCTCTCTCTTACAATCAAGCAGCAAAACTGACTCACTGGCGCACCGCAATGCTTGACGAATACAATGCTCTCCAAAAGAAACGCACCTGGTCGCTTGTTCCTGCTCCTACCAACAAACATATACTCGGCTGTAAGTGGACCTATAAAACAAAGCTTCTTCCCTCAGGCCAAGTGGATCGCTATAAAGCTCGTCTCGTCGCTCTCGGCTACGATCAAATTCTCGGAGTAAACTACAGCGAAACCTTCAGTCCTGTTGCTAAAATGCCCACCATCCGTATTTTACTCACCCTCGCCCTTCAACGGCAATGGGAAATGCTCCAACTTGATGTCTCGAACGCCTTCTTACACGGAGACCTTCCTGATGACATCTACATGCGACAACCACCAGGCTTCGTGGACCCGCAACAACCCAACTCAGTCTGCAAACTCCATAAATCACTCTATGGTCTAAAACAAGCACCCCATCAATGGTTTCAAAAACTCACCAGCTTTCTCCAATCCAAAGGCTTCGGGTTTAGTCGTTCTGATCCCTTCTTACTTATTTTTAATCAAAAGCATATTCAAACCTATGTACTTATTTACGTCGATGACATATTGGTAACATGAAACAATTCGCAAGCCATCAAGACTCTTCTTCAGCAAATCAACTCCCACTTCGCTCTCAAACAGCTTGGGCAGATTTCCCTATTTCTAGGCATACAGGTGCTCAAGCGTCCAACCGGTTATTTCCTCACACAGCAACATTACGCAATGAGACTCCTTCACGATGCTGGCTTTGATGATTGCAAGGCTGCACCGACCCCTATCACTCCCAGCTCCAATCACAAACAGTGCAATAATCAGCCATTCCACGATCCCACTCAATACCGGAAATTGGCGGGCTCTCTACAATATCTCTCGATCACTCGTCCGGACATCGCCTTTGCAACGAACTTTGTATGTCAACACATGCAACAACCAACCATCCAAGACTATCAAGCTCTCAAACGAATTCTTTGGTATCTGAAAGGCACTCTCACCTACGGCTTACCCATCACAACCGGCGAACTAACACTCAGCTCCTACACGGACGCGGACTGGGCTTCCGATGCTTCCAACCGGAAATCCATTTCTGGCTTCTGCACCTTCTTGGGCCCCAATCTCATCTCGTGGTCTGTCAAGAAGCAAGTGACGGTAGCTAAATCCTCTACGGAAGCAGAATACAGGTCCCTATCAGCGGCCACATCCGACGTTCTCTGGCTTCGTCGCCTCGCTGCTGAACTGAACCTCCTGCAATCTACTCCAACCACTATTCATTGTGACAACATTTCGGCCATCGCTCTCGCCAAGAATCCGGTTTTCCATGCCAGAACCAAGCATATTGAGATTGACTACCACTTCATCCGACAACACATCGGCTCCAGTGCCATCGCACTCTCTCACATTCCCTCAAAGGCTCAGATCGCAGACATTCTCACTAAGCCCTCCTCTACAACTCGTTTTACTGACCTTCGCAGCAAATTAACCATTCGATCCTCGAATGATTAATTTGAGGGAGGCTGTTAGCAAAACGTCCTTGTTACCTTCTATATTTACTAGTCTGCCATTGTACTTCTTATTTATACTCCTTATCTGTAGCTCTGTTGATACATAATAGTCATTATTTCTTCCTCTCTGGTTTTCCGGTCCTCTCTGTTTGTCTCTTCTTACAGGAGACAGCTATTACCGTGACTGGACAGTTGAAACAGTGAGAGGGACAAGTAAGTCGGTGGGTATTTGGAGGAAAAGAAGTATTGGATGTAGGAATTAAGATTTCTTTCTGTCCAATTTTGAATTATGCTTATAAGCTTGATCTCTATGTACAGAGATCTAGAAAATATCTAGAAATATATTGTGATATCCGGTTCGGCTGGGCCGGTTCAACCGAACCGGCCAGCCCCTAATATTAGACGCGACCCACGCAGGGTCGTTACTACAGATCGTGAAACAGAGGAAGGGGCGGACGGAGGACTTCGCACGAGAGCGAGGTACGTTTCGTTTTCCGTTTTTTTTCCAAACAATTTTCTTCTAGGATAAGAATTAACCATTCCTTTTCATTCCTATCATTAACGAAGTGCTAAATTGGGAGAAATTACAAAGAACGAGAGAAACGATTGAGGGAAAGAGGGAAGAAGGTTTGTTGGAATTTCTTTCCAATTTTTCTTATAAATTTCGTCGATTCCTTAAATTAAAGTGAATAATATTTTAGTAAAGGAAGAAAGAGCAATTTGAAAGAAAAGGGGAAGAATTTGAGAGAGAAAGAGAAGAAAGAATTGAACGGTGGTATTTCTTCTTATGAAAAGGTACGCAATTAGTTGAGATCGTATGTTTTATTTATGATTTCTTTTGCTTAATGAGAAGTGTATTTTAAATCAAGTGATATAGAAATTGTTAGACGGTGGAGGAAGAAAGTTTTGTGAGAAAAGAAAGGAAGGCTTGTGAGGTAAGTTTTGTTGAAAGAAATCAAATGCTTCTTGTTATTGAAACAATGAGAATTATTTAATTAACGTTATTTACATTGTTCTATCCTTGTGAACAGTAAAAGGCTTTCAAAACTGGACGAAGACTCTTAAAACTAGACGAATATTGGAAGAGTATAATAAAGTGGGTAAATCAAATCATTGTATATAGATCTTCTTATTGAACTTTTTATTTACTGCATTCATGTTAAATGTTAAAGTATTTACTGCAATCACTTTTCATGTTAAAGTAAGAGATGACTCAGGAGAAGATTGATATGATAACATTAAATCTATATCTCCTAATTGAAATATACAAATACAAATTATATATTAAATAAAAGTATAACTGATGAAAGATAAAAGGGAAAAGGATATGCATGCAAATTACAGGAGTCACCCCCGTATGGTACTGGCTGGGGAAACAATGTACCCGTGCACGATAAAAATAAAAGGGGAAAAGGTTATGATATAAGGAAAAGGAAATGGAAATGGAAATGGATGTACCTCTGGTACATTTTGACGGTGCTCCTGTATAAAAGAAATGGGAAAATGAATAATAGTTAAATATAAAAGCTATAAGGAATGATGATAAAGTCTGTATGAAGAAATGAACGAATTAAAGAAAGGAATTATATTTTATGCCAAATGAAATGAAGAAATGAAATGATAGTAATGTTAATATATAATGTCTTTTATGCATGAGAATTTGTTTAACAGATACCCACTGAGTTTACTTAGTGAACTCAAACAATGAATTTAAATATTTCAGGTAAGTCTTCAGAATTAGAAAATGGGAGAAAGAGAAGAGTTCGTCTATAGAAGACGACGTGCATCTGAAAACAGGTAAATTGTGATCTGAAATAAAATTAAAGTATTTGAAGACTTTTAGTTAGTGACTCTTCCGTTGATTAAAGGAGAATTTACTGTTTATGTTATTATATTTTGAATTGTTTAGATCCTACCGTCCGACCTTAGTTCCCGCCTCGTTAATTCGAGTATCCGGGCCGGGTCGTGACATATATCTAAATTCAAATGAAATTAGAAGATAGAACCATCCCTCAAAAGTAACTTACACGCTTTTAGATTCTTTCCTACAAGGTTATTGACTCTTAGCCTAAGCAGGTAAATTTTGTGGAGAGAATTTATTTTAGTTCCCTTAATTCTCTACAATTCATTTTCTATTTCCTCTCTCCTAGTCACCTCTCTTTATTTGGAATTTAAAATTTGCATCTTTGCAATTTAGTTTCCACTTAATTCATATATTCAGATCAATCATTCCAAGATTATCTATGCATATATTTTTGAGAGCTTCTTTGATCAATATATGTGACTTAAATCTCTCCTCTAATATAATCTTTCCTTAATTATACTTCTAAAATTTTTTATACATCCATCTTAATGTTCTTTTTTCCATCACACCCAACTTAGTTATCAAGAATTTTGTTATTGCCAACACTTGGATCTATTTAATATTTCTGGGCTAATTCGTTTGTAATATTTATCTTTAAATCTCTATGATATTGTTAGAATAGTAATTTCTTAAAAGGACATGGAAATTGACAGAACATAGTACAACATTGAAATCGAGAAGCAGAAGAATGACGAGCATATTTTTTTCTACATTGCTATAATTTTGGAACTTTGATCTCACTTTCGTTGTTTCTAATGTGTAAAGAATTATGCTCTATTTCTTGCTTGTAATGGCCTCACATCGAGATGAAGGATCCACACATTTTGATCTGAACCTATGCACTGTTAAATAGTATTTAAACATGTCCAAGAACAATATTTCTATTAGGAATTCACATTTGTATTATCAATGAGGGATTTGGCAAGTATATGCACCATAATCAATGTCAGGCTTGCATGTCACTGAAAATTTTTCTCTTCCCTGCCACTATCCTGCTTTTTCAAACACAAGATGGTTTGACGAATTATTTTCCTATTTTAGTTGGATTACATTAAGGATCAGCTTCTAGCCCATATCTTTTTGCTTTAGTCTTGGATGTTCTTACTAGACATTTGCTAGAGGATGTACCCTGGTGTATGCCTTTTGCAGATGATATTCTTCTTGTTGATAAGACTGGAGAGGGAGACTATAGAGGGAGTTGAAGGAAAACTTGAATTATGGAGGTTAACCTTAGAGTCAAAAGGTTTTTGTTTGACTAGATCTAAAACCGAATACATGGAGTATAATTTTAGTAGTAATAGATCTAGTGGGATGATTGTAACTTTGGGCGATCAAGTCATTAATAGAGTACACACGTTATATATCTATGTTCTATTGTTCAAAGTGATGGTGAAATGGGTGGGGATATTATTAGTAGAATTCAAGTTGAATGATTGAAGTGGAGGAATGCATCGTGCCTGTTGTGAGATAGAAAAGTCCCACACAAACTTAAGAGAAAATTCTATAAGATGGTAGTGAGACATGCAATGCTTTTTGGCGCAGAATGTATGCCATTGAAAGAGAGGCATGGAATTAAGTGTTGCAGAGATGAGGATGTTCTGATGGATGAGTGGCTTCACTCTTAGGGACAGAATGCGAATCGAGTATATACGTGGAAAAATTGGAGTAGCTCTAGTGGCAGGTAAGATTAAAGGGAGTCTCCTTAGATGATTTGGACAAAAAAAAAAAAAAAAAACTTCGGCCTTCCGTTAGACTTGACCTATGTTAAGAGATGTAAAGGTAGACCTAAAAAGATTTGGTTATAGATTAGTAGAAATGTCCATTTTATTAGATTTAAATGCATATTTGACTCTTAACACGACACAATGGAGAAAAAAGTTTCATGTAGCCGACTCCACATAGTGGGATAAAGACTTGATGTTGTTATTGTTGCCACTGTCCTGCTTACAAACCATTTCTCTTTTTGGAAATAAGTTTTTTGTTCTCTTTAACAAAATTCTTAAGGAAATATGTTTTGTTTGATTATATTTCTAGCTGGAACCCAAATTCTATTTAGAAAATTGGTTGATCCGTTAAGTGTTTTTCTTTTTCACAAAATGTCAATTGTCTTTTAGCCTCATATCGAGGTCATTGATGTTAGATCCATTTGAATTTCTTATTACAAATTCCTGTTTCTTCCACACAGACTAGAACTATTATTTACTACTATTGAGCTAAAAAATAAGATTTTTCAGACAGCAGGCCTCCGCTTAACGCCTGCAATTTGTTAACTAGGCCACTTTGTTTAACATAGTTTTTCAACGTTTGAAGTGTTTCTTTCTTGCAGGTTGCTCAGGAATTTCTGGACTATTTATCAAGAAAAAGACAAGATAGAACTAAGCTAATTGTTTCTTCTCATAACTATCAGAGCACACCATCAACTGAGGATCTTGGTAACCTTGTAGCTAGGATTCAAGCTGTTGGAGCTGATATTGTGAAGATTGCAACAACTGCTGTGGACATTGTTGATGTTGCACGTATGTTTGAAGTGATGGTGCATTGCCAGGTGAGTAAAATGATATTTTGGGCGTTTATAGGCTTTTGACTAAAAAAATGTTATGATTGGTAAAGTTTTCTTACTGCTTTTACCAAAGAAAATGTCTTATCTACCATCAGAAAGTGCTTTGTATGGAGTAGAAATAAATTTTATTTGAAAATGGAAAGTTTAAATTTCATATTTATAATGCGACTAGGGTGGCAAGATACAAATCCAAAGTCTTCTTTCTCTTCATTCTCTTGAATGAACATGCACATGCAGTATTAGTTTTTGAATTTTTTCTAACTGATTAAATTGAAAAGTGCTTTTGGCATCCTATTTGAGTTTTATAAATATTGAAAACATAAAAGTAAAACTTTGTACATCACTTGCAAGATTGGCTGCATTGAATGAACTCAAGTGCCAGTTGGTTGCAAGTGGCAAAACTAAGAAGCATAGGGTGTGTATATATATAGAGATGGAAATCAAGGGGTTCTTGATTTCTTATTAATTGTATTATAGTTAAGAATATATGCAAGACCGAAAAATATTTTAAAATTGTTATTGAGAACAAGAACATAAATAGGGAAAAAATAGAAGGAGGTGTGTTTTTTGGTTTGGGCAGGAGGTCAAATAAGAAGGGCTTGAGGTAGAAGCAAAGAAGAGGAAAACAATGAAGGAGAGGGATAGCTTTGATAGTCTCAGAGAAAAAGAGAGAGATCCGAGTGCTATATAAAGAAAAAGGAGATTGTCTAATGGTTGCGACTAAAAATGATTTGGAGATTAGCTAGAGAAGAAGAGAGAAGATAAGATAAAAAGATGTGTCAGAGAAAGAGTGTCACGTGAGGAAGTGACAAAAGGGTCATAGGTGACAGCTTGATCTATTGGATATCAATCTAAAAAACAATTCATTGGTTCCATCTTAAACTTAGGGCCTTATATACCTAAAAAAAGACACTTAAATCTTGCCAAATAAATCTGTTTAAATACAAAAAATATTTAAATATTTTCTAAGAAAAGGATATACTACCTAAAGCAAAAAATGCTTAATTAACCATGCTTTCAATACCAAAATATGTTTTTATGGATGTTGACCCCCACAACTCAAACCACGGATAAAAGGACAAAAATGATGAATCAAGTAGTGCGCGGGTTGGTCCGACACATCACTTGAAGGGTTAAATGACCTCTGATTGCCAAACGGACAGCGCCGTTGCGATCATAACATCAAATTCTGCTAGGTCGAGACCCATCGCAAACGAATCGGATGAGATCGGTCAAAAGGGACGACCGACACCCGAAATTAAAACGCAACGCTGATCAAATGATGTCCTTTTGCGAAACGGATATCACCATTGCGACCGGAATATCGCAAATACTTAAAAAACTACATTTTCTATGTTCAAATTGGATCTTCCGGGTTGGTGGCTTGGATTTTGAAAAAAATTAGCCTCGCCGCTGTCCAAATGATGTCCGGTCGCGAAACGGATTTCGCCATTGCGATCGGAATATCGCAAATACTCAAAAATTATATTTTCTATGTTCAATTTGGGTCATCCGAATTGGTGGCACGAATCCCGAGACAACACGCTTATCGAGGAAAAAAGGCATCGACATTGCCCAAACGAAGTCCAATTGCAAAACGGACCTTGTCATTGCATTCAAAACATTACAAATACTCAGGAACTACATTTTGGATCATCTAGATTGGTGGCACGAATTTCGAGACAAAACACGAATGTTACTCGGCGCTACCCACATGACGTCGGATCGACAAACGGACTTCGCCAGTGCGTCCAGATCGCCGTCAATACCCTAAATGCACTATCAATTTGTTCAGTTAAGGTGGTGCACGCAAATCGAGGTAATCCCCATATAAAAATACATAAATTTGTGCCCAAACAAAGTTCGATCGTGAAACGGATTTCTCCATTGCGATCGGAATATCACAAATACTTGAAAACTACATTTCATATGTTCAAATTGGATCATCCAAATTGGTGGCACGGATTTCGAGAAAATTTAGCCTTGGCGCTACCCAAATGATATCCGAGCGCGAAACGGACTGCGTCATTGCGACCGAAACGTCGGTAATACCTTACATGCACTATTAATTTGTCTAATTCTGATATTCGGTGAATTTGACACGTTAAAAGAAACAGTCGGCACGTAAATCGAGAAGATGGCACTCAAATTGAAGCAATTTTGGGCATGATTAAAGCGCTTATGTCCTTTTGAATTATTGCATGGTGACATAGCACTGATATAGTTATTTAATTTAAAACAATTTAGCAAAGCTCAGGAGCCAAACAGAGAAAGAAATCATATGGGGAATTAAATGCCTTAAGGAGGTTAGCTTGTTTAGTCAAAATCCCATGTCAATCTGTCCGTATGGCAGCTGGCCTTCGTCTCTTTTGAATGTAATGCTCTGTCGTTAAAACCAAAGATATACGAAGTCTTTAGGCTCCGTTAGGAAAATTATTAGGTCGGTCACCTGACCTATAGGTCCGGATATTGACACGTCACTTAAAGTTAAAGTCAGGTAAAGCGCAGTTGCAGGTGCGCAGGTGAAGTGCAGTCAAAAGCACAGTCGCGCAGTCTGCAGTAATGCAGGTCCAGGAATGCAGTCTAAAGCGCATCACTCAAAACGCAGATTTAGTGCTCCGTTTAGGTCAGACCGACCTACGTTAGAGAGCACTCAAAAGAACTTCTCTTCACAAACCCGTTCTCTTTGCCCTTCGTCTCCTACACATACAAAACGCCTCATTCGCCTGTAGCTGGGTCTTCTCCCAACTCGCCAAACTTACATTCTTCCTGCCCCGCCACTTCGCCACTTACAAGCTCCTTCCCATCTCACAGCTGGACGCCGCCTCCTTCTCCTTGCTTCACTACCATAATCCACAACTTTCTTCCTTCCCTGAGCCTCAGGACACGAGCTGAGTTCTTCTATTAAGCCTCTCATATTTCAGTTAAAGCCTTCAAAGCCAGCTGTAAGTTTACGTGAAGAGCTGTCCGGTTTCCTGTTTCTTGGGCCCTATCCAGCCACTTTTCCCACGTGAAAGCCATCATACCATTCTTATTATATGTGAAGATTCGCAGCAGCTCCCTTATTCTTTTTTTTATAATATTTTGTTGTTTTATTTTTATGCCTGTACTATTAACCTTGTCACCTTTTCTTTTTGTTGTTTTGTTGATTTCATTTCATATATGTGCACGCACCCCATTATTGTTAATCAATAGGGGTCAGCATTATTAATGGTTTCCGCCACCGTTAAAAAGAAAAATATCAAAATAAAAGAGAGAACTTTATCACTTTGCTGCCCTTCATTGAAGCCTTACAAAACAGCAACCCATTTCATTTCATTCAGTCCAAATCCACTCAAACGAAGCCCAAAACTTAACTTAACCTCTCAGCCACACACTAAAATAAAAGTGGAGAAGAGAAGCTCAGCCCATTTCACACCCAAGCAACAGCTCTCCTACCTTCTCCGTTAACAGCAAATCCTCATATTAACAGCAGCCCATTTACAATAGAACCAAAGCCTGACATCCCAAGCAGCTCTCTTTACTCTATTCACAACAAAACCCACTAAACAACCCGTATGCTTCCAAATCAACCCAACTACAAAGCCCACCAAGCAACTTTACAACTCCCAGTCAGCAAACATGATGGTCAAAATCTACACCTCCACTCACCCTTTAAAGACCAAACCCCACTTTGCAGCCCATTTCACTACACTCCAAGGCCCATAATAGCTCTCCAAAACAGCCCAAATAGCAGCCCCTTTACTCCACAAAGCAGCCCATTTCAAACTAATCTGCTGTACACTTTGCAAGGTCCATTGCATCACCAATCCAGCTCATAAACAACCCCATTAACTTTCTCACAGGAATTTGCAACATCACCTCATCTTATTCCCTTTAGCCTCATACTTCTTACAGCCCACTAACGCACTCCAAATCAACCTACAGCAATCTCTTCAAATCCTAACCCCACCTCTCCCTTTAAATAATAACCTAAACTCCATTTCCAGTCCATTTCAAAATCAGCCCCAAATCCCAAAACAGCAGGCTCATATTTCATTTCCTTTTATTTTCATCGTTGATTAGTCTTATTTACTTGCTTTCAATTATTCGTTTTGTTAAATGGGTAGAGAATATGTTCATGTGTTCATATGTATATAAATGTGTTTATGTGAATGTATATGTGTATATATGTATGTCAAAAAAAAAGAAAGAGAAGAGACAAAAAGAGAAAAGATTTTCAAAAAAAAAAAGAGAGAAAGAAAGAATTTTGTAAATTTGAGAAAACTCGCCTCAGCGCTTGCAGTGCGGCGAACGACCACCCATACACGCTTTTCTCTAGCGTGGTGGGAGGGAATTCGTTGCAATGCCTACGACGAGGCGGGTAATCTCAAACCGCCCATACACGCTTTTCTCTAGCGTGGTGGGAAGGGAACCCGGTGCGACGCCTACGACGAGGCGGGTAGACCCTGTACACGCTTTTCTCTAGCGTGGCGGGGACGAATATAAGTACCCGTAGGCGCTTAAGCACCTACGGGGAAAGAACTGCTTTTCTTTTGAAACAGGTGCCCGAGGACCCATACACGCCTTTCTCTGGTGTGGTGGGATTGAAGACTTTACGGCCGCGGTGTCATCCGACACCTACCATACACGCTTTTCTCTAGCGTGGCGGGAGGCTCAGTTTCTCGTAGTTTCCCCTAAACGGGGGAGACGCCGGAGGCTGCCAAAATTTTGTCTGAAAAAGACAAGGACTTGAACAATATTTGGACAGCAGGGACTTGATTTTGGACAACATAGAACTTGGACTCAAGCTTGACTTGAACTCAAATGGACACTAAATAAATGTCATTAAGTTTAACTTGAACCTAAGCACATTTTTAATGTGAAAATTATGAACCATAAGAATGATGTAATCAATGACAAATGAGTGATGATCACCTCAATTAAAATGGAGATATTAATGAGCATATAAAGAGAAAATTGTAGAAAGTATGTTTGGTTATAAAGTCATCACATGAGGACTTTGAACTATAATAATTGATTCGCAATATGGGATATAACTCACTCATAAATAGTGATTGATTGAATGAAAATGACATGCCATGAATACAAGCAATGTATCTCAATCATGCTCTTAAATGATCGAAGATGATTGGTGTGATCTTTAGGGTTATTCATTCACAAGTAATGGTGAAGGTTCATGCAAATTGATCAACTTAAACAATCCACGAGGAGCATTACATGATGCCAAGAACAAAGTTTTGATTTGCAAAGTTGCAAGCTCCAAGTTAAATGCATGTGGCTCAAATGGCCAAAATGATCCCAAATCCAAAATATTTAAAACTGAGATTCAACCCATTAAATCACTTAAAGCAACACATATCCACCCTCCGCAACAGTTTGCCGAGGTGGACAAATTAAAATTTACTTCAGCTCACAAAGAGCTAATGCCTGGTCGAGAATATCACTAGGATCCATTCTCAAATAATCTCCTGCCAGTCAAGGACGTGGTACGAGTCCTCTAACCGGCAGTTTCGCCGCCAAATGGCACTGCAGGATAAACTGTTATAACTCGGGGCCCTCTGAACGAGGTGGTCGCCGTCAAATGGCACCATTATATTATGGTTATGGCCAGAGCCCGTATGCTCCCCAATGGCATCGAATCCTTGAGATATGAATCAATAGGATATGATCGATAGGGCACAAAGCCCTCTGTTAGCTAAGGTGGATTCAAATTTGTCCCCTTAGACAAACATTCACCCCAGGTCTACAAGGTACCCTTGGACGAAGCAACCCATGGCTGCCGACAAGGATCCTTCTGTCAGGTGGGTCGACTACCTCCTCTGACTAAGTAGATCAGGGATCACGATGGCCCGGGACGATGGAACCATGGGATCTTGATCGGGTCTATCATCCATTCCCCCACCATCCGCTTTAAGTGCAAGATGGTGAAATTTCTAATTTTAAATGTTAACCCTTTTTAATTTCCAAATCCTCCAATCTTTCAAATTCCCAAACTCTCCAATTTCTAAACTCATGCTGCTATTATATGCCAGATGCACGTATCCCTTACGTATCTGATTGACGACTAGCCTTAATCGAAAGTTCTCTCTCGTTAGTGGGAGGGGTAATTAACTATAGGGGCTTGCGCCTATAGGAAACCAGAACTCAGATCATAAAGTCCTCGCAAAATGAGGGCGAAATCTCTGGGTAATGTCTTATCTACAAATCCATCTGCCTTCCAAAATTTACCCCAGAACCTAATTCTGTTAAAACTCCCCCCGAAGAAAGCAACAAGCGGGCGGAGGCCGGGGCCGAATTTTCGGAGCCCACAATGGATTTACTTTCAATCCTTGCTTAGGCCACTTCCGTCTGTTTCCGCCTCGTTAATTCGAGTCTCCGGACTGGGTCGTGATATTTCCCCTCTCCAAATGAGTCCACAACACTCTTAAAAGAAATTAGGGAGCTCTCTATCAAATGCATATCTCCCTCATGCATGATATTTGGAGCCTCCTTAAGGCTTCAAATATTTCTTTGCGTGAATCTTGCATGAATCCTAGGTTGCTTTTACCCTTTTGTTGAGAAAAAATCAACAAAGATCATATCACCCTCTAACATTTGCTTAAACCAAATTAGGTAGATGATCATGTGTCGTTGAATACAAAATTTAAAGAATGCTTCTTGACTTGTAGTCCCATAACTATAAGTCACTTCTCTTTTCTATGGACTCAAAAGTCCTAGAAAACTCTCTCAGCTTAGCCAAAAGTATATGTCTCCTCTCATTTCTTCCAACCTTTAAGTTGTAAGAAATTTTTTTCTCCTTAGCTCCAAAAACTGGGGAGAATTTTCCAATCCCTTAGACCTACACTCTAAGTAACCCCTTCACTTAACAAAATAAATAATCCTCTCCACTTATGACATATAAAACACAACCTTTAGATGTCATTTAGGAGCCATCCATCTACTGAAATTTATCTTACTCTATTAGTTGAATTTCACAAAGTCCTAAATCAAACCCTTAGGCATGTCTACCTTATCCTATTAGGTAGACACTTCTCTCTTATCGAAATATTAAAAGAAATGATCCTCCTAAATATGAAACAATTAAAGAAGCAAGCTTGCCTTAAAGAAGCAGTGACTACTTTATGGGTTATTCATAACCCTTCTAAATATGAAATAATTAAAAGCCAAATAAAATCTTTAAGTCACAAAAAAACTTAAAGTGAAATGACCAATGGATCAAGATTAAACATCTTCTATTCCTCAATAAAATGAGACATCATTTTTAGTATGACATACCACACAGTCGACACACACTTAGGTGCACAACCCCTAGGCATGCTAGGATTATATTTTTCTTTTTCTGCACATGTGATTAATATTGTGGTGTGATTACCTATTAGATTGTCTGAGTTGTGGGCATTTACCCTTAAGTGGATAAGATAGAGATATATTTATTTTTCTGCAGGCAGCCATGTCCTAGAGGGGGTAAAAAAAAGTCATGATTATCTAATAATGTTTGCTCTCAGGCGCTGCTAAAATCCCCCCAGGAGACATGAGCATTATGATAGAAATAGGGCTTGACATTTTAAGTGCCAGACAATTCTGAATGTTTCTTGCTTTTCTTGTAAACTGCTTCCTAATCCTCTTTATGTTTTGCAGATTTGAGTCTTTTACATTTTAAATGTATTTGATATATTTAGGATGTATGTTAAGCCTGTGGGATATAGTTACAGGAGAGGTGGATCAGAAGGATGAGCCTGCCATAGGTGAAGCCCAAGACCCATCTAGAAGCCAAAGCTTGCAGACCTCACAGGCTGAGTCTGTAATTATTACTGGGTTGTATAATGACAGACAACTCAGCTTCCAACAATGGTTGTAATAATTTGGACATTATTTACATTTCTGTTTATGGTTGATTTTATATATACACGCATGTTTGATTGTTTACTGAGTGTGCATTAGAAATGCTTGCTTTTTCTTAGGTTTGTTCACTTGTTTTTGCTTGGTTGTGGCTTGGGCATGTATTTTACGGTAGGCTCTTAGGACAAAATTATGATTTCTACCATTAAAAGATTTAAATAAAAAAAATCAATCATAGGACAATATATATTTTTCTACAAAAACTTGCATGGCTTACTTAAATAAGCCACACTTTCAAATAAAAAAAAATGATAATGCATGCATTCTAGTGTGTCACATGTAGAAAGCCTTCACTTAAGGATCAAATAATAAAAATTTGCATTTCAGTGAGTCAGCATATGCATACCCACATTGTCAGGCATCATAGCCTAAAAGCCAACTCGTAAGTTCTATCTTTTTATACGCATTGAGACTAGACTATATGGTTTTAAA